>VWZN01004523.1:272531-307531 GCA_013396955.1 Regulus satrapa | reverse complement strand
CTACAACTTGAAATCAAAGATTTCCCATTTTTCTTATGGAATCTTTCTCTCTATCTGGTTGTTTTATGTAAATTGTCAAGATTTCTAAATGTCAAACTCATTTTCTTTCTCTTTTCTTACCAAATGAAGTGCTTTACCAGAATTTTACAACATAAAACAGTCAGCTTTCTTTAATCTCAGAAACCAAGAAAAACATCAAGCAGGCTTGAATTCTGGAAGACAGGACCATCTAGCTCAATGCAAGGTTTCAAAGCTCCTAGATTTTTCAGGTGTGGAGCCAAATTTAAATGCTCAGAACCCAGAACGTCTTATCTCCTGAAAATACCATCTTAGAGTATCCCCAGATGATGGCATGAAAGCCCACGTCCAGCTCCTCGGCACCAAATTCAGCCAGGTTAAGACCCACTCAGCAGAAAAGCAGGTGGGTGTTTTTGGTTTCAAAGGTCGGGTTTGTTTGTCGATTTAATTTACCTGTATTCTGGCAGAGACATTCCAGCAAATTCTAGTTTGCTGACCAAATGCTTGTCAGCTGGAAAACTTCCAAACACAGCAGCTGCATGCCATGCTCTCTTCACAGCAATGAGGATGCAGCTTAAATGTGGAGCAGGAAAAGCATAAACAGTCCCCTTTAAACAAATAAACTAATTAAAAATTCCTGCTTAGTCCTGCTACGTTTGAAAGGCAAAGCTGAGAGGCAGGTGAGCTTCAGGAGAATCTTACTCCACTTTTGTCCAAGCTTTGTCCCGAAACACTCACCTCTGGCCTCAGAACAGCCTTCCTGCAGGCCTGGCACACGGGGCCACTCCGGCAGAAACTCAGCGGAAGCCGACGAGTTCGATTCTGGCAAGTTGGCTCCTCGCATATTAACCAACCCTGCAGAAAGAACACAGGAAAAAAATTTTTTTTTCCCTTAAATTTAAGTTACAGCCTGCTTTAATTCCACCTAAAGAAATGAATCATAGTCAAGGAAGAAAAATAATTTAATATCCACCTTTAATATCCTCTGTGAATGTGATACTCTAATACACATACAGAGATGAAGGTCCTTTAAGGACCTTGCTTAAACACAATTAATGGCAGACAACAAAGCTGGATCCTTCTTGCTTCAAAATCCCACACTCTGCACACTGCAGTCATCCCTTCTTTGAAACATACCAAAACCTCTGTTTTCTTCTCCAGTTACAACATTAACATTCAACAGGAGTATTTTATCCAGTCATGTAGACCCTTCAGCAAGACACTCCACTCCATTCAGCAAAACTTGTAATAAATTAAATATTTAAGCAAAATACCATTTCTTTACTTGTGCTTTAGAGAGGAGAAACAGTTTTAAGTTTTCTGATGCCAGCCAGAAGCTTTCATTTAGTCTTCTTTTTTAAGTTTTTGTTGTTGTTGGGTTTTTTCAGAAAGCTTCTGAGACTTCAACATAAACTGATTCATTTAGGGAAAGCTACCCTTTTGCTGAGTTAAAATCAAATAAAATCTGAGTCAGTTTGCTCTATGTCAGCTCAAGGAGACAATGCAAAAGGCTTCTCTTAACAGTATGCAAGAAGGAATGATTCCAGGACTGGTAAGGATGAACTTCTTGTGCCAGGTTCAACCACAGGCTAAAATCAATGCCACACCTCGTCCCTAAGAACCATCAACAGAAGATACTTAAGGAATGGCAAAAGAGAAAGGACATGGTAAAACTTTTCCAAAGATTTTCCCAGCTTTTGGAAATAGCTCAAGGGACCACCTGAACCGTTATCTCAGTATTCAGTGGTGACTGAATTAATGCATTAATGATGCATTGATAACCCCAGTGAACTTCAAGTGCTTTCCAAACCCATGTAAACTTTTAATATCCGCAACATCCTGCAGAACAACTATTTGAAAAAGTACTTTTATTTTTCTGGAAGGCACACACACAGCTTCTCTTTTAATGCTTTCCAGTTCTTGCATTAGGAGAGACTAGAAAAAATCATTCTGCATTCACCTTCTTTGTGCCAATCATGATTTTATAGACCTCCATCACATCACCTTCAATCAAAGTCTTTTCCAAACCCCCATCCTAATTTACTTAGTTGCTTCTTTCCTGGACACCGCTCCAAATCTTTGTTGCCCCTCTCTGAATCTCTCCCAGTCTTTCTGGAAATGAGGGAGTGGGGGAAAATGGGACAAGTGGGGAGCAAGACGAAACCAGTACCGCGCACTCTATTCCAGATACCAACAAGCATGAATTGATACAGAAACAAAATTATGTTTACCATCTTGTTCTCTGTTCTTTTCTCTCCTCAATTTCTGTCTACTGAGCATTTGGGCATTGAGCAATCATTTCTAGAAATGTATTTATTTTTTTCAAAAATTATAATTCCATTTTCCCCTACTAGGTCAATACATACATTGGACACAAAACTAAGATTGGGTTTCAATCACCCAATCTCACTTCATCTTATGTGGCAGAGCATTTCAGCTTCTATTGTTAACTGAGAAGACAACTTAGTCTTCCTGCAACTCTTCTCAAGCAGTTCCTGCTTTTACCACCCTGAGCAGCTCAGCCCTGTCAAACTCTGCATATTTCAGACTATTGGCTGATGATGTCTCTGCTGGGAATAGCAACTGGCTCTTTTTGCCCGTTTCCAGATTTGTTGTTGTTTCTGCAAAGAAGTGAAATACAGCTATGACTGGATCCCTGGTACTTTGATAGAAACATTGTGAATCAGAGGACAACTCAAAAAAGTTGCTTGCTTCCATACTCACTAACTCTTTGGCAAGCTGTCCCAATGTTATGCTCTGGCAATGACTTCTACCCAATTTCCACTTGGATTTCAACTTAAAAATATATTCTATAATAATTACAGAAGTGCTCCTAGACTGTTTTAATTTTTCTTTATCTTTTTAAGATGAAACCTCAAATCCTTTCCAAATAACTTCATTTATTCCAGAGACCTCTCCTCTTTCACCATTTCTACAGCCATGTCATATACCCAGTATTATCCCACTTGGTGCCAAATCCATCAAGAGAATTCGTGCTGCCCTTGCAGAGCAGAGCTTTTATGTCCATGTGGGCAGACCAGGAGAGCTGTGTGAACATCACAGCAGCATCAGTGTATACAGCACTTCCTCAAGTCTGTGCTTAAGCCCATAGTGCAGGAAGGGGAAGAGTGTATTTACATATGCAGTTAGAGTCATTTCACCCAACTCCGACATCTAAAAGCCTGATACCCAGTTTAGGCTTATCCACTTTTATCCATTAGCATACCCTATGATCCATTTATAGTAAATGGAGGAAGAAAACAGCATCTCCAAAAGCAACTCACCTGACAGATTTTGGGATGAGGAAATCCTCCCAGTTCAAGACCCATTTCATAAAGTAAGGGGTTTTGGAAACAGTATGGTCAGTGTATCTGACCACTAAGTGTGAACTTTATTGTTATGTAGATAAGCAATGTAAATCATGACATTTAAATCTGCACAGTGAGAAAATGTCAAGAATTTAAAACCTTCTGTGATTTGGTCTCTGGCACAGCTGTTGCCCTAGCAGTCCTAGTACCATTCCCATTGTTATGTACAATTCATTTATGACAAATACTTCAGAACTGACATTAGCAACATAAGACGCTGCTCACCAAGATGGAGCTATTTCACCAACACATTCTCTGTGAGAATCCTAACTCAGGGCCTGATCTAACAGACACCTGATCTGTGCCTCCTGAAGTCAGCCGGCACAAATGAGCCTCAAGCTGAAAAAGACAGACCTTTGCTTTGGTTTTGCACACGAACCTAAGATTTATCTCTAAAAGAGGAAGGTGTTTATTTCTTGTCTTACATTGATTAAATAGCTCAGTTTGAACAGACATGGAACAAACTTCCACCAAAAAAAAGCTACTCAAGGATAGCACTGAGATCTTCAGACACTCACCTACATGAGTATCAAGAAAATCATTAGAGCCACTGTGAGGGAAAACACAAACACATTTTTGTAAGGATAATGAATTCTCACAGATCTTGCATTAAGTTAATTTTCTGAGACAAAAGACATGCTCTGTTTGGAAATTTGTTTATTCTGTGGCACCTCTACCTCCTATGAAACATCTGGCAGCAATCTGACATAAACAGCACCTTCAAATACACAGCCAGGCAGGGGGAGGTGTGGAGGGTATCCTCACCAATTCCAAAACCCTCCTGTGGAAAAGCATCATTGTTTCAGCTGTAACTATGAAAAGATTCTATGAGCACTTAGAAAACATTCATGACTCAAAACATATTAAATGACTACATCTGAACTTTGAAACAATTTGTTATATTAGAAAAACAATAATGGAACTGCCAGATACTAGAATATTTTGTTAGGGAATGCAAGTGCAACTGAAAAAACAAAGCCTGGAATGGGAGCAGCATCCCAGCTCCAGCTGAACAGACTACTCAAAAACAGACAACCATGAAAATAATGTATGATAAAAGTAACTGTGTTTTCTGCCACCTATTGGCCTTTTTAGCTAACAATTATGAAACAAAGGACTGCACTACTCACAAGGTACAGCTTCTACTGTCTTATAAGGGAATACATAGAAGGTCCTCTCAAACTACCACTGAATAATGCATCTGAAGCAAGTTTCTTTATGCAATTGTTTCAGTCTAATGTGCAGTCTCTGTTGAAGAAAGCACTGGGAAGCTCTGCTGGTCACAAAAAAACAGGTGAAAAAAGACTGAAAACCCCCTGATTAAACTAAAAACCACAGCTTAGGATAAAAACAGCCACTTGAATTCAACAGCTTACTATTATGCTTGTTTTCAGCTACTATGAAATAATGACCAAAATATACAAGCTTTACTTAGCAGTACATTTCTCAATAAACTATATTCAAAAAATGAAGATTTAAGTTACTGCCGACAATACGCAAATGTGTTGGTATTATACTCATACTAACAAACTGGATGTCACTTCAATTCACACAGAAAACAGTTAATGTCATTTGTATAGACTTCCCACCAGTTATAATTAACAGAAAAGAGGTCTTTTCTTCTTTGTCACCTCTCTATTCAGGCCTTATTTGCGTTTGTTTGTACTTGCTATCTGTTAATCTCTTGTAACAAATGACAACAATAACTGTTACTATTATGCATGGAAATTAAACACGTAGATAACTGTGTGAAGGGAGCTATTTCTGAAAAAAAGCAGTACCGAAACATGTAGCTCTTTATGTTTCTTGTTTTGCTTTGATAATTAAGCCATAGCCTTGATTTCTTTTACACAAAAAACTTTTCCATGGACATGCATGTTGCAATCAAATTCAATACATGCATTATGTTCTGATTCAAACTGTTCAAGTGCATTATTGTTAACCCTTATTTGATCCATGTCTGTCATCTTCACTGACCAAACAAAACCAATCCTTCATTTCCCAGCAGCTATCACTGAGTCTGTAAATTAATTTGCAGAAGATCAAACAAAATCATAATAGGGAGCCTTCAGCTTTGTTCTACTTGGTATCTGCAACACTGTGGGAAATGAAATACTAGTTTACAGAGGGGGAAAAAAAGCAACTAGCGTTTCCAAACATCCTGCCCACAAATGCTTAGTTCATTTTAAAATATAAAAAAGTATGAGAAAAAACCCTGAAATATATGTACAATACAAAAGAAAATCCCTGAGGAGTTTAAGTCCATGAACTGCAGCTAATAGGGAGAAATTTGCAAGTCAAAAGTAATTTTTGTTTCTTTGTAAGTCTGTTCTTGAGAATTAGCCTCTCCCATTCTAATGATCAACAAGCATTAGAAATATTACGCCAAAATACAGAGGCAAGTGGTTTTGCAACAGCCTTTCAAACAGACATTGCAGGGGTCAACAACATACATTTATTTAGCTTTATCTTAATAATTTTTTACAAATTGCATTTGACAACGTAGCTTAGCTGCCTGCTACAGCAGAGGACTGAGTATGCTTCTCTAAGACACTTCAGTTCTGCATCTGTTCCTGCCTTCCAGACAGTCTGGATGCTGATAACTATAATGCTTTGAAAGTTCACATGGAAAGAAAAAATACCATGGTAAAAAGCAGAAAGCTGCAAGCACTGAAAATTATTCAGAAGTCACTATCAGTTATTTAGGAGTTGAATTTACTTGTAATCCATGCTTGCTTATCTGCAATCTTCCTCCCCATTGAAGACAATACCGAGGTGGTTTTTGAAAATGGAATCTTGGAGGATGATGCCCAGTCTCAGATGGCTGGCATATCTGAGCACATTACACCCCAAACCCATGTCTCCAGCACTGCAGAGCTGAAGTTATCACCTTACACCATCAAACCCACCAGAAGGGAAGCACAGGAACCCAGCCTGAACACGCTGTCCTCGTCAGCCAGTTTAAGCCTGCTGCTCATGTCACTGATTAGCAAACCAGTTTTGGGAAGGCTGAAAGTGAGAGACAATGCAATAAAGATTTTCTGATCCAGGGACCACTGTGAGTCGCTAATCAGGGCACCTTCACGTCACAAAGACCTTTCTTTTCATACTACTCTTACAAAAACACGTTCTTTCCACTCATTCCAAGACCAGAAGCTTCAAATCCTGCTTTCCTGACAACATCCATTATTATGGATAGTATTGCCTCAGGGCAAATCTGGCTGAAGTGGCTTGAAATCCTCTGGAAGGATGAGATTCCACCAATACTGCATTACTGGATACACTATCAAATCTATCGATTCCCCCCTAAGCAACATTAAAAGACAGATGATCTTTCATGAAGTTAAATCAGGCAGTTCATCATGGCAACAGAGGACTTAACTCAGTGACCTGAAAGTTATCAGATCCAATTGCAATAATTTGTTCCACATGTGTGGTGTGTTCTCCCCATCCCACCTGTCTGCATCTTCTGTAAATAGGGAGTGTTTGGGGAACAGACAAACTTTTCTAGTAGTAGACAACATGTCAGGAACTATAATCACAACCTCTGTTTGCATGTTCTTTGGCCAGTGTTTTGACTGTCAGTAATCTTTTTGAGAATTACATCATGATTTTACACTTTCAACGTGAAAGGTGGTATGAATATTGACTTAAAGATGAGTTCTTGCTGTAAAGTTTTTGCTGCATAACAGAAAGCAAATTACTCTGAAGTAATTTCAACTTCTAATCTACTTTCTTGCCTGCTCAGAACAAAGAAACACTCTAGTAAGAACACTGGCACAATGCAATGCATCTGCCCCACCTTGGGGATTTACCAGCAGCAATAAAAGTCTGAATGACAGTGTGAGAACTAGTGTCATGTACCAAGATTTCTGCAGACAAAGCAGACCTGAGTGACACCTACCTGCCACTGTGACAATGCTAAGAAATCCCCTCAGGTCAGGAATGTTATCATAAATAGTGAAATAAGACTCCACCAGAAAATGGAATAAAATTTTACCCACTTACTAAACTGAATAATAGAATCATCAGTGTTTGAAAAGACCTCTAAGATCAGAGTTCAGCCATTATCCCAGAAGCCCAGCTGCCACATCCACACACCTTTTGAACACTTCCAGGGATGGCAATTCCACCACTTCAGTGAAGTCCAGCAAAGTTTAGGTTCCTCAAGCAACACCCCACATTTTTTGTGGGGAAATATACCTGATAAAAACCTCAGAGGATACACTGTTACAAGAAAAACAAATTTCTACTGCTTCTAGACACCACAAAATCACAGACTCATGTAACTTTTGAAAGGTGTTTTTCCCAGATGGAGGACTTGCTGGAGCCAAAATTGGTATAATCAGAAACACACACTTCTCTCCTGCATCACTGTAACTCTCTGCAGAGCCCTTAGTACCTGCCTGCTCTGGGCACTTTCCGTAGCTGCTCACCCTGAATGTCCCTCCAGAATGAGCACAAAGACACCAGAGAGCTGCTTGAGCGATCTTATAGATGGAGCAACTTATCTGTGAGACTACCACAGCACAGACAGCGTAGAACACTTGGATCAGGAGGGCTCCTCACAGGTGGTACCTTAAGACATCTGACTCAGCCGAGCCTGTGTGCTGCCTGGCAGTGTGAAGGGAAACAGCCACTCCTCCAGAACTCGCAGCTACTAATGGAAACAACCTGGAGAGACCATCTGAATTTATACAAGACTGGATGAACATATGAAAGGGACACCTCATGACATTTAAAAATCCACCTCATGGTCACCACCCTCTTTGGGCACAGGAAAGAAAAGACTAAGCAAATTCTTCATAAATGCAAAATTCGAATATAATTTTGTCATTAAAAAAGTTGAAGTAAACTAAAAGAACGTGCTGCCACAGAAAAGCATAAAATAGCTGGAGAATGAGAAGGTTTCCCTTCTTCTCTCCCCCCTAGAAAAATGACCACTATCAGAAATTAAGCCTGTATGAGGAACGTCTTATCTGTTTTGGCTTTTTTCCTGTTAAGGAATATCTCCTTGATAAGTAATAAACAGGCACACTATTTATAAAAATCATGCAAACCAACCCTAAAAATGGAGTAATGAAGTTAAAAGCAATCACTGATGCCGAATTCTGGGTCAGCAGCTTTCTCCGGATCCTTCAAAGCTTGTTGTTTTCCAAGCAAATCAGTTCCCAAGCTCTAATGGAAACATGTATCTGTGACACCATGAGAAAGATCTCAATTTATCTGTGAAGGACAATCCAGGGGACTTGTAAAGCCTCTTCCATTAGAGAGCTTGGACATACTGAGATCTCAAAGTAGTATATGGAGAGACATTGTCATTGATATATCAGGCATTTCAGCCTGCTTTTCACTTCAACAAAAAATTGATGGAGAAGCTCTCTCCACTTCTTTAATATGTTACTACAAAGAGATCCAATCATACTAAATCAAAAGCCCTAACGTTATGTTCACAAGACTTCTTGCTACAGAAAATATATGTCTGAACTCCATCTGAAAATTTTAAAATGTAAAAGAATTTCACAGCAAAGACTGTGTGCAAAGTCTCTCTGGCAGGCGTAACTGAAACTTTTACGACAAAAACGTCTTTGAACTAAAGTCGAAATATTTGTAGACCAATTTGAGTATATAAGACAAAAATTATTTTCAAGAATATTCTACGGTTTTATGCTACTGTAACATTTAATCAGCTCTGAATAATAAACTCCTTTGTCCTTACAGACTTTTCAAATAAATTGTTTTATAAAAGGAACTGGGTCAAGAGTCTACTACTGCTGCTGGCTGACTGGAGCTGTTATCTTTTTACTGGAGTGCAATAGGTGCCATGTTTAACATGCTGCCAAGCTTGTTGCAGATGAAAGATATTGCACCATGTACTTACAATAGTGAAACATCTTAGGTTAACATAAATTCACAATACATGTACCCTACAGCTTCAATCTCTTACCCAGGGAATGCTTATTCCATGTTCGCTGGTATTATGTTAGGTGTTGTGTACATTTTGGCAATACAAACAGTTTTAGTATCTGTTATATTAACAACAACTAAAATTAGTTCCTGCAATTTATACATAAAGCTAACTAAAATGCATTAAGAAACCTGGTCACAGATCCAACATGTTATATGACTATTCAGATCACAAGAGCAGGAACTATTTTATCAACTCACTCTTGGCCATTGACTTCATATTAACTTTTCTTTTTCTGTACAATAAATATTGTAGCTAGCTTCTCATCCAGAAAAAAATAGGTTACATTTCCCAGTATGAGTAATTTTAGTCTGATGCTACCTGATCATCCAATTTAGGGAAAATGCAAACAGTGACCACAGCATTTCACACTCCATTTCATGCTGCCTCACTTCAATGGAAGCTGGACTATACGAATTCAATTGCTTTTCTAAGCATTTCCATATTTTCAGAGCTTCTCGAATTCTGGCCTATATAACTGATCAGAATTCAGCTGTGGGATGGATAACAAAAACTCTTAGAAAGAAATGAAATTCTATTCCTGAAGGTTCACTCTCCTCCTCTAGAATTCCACATTATCCAGGCTGATGAACAGATAGGCGTGATCTCTTAGGAAAAATACAAAGCTGTCTCTTAAATGAAAGATGAAATCAGGAAATATGTTTCTGAAAGTGTATTACTTGAAAGCAGTACAGTCCTGGAGAAGACTGGTTATATACCCAGTATCATTATCACATGACCCACATTAAAGGACGCTAGCAAATTGAAGCATCTTTGACAGTAACTTCCTAGTGGAAGGCAAATGATCACTTTAACTCTCAGTGCTGGCAAAAGAGGACACCCACTCCAAAATACTTCTGTTCTCAGAGGCACTTGTATCTGTTGTCCCAGCTCCCATTGGAAAACTGCCACCCCAAAGGCAGCTGGCATCAACGGGAACTACACCTTCAGAGGAACACAAGGTCCAAGGCAAGTGCACAAACTGTAACTGAAGGCAACGTAGCTGCACTGAGCTGGTACACCTTAAAGAAAGCATGAATGAGGACACAAACACTATCTGAATTTCTCAGAACACAAAATGTCCTTCTATATTAAAAAAGGTGGTGATACCAGAATGGTAAAGGCTTTGATGTAAATTCTAGGTGGCCATTTGAGAAGTGAAGGTGCCGAGTGCACTGATCTAAAACATCCAAAATACTTCCCTTTGGATTCTATGGAAAATGGTCATAAATTTGAGAGGATTTAACCCACAACAAAATTCTGTCCCATAGCATACTTTTCAGGAGTTCCTTCAGAACTTGCATGTCTCAGTCCAATCAGCAATATATCACAGCTGTGAGGCAAAGTCAGCCACAGAATATCAACCTCCTGTTTAGAGGCTACCAAAAATGAAAATCTGTAGAGTTTTAAGAATGCCATTTTGTAATTCTGAACATTCCAAAATAATAAAACTTGAATTGCATTCTAGTCCATAAGTGAAAAAAAAAATTACAACGGAGGAAACCATAGAAGATCACAAGAAAACACCATTATTTTCAAGAAAATATTCTCAGGACTATCTGTCATACCAGTTTTACCACTAGAAGTCTTGGAGGTGAGTGTATGCGATCAAAGCAAGAGATAACTGAAGAAGCAAGAAAGGCACTCTAGCCTTCCCCCCTCCTCCAAGAACTGAAACACTCAAGCTAACATAAAAAATGTTTTAAAAAAAATTATCAAACAAGACATAAGTGAAAAATATCTTGTAGGTCAATGTAAGAGTTTTACATGTTATTAAAAATTGATTTTAAGATACCTTTAGATGTACAGTCACATGTCATTTCATAAAAGTTATTTGAAACTTATTGATCTCATTTGCGCAAAGCCCAGGCTCCATCATCAGCCTGCTGAAAGGATAATAGAGCACTCCAAACCCTTGTGACAGATTTGATGCAAACAGTGGCCCTCATTTTAGCACATGTAATAGCACCACAAGTGGACAAATTCCAACCTTAACAGTTGTACATTACCAACTAAATTAGCAAATACGTTCTGCTTTACTTCACATCAAATCCAATGCCTTGGTCTTCTTATCTTCACTAAAATAAGGTTCTAGGCACCAAAATACACGCTGCAAAAGATTAAAAAGTCTTCTCAGGCTAACATACCACTCACAAAGAGACCCAGCTATTATCAACAATTTTATTTCACTTAAGACAAACTGAAAACAGCTAAAATGGACTTTGAGCAAGCAACTGAGAGAAGACATACTTAAAATGACTACACATGGAAAACTAAATTGAGAAAAGGATCCGTGAAAGAAGCCTTATGGATTTCTGTACTGAGAGTGAAAACCTCTAGAAGGATATTTAAGTCCATTCTGCCAAAATACTCTCCCTATTCACACAACTCAAAGGAAGCCATACTCTTAGGCTACAATAGGTCACAACTAAGTACAGTACCTTGCTTCAGAAAGAATTTTGCTTTGTCTGTCAACTATCAACAAAGCACAAAGAGCTCATACAGCCCATTCATGTATTGCTTGTCAAGGAGTCTAGCAACATAAAAACAGTAAGAACTCAAAAGATTTCTTTAAAAACTATGCCTCTGGTTTGGTTAGAAAGCTAAAAACACTCTACTGCCCCCAATTATTACACAATTCTATTATCTTCCTTCTCCCCTCAATTTTTTTTCAAGAATTCAAGGATTCTTGAATTTTTCAGACTTGTCATGTTGAACTTTGTGCAAGACATCAGATGCAAAATAGAACACACAAAGGTTTTGCTCATATACATGGCACCTACAGAAAGATTAGTCAACTCTAGTATATATTTCAAGCTGGTAAAGAGACAAAAAGATTGTTGATGTGAAGCATTAATCTTTGCAATATGGTTATGAACATCTCTGAATACCGAAGGAGTTAACGGAGTTCCAAAAACTTTAGAAGTGGTAACACACATACATGGGTATGTAAGTTCAGAGGAGCTCAAAAGAATTAAAAGGTAATGGCAGAGAGAGGGGTCTCAACAGCCTGGTCACCTTAAACTAGAGAACTTTAAAGCATTGCTAAGCAGTGTTTGTTCATTTAAGTTTAATTATTTTCTCCTTGAGAATGGCGCTAATGAAACTGAATATCTTTCATGGTTTCGAAGAGCAGTCTGAATGGTCTGTAAACAGGACTGGGGGCAGACGAGAGAACTGGCTGAGCCAGGGGGTTGCTAGGTGATGCAGAATGTAAACCCACAAACTTGTTCAGGTTTACTTTGCTTTCATGCTGCTCTCACACAGGCTCTCCAAAGTTTTAAGAATTAATTTCCAGGTAGCTATTTAAAAAACAGAAANACTCCCCCAAGAATGATAAAGGAAAGACAAAAAGAAATTCACAGCACTAAAGTGCAGGACACCATTCCCTCTATATACTTGTATGCAACTGTTAAAGATTGGTCACTGTGAAAAACTTTGAATATTTCCTGCTTGATTTTTGCTTTTGCAAAAATTAATTCTGGAACAATACACTGGGCCTTTAAAATACCTAAACTGAATATACAGTCTAACATTTACTAACATTTCCACCATGGATTACAGAAGCAAACTTTTCAGTTTCGTACAGCCATGTGTTTCTACCTGCACCCTTTTCAGAGCTGTGGTTATTTTTTTTGTCCCCTAAAGTATCTGATCAGAGATTGTCCGGTAAGAGCACTTTATTAGATCATCAGTCAGAGGGTTTTACAAGCACCAAGAGCTATGGGCTCAAATGCAGCACATCAGTTTTAATAGCCCAAGGTCTAATAGTAAACTGCAGATACTGCTGAGAACTTTCCATGCACTGAACTCTTGAAAAAGCACCATCTCTCAAGCTTAAATGCAGCTGCCTCTTTCAATGCCGCAAATGGGTAAATTTGACAAAAAAGCCACCATTAAGACTACATGAAAGGCTCAAGACAACATCCTTTCAATGCTTTGTACTTCAGTAATCAGATGTACTTACTCACCCCCTCCCCCAAACCCGATCAAGAACTATTTCTGAATGGTAGGAAATAATTCCACTTTGTACATCTTTTAGTTAATCAAGACTTTCTATTCAGCAATTTGACCTTTTGTTCAAAACAGGATTATCAGTTTTTTCGCCAGTTACCAAGGGCGACTCGCATGGTGAACATAATTGCAATAATTTGCAAAACACCATGGCAACCCACATTACAACTAGGTAAATACTGGTCTTTTGTGCTACATTGTTATTTTCAGAGATGCTGAAGTCAAAGAACGAATGACAAATGAACACAAAATTTATATTTGCTTTGTCTCAAAAGAGAAGAAAATTGATAACAAGAATTGGGGGGAAACCGACTACAGCTGTAATTTCTAACTTGATTAATTAGGATGGTAACAGTCCTTAACAGTATATTCAACAAACAGCCCTGACTTAGTCTCTCCACCCACCTCTCTCTTTCTACACTACTACCACTAACCCCCACCCCAGACAAATTTTTTCAGCTAGGAGAACAAACAACTCCATTTGCTCTTTTCTTCAACTTAATGGAATCCTTAATTACAGAATATTGTTCTCCTGCTCTTCATTACACTGAAAACTGAAAGTGAGAGAGAGAGGAGGAGGAAGACGGTGCCAAGCAGACAGGGTAGCTACAGTCATCCTCCCTGCCTTTGCTTTTTTTGTCCACAGCAGACCTAAAGATGAGATGGCATTTTTTGTGGGTTTTTTTATTTTTTCTCTTTTTAATATTAGCAGCTGTTGTACAGCAAATAATTAAGTAAACTAGTGCTCAAGTCCTCTCCTGGCAGCATAAATAAGACATGAAAGCTTAAGTCAAGTCATGATTAAAATCCAAATCAGAGAGGAAACAGCTGCTTAAAAAGAAAAGAAAAAAACCTCTTAAAATCATCAGACTGGGTGGCTTTTAACAGAATACCTACTGTTCTAAATAATACACAATAAAGTAATATTTTAAATTTTTATTTCTTCACAATTGTAAGGAACTTATTGTTACAGTATTGTTTACAGTATAGGCTTCTAGTAAGACTCCAAGAAATCGTATCAAAACAAATTTTCAGAAATATCTTGGAAATATAAAGAAATAATTTTGTCTAAGAAAACAAAAAAACAAAAACAACCCAAAAAAATCAAACCAAAAAAAAAAAAAAAAAAAAAACCAAAAAACAAAAAACAACAACTGCTGGAAACAGTGCAATACATGTTACCAATGGATGTCTCATTAAATTTGCTACATTTTACTAGAATACAAGTTCTGTGCTCAAACATTTATTATGCCACAGTGAGCTGATTGAATGGTTGAGAGCTTAATTTTCATGATATCATTAACAAAAACAAGTTATGCCTTTATACAGACCAAATCCTGTCATCAGATGCATGCATATGTTCCTTGTGAAATGCAATGGCACTCTTTAGCAATAGATTTTCACATACAGAATGGGTAAGAAATACATTAAGCTCAAGAAGCCTACAATCAGAAGCCAGGGTAATCCCCATCTCTGTTCCCTGTATGTACAAATCACGTGTCAACTTAAAGGGCCACATCTATATTTTAACTCTTTTTAAAGTATTGGATTGCCTTTACAATAAAACAGGCTTTCAAAGTGAAAAAGAGCTACTGCTGCATCCCTGTGTGCTGGGAACACTGGAGAAAGTATGCAGTAAAATGAAAGAGATGAAAACAAAGTGCTCAAGTCAACTGAACATGGCCCCAGGGTGCTGAAACACACCACTGCCATTACACAGAGCTTCTGTGCTCCTGGAGAAGTCACTGCCAGCTCACTGAATGGACCCACAAGCAGTGAGCACCTCAGGGATCAGTATAGACCCAATTGCAACCTGAAAGTTCCTTTTCAGACAGCTACTCAGTACTACACACTGAAAACACAAATCCTTTGACCCACAAATTGGGCACCCAAACTTATGAGCACACTGAATGTTCATTCCTCTATGTCCCATCTCTTCGACAAACAAAAATAATAACTGACCTGTCGCTTAACACACAGCTCTTGTGAAGATGATTTTTAAGAGCCACTTGATCCCGCAGTAAGTGTGCCACAGAAAACTCCATGAGAAAATAAATAATCCTGGGCAAAGCTTCAGAGAGTGCATTCAATAAGGTAAAGAGCATCCACTGTGCAATGGAGAGAAATAAATACAGACCAGCTGCTCATTTAACTAGTGCTGTCCCACCTGTACACACTGAAAAAAACAGAATGGGATAACACCATACATAAATGACCTGTATTAAACTTAAGTAAAGCAGTACTATATATGTCTACAACTTTCAAATGTCCAACTCTGTAGTATCAGGATCCCTCATCTATTATTAAATGTTTTAAAAAAATCCATTCTTCTTCAAAACAGGGTTTAAAGGAATATACAGATTTTGCTTCTTGAAATAAACAGAGTAGCCCATAATAACTTTCTCTCTTCTCTGAAAGCAATGTATTTTGTCCCAGTATTTCCCAACAGCAGAGGCAGGAAAATATTTACGAATTTTCTCACACTTTTCTTTTTCTATTAAACCAATCACATTCCAACATACCTACTTGGGTTTTGTGCCCAAATTTTCACAGGCAATCTTCACCCACACCTGCCTCCTCATGCTATTTCAAGCCCATCTGCCCAGCCAGGTGCTTATCCAGCAGATACCATATTTGAATATTCTAATACAACCAACTCCACTCAATTCAGCTTCTTTGCTTTTAGTTTCATCTACACCCACTCAGGTCCAGTTCAAGTCTCATGTGCCATGTTCTAGTCTCTTTTCCTCATCTACAGTCAATTCTTGCAGGAATTTTTGGGTTGGAGTCTTGGTTTGGTGAGGCTTTTGATGGTTTTTAATTATTAATCATGCCTAGGTTCCTGCTCCACACTACAAATTTTTCTTAAAGTTTTGTAAAATTATCAAATCTAGATGGATTTCTTAGGAGGACAAAAGACAGTCAAGAGAAAGGAGGAAAGATAGATAAAATATCTTCCTCACAGCCAAATGTTGAAGACTTCAAAGCCATAGCACCTACATTTTGGGTGTGGCAAGGTCACCTGAACAACATTAACACTGCTTTTACTGCAATGTCTTAAAATAAGCAAGGGATTATAATTCAAGCATGCCTGTGAGCTTCAACTGAATTGACTTCTACTATGTCAGATTTTCCCTCTCCCTCAGGACCTCACCAGGCAGGTTCATATACCAAGATGTCTACATTTAAACTACAACTTACTTTTTTGGAGCTTTGATTTGGACTAATTAAACCAAATCTGTAGCATACTTTTATTCTGAGATAATAAACAGATACTGCCCCACTTAACACCACCTTAAACGAGACTTTTCTTCCTGCTACCGTTAATTAAACTACGCGTCAAGCAAGACACTTGAAAATCTCAAAAAACCTTTTGCTAAGTATTATGGGATGGTCAGGCTTCCTCCTTGGCTTCTCTTCAGGTTTCTATTTTTGTAATTCCTCTCAACACTTGCCCACAACTCTTTCCTCTAGTCTCCTTGGGTTGCTCTCAAACTTTGCCTTCGACCTGCCAATTCTTTTTGAAAATGAGAGCTCTTGTTCTGCCTCCCTACTGACTTTGATTTAATTTGCTTTTCTCACTACTGTCAGACTGCCTAGTTCTTCACTTCCTCAAAAGGGACTGATGGTCATATAATCTGCAGGTTAATAACAAACTCCTTCTGAGGAATATCTCTGTACAGGGCACACCATCTGCTCCAGATGCAGTTTGGAGATTGAGACAAGAGGTCAAAGTGAGATGGAATTTTGAGAGAGTTTATATCCGTTCTATTAATAATTAAGAATTTCAAAATCTTATAAACTGAGTGTATCTGGCTATAAAGAACAGATCTCCAGCACCCAAGTGAAGTCAGAAAAAAATAACAGCAATTCTGAAGAGCCGTTGTGGATTAGTTTAAGACAGAAAAAACATGTTTTATTTATCTCGAAAAAATCTTAACCTATTTTAGGTTAAAATTTTAGCCAAGGCTCAACTTTAGACAAATTTGGTATAAAAAATACCAAGGTAGACACCTAAAATGTGGCAATACTTCAAAATTTTGGAACTTAGTTTTTAAAAACTTATACCCACATAATACATGGTAAATTTCACCAAAATCTGCTTTGAGGCTAGTATGAAGAAAATTAGAAGGACAAGGGCTCAGTGAGAACTGCAGCAGAAAGTAGAGGGTTTTGTGTGTTGTTTTTTTGAAATCTCCTAAACTATTCTGGACACCAACTAAAGTAACCAGATGGACCTTTAAAAATTGATGCTCCTGTGTAAGCATTAAAAAAAAAAAAGCCAACTCAACAGAAATAAAGGCCTGTCATAAACCCACTGAACTAAAAAACATGAGAACAGGGAAGAGACTGTTTTCTGTTGCTTCTGGTGACACAGAAAGTAAAATAACACGACATTTCTGTTGCAGCAATTTTGTTTGTTTTTAATTTAACACTCAAAATTTTTATTTAGTAAACCCCATTCAGTAAGAACAAGCTGCATAAAATCAGCAGGTAAAGTATGATACTTCAAATGCATTATGCTTCTGTTTCTTACAAAGGTTAGCTGCTACCAAAACCTGCAATGCCCTTAAAGCCAACAGCTCAATACTTAAATTGCATGGCCCAGGAGAAGTTTCCAACTGCAAACTCCTTAGAACAGAATAGGTTACTTGTTACATGCTGTCTGCTAGAAGAAAAACTTGCTGCTATGGTGTAGCTCCTTTGAGTTTGTATTGTTGCCCCAAGTCTCTAGGACCAGCATTTTCTAAAATCTAGAGACTATTTAATTTTTTAAAAAATACCTGAATTTCCTTATGACAGGTAAAGAAAAATTTCATGTCTGGGGTAAAAGACTGTGACTACTTAGAAACTAATGTTATGACCTCATTACATTTCATATAGGTAGAAGAACAGTTCCAAACAACTTGAAAGTCCAAGAATTACAAGCAAATTTTAACTTGCATGTATAAAATAAAACTGAGACAGCTGCTGACATAAATCAGAAATTTCCCAAACACTAATAAATTAAATTAGATATTAACTAAGAATGTAGAAACAAAGCAATAATGTAAGGAAAATATAAATATATAGAAAGAAATATATAGTTTACAGCAGAAAAAACCCAGAAATGCAACTTTTCCCTGTATTTCGGAAGAGCATAGTAACAACAAACTAGCAAATAAGGGTGAAGAACTATGTTTGCTTTGCTGACAAGAAAACACCTAATAGGCCCTCAAAATTCAGCATATTCATAGAACAAATGCTGGAACTCAACAGTCCTATTAGAGCCAACACGATGTTAGTTGCTGAACTTACCAACTTTTGAAGCTGCCTCAAAAGACTGAGACCCAACATCAACCAATAGGACCAATTTCCTTGAAATAGTTGCACAAGCAAATCAGAACAATTCATATAACTATTTCTGTGTATCAGCTTAACATTAACCCGAGGAAAAACAACAGAAATACTGATACATACTTTAAGTGGTCAAGAATTGAATTAACATCAGGCAATGTTTTTATACAGAAAAGTCTCAAACATGGCAGTTCATTTGCTTTGTAAGATTACGGGTTTGGTCAAGAAAGGCAGATATACTACAAGTAATCTCTTGAATGAAATTTGATTCACTTTTAAAGGACACTGCATTAAATTAGCATTGCACAGTGTTAATGAAGTACTCATGAAATGGATTAAGAGGTGCAAAATTGAAGCACCTCAAAAAAATCAATTGTCCATGAGACAGAAAGTAAGAAAGACAAAGTAATTGTCCATGATGACAGTCAAGTAAGCATTTATCTATATGGAATGCAGAGGAATTGTGCTGGTGCATCACAACAAAAAGGTTACACTCATTCTTTTTACACTACTGATTAGTAGAAGAGCGGAATCAATTTAGACAAAATTCACAGATGACAAAAGCAGAACAGCAAATAATGATAAGCATGAAGAAATTGTTTTGGAAAACTTTGTTCATTTGACACAAAATACACATTAGTTCAGTGAAACAAAAGCAACCCACTGGGAACAAAGACTACAGTTCACACCTACAGAATGGAAATACAGTATGCCAGAAATTACCACCTGAAAAAGAGTAATGGCAGACAAGTTATTCAGCATCAGCTTTAAAGGCAGACCTAGCAAGATGTGAAGATTGAATAGTAAAGAACTGAGTATGAGAAATTAGCTGAATTTCTTTAAATGCATGGGTGAGAATGATACTGCAGCACACACAATCCTGGTGGCAAGTGTCAAAAAGAAAAACAATCAAAAAAACCTGCTATGCTCAAGATCCATAAACTATGTCTGAAGGTGTTGAAAAAAAGAATAATAGCAACAAACCTTGAAGAGCCATCTCTTACCATCACAGAAGGGGACTGAGAGGGGACCTGAGAAAAACAATTATGTATATTCATGGGAGAAAAGCAACAGGCAGCACAGCTTATTTAAATCAAGCGAAGAAAGAAGTAACATCATCCAGTGCTCCAAAAACCTTGATGGATTGAAAACTGACTCAATGTCTGTCTCAATGTGACCAGTGGAACAGAATCTACCAGGAGACTTGTAAACAGCAGCACAGCCCTGGGGTCCAGTCCCATTCAGAATCTTTTACTGATGATCTGTGTGATGGAGCACCGAGTACCCATGGTGAGTTCACAGATGGCACACAACTGGTGAAGCTGAACTGAACATGAGGCAGCAAAATGCTTCTGTCTCTCTCATCACATCCCCTGTTATATGACCTAAAAATCATAATGCTTAATTCTGCAAGGGCCCTTTGGTCTGGCTGGCATGATTCTGCCTAGACATGTCCAGCAGGGGGACATGGAGAAGCTTTTGAAGCTCTCTTCTCACCCGGAGGAAAGATGAATACGTAGGCCTTAGGTGGAATATGAAGTCCACCTAAGCCAGTGCAGATGTTTCTGTACTGCAGGGAAAGGCTGATACACCCTTGCATGGGCTGATGCATAGCTCAGGGAAGACCATTATCTTCAGAAAGAGTTATCTGCAGCAGAAAGGAGACACCTACGCCACTCCCTCACACCCAGATATTTGTTAACCAGAATCATTTACCTTGACTTCTCTGATCTTTTTGAATTAAATCTTCTTCTCCTCAAACACCTATCTTTAAGGGCTTTTTTTTTCTTTTAAATTAGGTTTAGCACAACTCAGGTGTTATTACTTTCTCAAAAACTCAAGAAGACAGCAATACAGACAAATGAGAGAGGTCAGAGGATAGGAAAGGTGGGCAAACAAATTAAAAGCAAACACTAGCAACAATTCAGATTACCTAGCTTATATTTTTCTGGGAAAAAATAATCCGATTGTTTCCCAAATTCCATCAGATGGAATTAGTGTGTGCATACATATATCTGTGTGGATTTATATGTGGCACATATCCACAAACCCCCACATAAAATTAAAATTTCCTTTTTAAAATTAAAATTTCTGTGGATGGAAATTCAAGTCAGGTAACACAACCTTAGGAAAACAGTGAGTGAAACTTTAAGCTGATACTCCAAAAAGTTTTGTTTCCATTGGGTTTCTTTTTTCAGTTGTGGGGGTGTTTTGTAAATGGAATTAAAGATCACATACACACATAATATATGGGTGTAATAGCTACAGAATACTTTATGTATGTTTTAGAAATATTTAAAGAAATATACTAAGCTAATAAGCCCCCTCTGTTACTATGGTAATAAGCATTCTGTAAGAGAATATAAATACATAAAAGGTGTTTTTACTTCATATTGATACTAATCCACTCTCTTATGTAATAAAGCACACAAAGTAAAAGAAATTGAAAAAGATAAGCTAAGACTCTAATACTGAATGCGATTTCTAATAGAAAACTTTTGGAGACTAACAACACATGATTCTCCATTTTGCTCTAAAGCTGCTGATTTTTAAGGCAGAATTCTTATATAATCCATGCCTGAAAAACATAATTCTGGGTAAAGAGTATATTAAAGCATTACAGAAATAGTAAAACTAGAAGATATAATGCATTTGTTACTAAAAAGATCTTTATTTAACTGGCTTAAATGGCAAACACAGCAACAAAAGAGTTCCCTGAAAGTAGCACTCACAGTGAGAACACAACCATTCATAAATATAATTGCTAGTTAAACAAAGAAAATATATATTGAGAAAATATATATTGAGATGATCCCAGAAAAAAGGTGTCAGCTTTCACACCACCCCCAAAGGGATCTGCTGGCCTCTCTATCCCTGTGAAGTGCAGTGAATTCGATGCCAAGCTCACCCACTGGCTACTGCATTTCATCTGGAGACTGGTCCTTAATTTGCCACCAAGATAATTCAACACAGGGTTTTCAAACTATCTCCTGCCTGTGGATCCAGATGTTTTTTCCACAACCTATAAATCATAATGCATTTATTCTACAACTCTATCACAGCAGCAAAACATAAAAAACAGAGCCTCAATTATGTGCATAAACTTTACCTGATTCTTTTCAAAAGATGGCACACTTGGGAGTTTAACAAGACTCTTGTCTTACACCAAACTATCAAATTTTCCTGTTTTCTATCCGCTGTTAAAACATAAAAACTGTGCTGCACAGTTTCTTAATGAAATAATTTTGTCTGATCCCTCTTATCTGCATAATGAAAATATTCAAGACAAAAACTGCAAGATGACAAAATCATAATATGCAGTTTGGTAAAGTTCTAGTCAGTCCCTGAACAACACGCTTATCTATCCAGTAAAGCTTGTGTTAATGCGATGTAAGAGTTTGGCAAATTCAGCTCTAATGGAGCATAAAAGTGCTTTTGCTTGAAAGTGAGATCATTTTTAAAAATTCAAAGCATGATCACTTTTCCCTTTTTTTGCAGGAACAATCTGATACAAGCAGCAAAGCTTAAATAAACTAGAAACATTTCAAATGATCCATAAAGGATTAATAAGCACTGCAGGAAGTCCTATAGGCTCAGTGTATACATTTTCCATCTTTTTCTGCTGCGACAGGCATGACGTGAAATTCTAAACAGAACTCAAGTTTCAAAGTCACTGAATGTTAAGGTCTGCAGCTTTGATTCCAGGGTAGAGTGGGGTCACCATCTTGGAATATTTAATTTAAGTAGATAACAAAAATATTGATTTTATTAGCATAATAAAGCCCCCAAATTATGGCCCTTCACAAAATTCTTTTTCTACTCATAAATAGACGAATGGACAAAAGCAAGGCAAAAGGGGTAGTAGTAAGCTACAGGCCACTAATATAACAAGAACAAAATGACAGCTATTATTTTGGCAGAGATAATCTATGCTGAAACACAAAACACACACGCACACAATTTCTTTCAATACAATTTTCTTGTCTTCCCACTGACTTCTATGATTACCACAGAAAGCAGGGTTCTAAACACATTTCTCAATTGAATCTTCAATCAATAACAGTAAAAATTTGAGAAGGGAGATATGGGAAAACATATTATAGCATTAGTAAGTGTTTGCAAAACAGACTGAACTTCCCAATATGCATAGAAGTTGAAGGGGGGAAAAAATAAAATAAAAATATACCAGTAACAACGTACCCTATACCTTTACTTTACTGGAATTAGCAAAAGAAAAAGCTGAAACTCCAAAATTCAACCAGTAGCACAAATTGCCTCAAACCTGGTCCAAGTGATCAAATTACCTACTTACACTTTTTTGCTTGTATCACAGCAAAAAATAAGTACCACACTTGTAAATTAAGGAATACTTCTTAAATATCAAAAAACCTTCAGATAATCATAGGTACTTTTTAAACAGTGGAAAAAGTGATAATTTAAAGAATTTACTGAAAGTAACAAAACTTATCTAAGTAGAATCTATGCACTGCTATAAATAGCATGGTATAAAAGAGAAATATTAGAAAAGTAAGAATGAGATCCCTGCAGAAATCCACAACGACAAAACTTCTGGGGGAGGTCAGCTTGACCCAAACACTCAATTTGCCAGGAAGAATGCAGACTGGCTCTAACACTGACGTAGGAGAAAAGACAAATAAATCAGAACTGAGAGTTCCTCATGTTGAAAGATGGAAAAGTTTAGCCTCTGCTAAGCTTATAAGGCTGTTTACCACCTAGGCTTTCTATTCAAAGCCAAAACAATCAACAGTAGAAACGTTTAGGTGACAGTTACATACAAATTGGAATAACTTCTTGCAGGAGTTGAAAATAGGAAATATTCAGAAATGCAACAGACAAATAGAAAGTCATAAAAGAGCATAAATATAAAAACCAGCACAGATAATACTGGCCATATTGGGGAGGGAAGGATGGAAAAAAGATGTGGGAATGATAAATGTTAGCTCACAGTAAGAGACTGATGCTGAAAGGCAAAAATTATGCTAAAATAATACATTAATCAAAAGGAAAAGTGAATGAAAAGAAAAAGGCAGAGGGAAAAAAAACTGAACAAAGGACGAAAAGAAATCATTTGTCTGTACAAAGGCAGCAGAGAGGCCTTGCTTGAAATGGTGTCTATAATTCTGGGCACATTACTAAAATGAGACAGAAGAAACCAGTGTAAAGAACAGCAACAAAACCAGCTCCGTAAATTAAAAAAAGTATAATAGAGTAAATATTTCCATGGCTATAAACATAACGGATACAGTGAAATAACATCACTCTCTGCTAACACTTACAAATAAGGAAGAGCAGCTTAAGAGGAACAACAAGCATGGCAAGAAGAGTACAACAAAAAAGGGCAGATTTTGACTAGTGAAAAGAATTTTATTACAAATTCTCAGGATTAACAGAATAACAGTAGATTAATATCAGAAACTGAAAAATGCTTAATACAGTAGCTGCCCTAAGTCTGATCATGTGCAGCGCTAAAAACAATGTACAAGCAATTCTATACTTGAATACTGAGAAGCCAGAAGATGAAAAGGATTTGGATAAATAGGTATGGCCTTTGTGTACCCATGAAAACTCACTGAAGAGAACATCAGTGCTCACTGCCATTTACCCACCACTGTCCTGGCAAAAGAGGAATAAAAGGAGTGCAAAAGACAGTCTGTAAAAACAGAAGTTGATGAAAGAAAGCCAACAAATGTGGACAATACAGTATACAGATAATACACTTGTTGTTTACCTTTCTTAGCAATTCAAAATAGAATTGCAGTGAAGCTGAAAAGATGACAAAAACCACAGCAGTGAAAAACAGAAATATTTTCAACTCTCTCAAACAGCCTTTGGAACTCCATGACACCACATGCCAGACAGAAGTTGTATCTGCAGAGACTCATAGAGATGAAAATGCTTCAGTTTTCTCAGAAATGTCATCTGCTAACTAGGTAGTTGCATCTCTTACCAAAAGTTTTACTGAAAAAATTGTCTTGGAGGAAGTTCCTTCAATCATTAAGCGTCCAGCTAATGTTAGACACCAATACTACAATGAGCAAATCCCTTCATTAAAGAAAACTCATAGTTTAGTACTTAGCCAGTCTATGACACTGGCCTGCAATGACCTAACAAACATTTTAAAAATTAACCATTTTCTCAGTATTTAAACCAAATTTAATACTTTATTTCTCATTATGTTCAAACTTGCTTCATCTTCAAAATACACTCATTTAGGATTGTGGCAGTGCTGCAGAAATCAAGGAGTATTGCTGAAAGAAACCTTTGGCTGCTGCACAATTTGAAAAATGAGAGAACTGTACCTGCAACACCTGGGGAAAATGTCAGGCAAAACTGTGAAATGTGTTACAGGTAATGTTTTTCTACCTGCAACCACCCTCACCACTCCTATCCAAATTAAATGCTCATTCAATCTTACAATCCAGTATTATATATTTATAATCCTTATATATATTATAATGTATATTTTTAAAAATATTTGCACGTTTAATTTCATTTAACAACGGATCTTCATGTTTCCCATTTCAGCCTTTTATTCTCTCCTTTCCTGCAATTATTTTGTCTTACAGCCACATGACAAATATTTACAACTGACCAAAAGAGAGGTAAGTTTAGAAGGTACATGGATGAGGGTGAAGGAAAAGGCAACAGAATTCAGATAGGGTAGACTGAACACCTTAAGAAACCCCAACTGTTTCAAAGGATAAGGTTGACTCAGAAAAAATGGCTCTTCATCACATAGGATGAGACAGAAAGAGCTTCTAGGACTGGCTTATGAGGAAACAAGTTATCTGTAAATTAATTTATTCATTTATTCAAGGAAGGAATGATAATGCATTTCTTAGATTTATACGTGTGGAACTTTCACATATAACTGTAAAATGTACTTTTACTTTTCAGAACAGTATCCTTCCCATTATTCAGATAAAATTAGTAAGCAATTACAGAGGTGAGGTCTTTTATCTTTTTCAACAGTAGACCAATCTGGCTGCTTCATATAACTAAAATTGCAAAGCTGTTAGGTGTTTAAAGCAGAAACGTGTTTTGCCAAAGGCATTATTAACAATTAATAATCATTACAGAATGCCTTGTTTACCTGACCTTGTGTAAATTCAGCAGCCTTGTAATTAGACCCATATTTTGCATATTTGTGTATTTCCATGCACAGAATTTGACTCATTCACTCATCCATTAAAATTTGCTTGACAGACATAGATGGATAACCAGGGTGCAATTTGTATTTACACGATTACAGAAAATTGGCCAAACAACATGTGAAGTTCAATGAAAGCATATTCTCCTCTTTCTCTTATGAAAGACATAAAAAGCAACATAATATCTGAGGCTGGCCACAAGGTTCGCTGAAGAAATAGCAGAGTTTCCAAATCAGATAGTTTTAATACAGCTTTGTTCTAAAAAAATGATGTGGGGTTAAAAAACAGAACTAAGCAGAAACATCAGGCCTACATCTTCCTTTAGGCAATGCAACAAGGAATTCTTCAGTAGAAAGATCTCCTGGAAAAGCTAACATTTTCTCCCATTTAATGACTTTCCAGTAACTTTCTAAGCAGCTGGAAGAATTCTCTTAATACTCTCCTGTTCAGAAAAAGTCTTAAAATTTATAATTTTTAAAGCATTAGCCACAATAAGTAAATATTCTATTTCCCTTCTTCTTCTATTATCTACATCTTTGAGAGTAACAGAAAGGTATAGAAGATCTTGACTGAACAGTTTGAATGGAAAGAAACAATACAGAGCAGAATGGGGAATGAAGGAATTGGTTTCTCTCTGTATGTAAACTGGTGTCTCATAAGGTCAGACAACCTTGTCCAGCAAGACATTTTGCAGATTTCTTGTAAAGAAACTGACTTTTGCCCAAAAAATCAAATTAGATGTACTCATTAAATATGTAACACTCAGATTTTTTAAACAACTTTTATAATCCAAAGGGAATCTTTCCTACGAGTTCCAAAACACTTAGGAGACATAGAAAGCAAAACTCCTTTGGTAGTGTCACTATCCAGGCATAGCTAGAATGTCCTAAGAACAACTAATGAAGGCTGTAGAATTAATCTGAAGAAACTACCAAGACAATGGGAGTACATTCCTGACAGTGTCCAAGGCCAGGCTGGATGGGCCCTGAGCAGCCTCATCTAGTGGGTAATATCCCTGCCCATGGCAGAGGGGCTGGAAATGGATGATCTTTAAGGTCCCTTCCAACCCAAGCCTTGCAATGATTCTGTGAGCCTGCATTTTCTTTCACTAATTTATTGTGCTGCCTCTGAAGGTCTTTCCCACCGAAACACAGCTTTTAACAGTCTCCTAGTGCTGTATCATGTCTGACTTGTTACAGATAGTTCAGTGACCCACCACAAGGAGAAAGCTGGAAACCTTGAAGCTGAAGAGTTCCCTGCAATTAAAATTAGGGTGAAAAAGAATGGGAAGGAAAGAGATCTGTCTAGATGTCTTTTGTCTTTAAAAAGCCAAAAATAGCCAGTAACCACATTGAGCCCATCAATATGAGAGACTAAGCTACGGTTATGATGTTGGCTTCTCATGCACACGTCTGTGTCTCCTAAAACCCATTTTAATTTATACAGAAGCTAAATGTATTTCTCATTACAAAAGCTTGCAATCACTCCCTAGATCATTGTCTTTATTTTCACTACAGTCTCAGATGCTCCTCAAGCAGGTATTTGCTACTCAAGGCTTTTTCTGAATGACATCTGATTGCTGGGTGGCACATTGCCATGAGCCTCACGAAGCCCTTCAGAAATGGACACAGGATGAACACTGAAAATGCGACTTTGGATAAATCCCTGACCCTTTCCTAGCAGATAATACAGCCTTATTTCCTATGTCTTAGTATGCCTGACTCACTCTTGTTGGGAAGCCTCCAAAGACAAATCAGAATATACAGAATCTAAATTATGAATTCTCTACAAGATATTGCAGTACCTTTACTTAGTGGGTTGGAGAGGGAGAAAGTACCTTAGATCCTAAAACCCCCTTAAGTTTAATAATACATGAAACTCTCTCAAGGACTGTATCAGAGCTCAGTTTATTTCTGCTACTTAACTGATGGGGTTAAAAAAATAAAAACAAAACAACAAAATCCTAACACAGTGATCCCCAGAAGATGCTCTATTAAAGGAACAACTCAGTACAAATGGTGATCTCTTATTACAGAAAGAAAAAGAAATGCAAAAAGCAGTAGGAGGGAGGGGGAATTTGATTAATTGCTTCCTTCAAGAAAGCATAAAAACCACATGCACATACTAAAGAATGGTGTGAGAAAGCATCATCAACACTGCATGAACTACTGGAATACTAGCTGATATTTCTAAATAGTTGTACTAATCTTAATGACATTATTCATACTCAGATAACAGATGGATGCACAGGTAGATACACATAAAGAGAATTTCTACCAAATTCAAATTCTACATTCAATCTTTGTGCTTGATAGGTGGTCAGTGATGGATAGCTTGGTATTTGCCAGTTCCACTGCAAGATCATTCAGCACAAATTGCCCCAGTATGACAAAAAATATATTATCCAATAAAAATCATTATAGCAATTACAAACTTTTTGCAGAAATCTAAGATCTTCTTCTGCAACAGAACCCAGCAGATGCCATTTTCTGTCTCTGTATTTTGGGGGGCCAGGGGGTTCTCTGTTTTTAAACAATTCTGGCCCCTTTGTAGTATAGTCAAATGTTGCTTTGGATTTTAAATTGAGAATTTATCTTAAATGGAAACAAACAACTTCGCTAAAAATTAGACATTTATGACTTGCAAATTACAGATACTAATTATTTTCAGTATATACAATTATGATATTCTCAAGAGGTATTAATTTTGGGACAGATGTGCTTTCATCATGTAATTTGGAAATTAAGTTACACACTCACGTATGGGAACTCAGAAGTCTGAATTTGTGTGAAGACAGGATTGATAGAAAGGAATTTTGTCTTGCTAATTTTCTCTCTCTCCCCACCCCCCACCTCCTTCTCTCTCTGATGAGAGTGAGTGTGGCCAGCAATCCTCACAGCTGGGTTGCCTTGAGGAATGGGGGCTGACTGCAGAGTTGATGAGGATACACCTCCACTTGACTCCACCTCCTGTTTTGTCCTTTCAGATAATTCTTCCAAATCTACTAAATTCTAAAAATTTAAACAATTAAAACATACCAACTATAAAATATGCACAATGCTAAATACTTCACATTCAAGTCAGAGTGCAGAAATTAAGTGTTGCTAATCCAAACATCTTAAGAAAGACATCATAAATAGGCATAATCCAAAATGAAGGTATTAATACAGGAACTTCCATCAAATGAAGGTAAAAGGAATAATATTGTTAGGTTGATCAAATTTCCATTAGGAAAGGACAGCATATTATTACAAAAATGCTCCCTAACATGTGCATGTATCTATCTGATCTTCTAAGACAGGTGGTTACGACTAATAAATGAAAAAAGAACACAAGAAAAATGCCAGCTAAATCAATGTCTGGGATGACACTGCTTGTAGAGTGAATGTATTCATTAGATAAATCCGTTTGGGAGTTTATACTTCCTTACATTCCACATTTGACCTGGAGACACCAATATAGAAAGGGAAAAGATAAGACAAAGAAATGTTGTTTTCTGGTCCGGTATAAAAAACAAACTGCTCCTCCAACATCAACGTTTGGTTTGTACTGTTTCATAAGGAGGTGGAAGGTACACATGCAAGGCATTCTGAGTATCTGCTACAATTCTGAAATTGAGATTTTTATTTTTAGATGGAATCAGTTCAGCCACTGCATAAACATTCCTATCTGGAGACCTTTATTGATAGTCATGGATTTGTGATGTCTCTTGCAGATGCCACTTAGGAAGCTAATGACTCTGCTCAGGAAAAAAGGAAAACATCTACTTGTCAAATTCTGCAGAGCCTTAATTTTCACGTAGAAATCTGGCACGCCTTTAGAAGACTTCAGAAACACTTCTCTTGTACATTTACGGATTCAAAGCCCAACACACTTTCCTGGACTGGAGATAGCTGGATAGCTAAAACTTCATATGGGGGAAAGTGAACAAGACTGTCATTAAGCTGCTCTAAGAGTTTTACCAGGACTACAGACCTTTCTTCTTTTCCTCTCTCGTGTTATAGGATGCTGCAGTTGCAGGCAGACTGAAGACACAGTAATCTTAAATATGGCATGGAAATAGAGAGAGGGGAGGTGTATCTGTGGCAACAAAAAGGCCTTTAAAAACCAATGTGCCATCAGAGAACACACAGGACTAAAGCACAGGCAGAGCTGCCGCTTCACCAGGCTCAATTTACCAGAGAAACAGATGGTGCAAAAACCCCATGTTTGACTGAATAAAAATAATAGATTAACTAATGATCAGTAAAATGTGGAAATCAAGCCTATCAGTAGATGCCATATGATGAAATGTAATCTGAAGATCAATCTAGCCAACCTGACTGATACGCTTCCAGGATTCTTCAGAGACAACACATGCTGCCAACAACTCTTCTGACAGTTCTACTGTCTGACTATACATACTGGAATAAAGTTCTGCACTCAAATCACACTATTTCCCAAAGCAGGCATACAAAGCAGTTATTTGCTTAATGCTTGGGCATTAAAAAAAAAATAATCCACTTCTAAATATCCACTGCAGGAAACACTGACACTGCAAAAACAGACCCTGTGCAGCTTGAGTTGATTTCACAACAAGACAAGGAAGCAAATCCAAAACCCTTCTATGAAGCCATGTCTAATGTAAGAGTATCTGCTATTTCTTCCTGCAAATGAGTTAAAACTTCACTGGCTCTTAAAACTATTCCTTTCAAACAAACCTGTAGAACTACAGGTTTCACAAGTCAGGAAGAGGAACAAATGTCAACTCTAACACAGCACAGACTGTTAAAACTGACCATGGTGTTTCCTAGGATACAGGATATCTTATAGAAAATTTGTTGTATTATAGCTGGTACTGCTTCTCTTGGCCACCTAAACAAAGAATTAGTAATTCCCCAGAAGTCTCACCCAGATCAAGGGTGACTCTCCCCCTCCCATAACACACGAACGAGCACACGAAGGCAGAAGGGTTTAGCTAAAAGGTGCTGCCAAGACTCATTGCTCAGAGGTTTTTTCACATATATAAACTTTAATTCCAGGAATCAAGCTGAAAGGTCTGAAGTATTCCCCACTTGATGAGTTCAATTCTCAAATACTGACATACTCACCCATTTTTCCCTCACTGCACCAAATACTAAACATCAAAAAGAACTAAACAGCTACTCAGATGAGGTTAAATAAAAGTTTTCTAAATTATTTTCTAACTACAAAGCTTCCGTATGATGAGATTTTGAAAACCTAAATAACTTCTGTTGAGGAACATCTTTAATTTTTCTAAGAGTGTTTTATCAAGAAATAGAAGAGTGACTGAGCATTGCTATGATTATTTTTGGCAACGGTAACTGCTTGAAACCAGAAAAAATGAAAATAATTATTTTAAAATCTAAGAGCAGGAGAAAAATAAACACCTGGAAAAGCCATTCCCATATGCCAAAAGGAAAAGCATTTTAGGACAACACAGATGAAGTTTTTAAATGTATGCCCTCCAATGCCTCCCAACCCCATGATTTTCTTATTCAATTATCTTTAGGAATGTGGACTATGAAAGACAACATCAAACAAAACCGTTTACAAAAAGAAGGCGACTGAATAAAAAGCATTTTTGTTTCCCAAATACTGTAAAATTTATTTTAAGCTTACTTTTGAAGCTGAAGGAAAAATTCATGATAAAGACTGAGAAACTTTAGGATAGGTAACATATATTTACCTCAGTTACTATTTAAAAAAAAAAAAAATCTTTATTTTTTCCTTTTATATGCCCATTCAATTTTGAATTGCCACAGATGGTGCTACTTTAGGGTTTGGGATTTTTAAAAAGGGCTTAAAGCAAGTAATTTTTGCTTTCTAAAACTGGCATTGGACCATGGACCTCTGTATCAATAGTGACTTCTAAGAAAACATTTCTGATAAGCACACCACTTTTATGTCATGAACATCAAGCAAACTTATTCTTATGAAAGGACCTGTGTCCAGAGAAAACCAGATTTTAACTCCCATTTTCCTGATGGATGCAAGGTGCTTAGGCACCGTAAGAACTCCTGGTTACACACACATCAACAGCACCAAGCATTCAAACCCAACAGAACTTGTGTACTTGTGTAATCTCCTGGCAAATTGTCTCTATCAAAAGTTCTGTAGACTAATACAGACTCAGCCTGGTTTGATTATTTCAGTATATTGCTTGGTCCAAGTTATTATAGTATAAGATATTAACTACATCAAAACTCCATGAGAACTGGTGGTTTTAAGACTTACTTTATTCCTTATTTAGATTACCTGGACTTTTCCTCCTTGTAATGTCTCTAATTATAGACCAGTGGGATAATTTTCCATCAAACTTTAAAGTGAACATAAAAACCGAAAATAATTTTAAATGGCTCTAAATACTCCTATAAAAAGAAGAAAGATGAACAACGATCCGTTCAAGACCAGAGATTTTTATAAACCCTCTTGTAATTCATTATTTGTTATTAAAATAGACTCAAAAGCAGCAAATCCTCCAAATCCATCAAGTACCTGTAGCACTTCTGTCAAACCAAAGTATCCAAAGGAGAACACATTTGCTCACTCTCTCCCAAGCACCACCAGTAATGCCATTGTGGCAGATCTCTCCACAGGATGCACAGATCTGCCCAAGATTTTAAACTCTTGCCTACAAAACCTCATAACAAATGCTGCTAGTGGTACACCAAAGCTACACACTTTGTCGTCAGTTTAAAGCCAGATCAGATACACTGAGCAATGACTGCATCCCTCTACTACAGCACAAACCTGCTCTCCAAGTGTTGCTGAAATTCATCATTGCTTTGACCGGGGCAACAGATCAGTTCCAACAGAGTACCTTCAAAGACTCTGCTTTCTGTAATCCTCTGAAGACAGCAACATCTTGTTATTAGATGAGTGATTCAATCACCTAGGTAAACATTACACACTTGGTGGCAATCATAACCAAGACCATATTTACCTCCGGGCACACTTCCTGTAACACGGTGTTCACAATACTGCCGTTTATAAGCCTAAGCAGACAAATTATTGTGATAATAAGTCCTTACATTCCTGCATTCTACCTACAGAGGAAATTACAAAGTTAGTTTTACTCTATTGAAGCAATCCACATTTCTTAGAACCTGATCCATGTGGTGGCCAGCCTGGGGAGCCTTTTCTACAAAGAGCTGACAGAGATATCTAGTGTCATTAAGCCTTCTCTGACAAGGTACCAGACTGGGGACTAAGTGCTAAGATTCTGCTTGTTTGCTTATGTTAACTCATTCTAGGTGGCTAAATTTTGGAGTGCACAGAGTCCTACTCAGCCTCTCTCAAGCACCAGCGAGATGAATGCATGTCCGTCAGGGCTGGTAAAATGTAACAAGGAGAGTTAAACCCTTTGTAAAGACATATCGATCATTACTTTGAAACACTTCACTAAAAATCGTATTGATGCTGCAAGTCTGAACCAAACAATTCCTTTACAGGGCAGATCGTGGAGAAGTTGCAGTAATAGTGAATTGATTCCACTTAATGGACTCGATGAGTGCTGTGACAAATAACTGCTTACTCATCCCCAAAATGCACTACACACCATGACCAAAAGGGTTATCTTTCATTATTCAATAAACATTAATTATGACAGATGTATGACACTCATATGGTAGAATATACTGACTGCCCTGTTCAATAATCAAGATATTTCTAACTTCCTCCTGGTTAACCAAAATTTGATTCCAAACAAAACTCGATTCCAAACAAAACTCATTCTGTCATCCTCAAGCAAGGAGAGGATCACAAAATACTAATGTGGAAGGGAGGAGGAAATTCCTGATAATCTGCTAGCAGCCTCCCTTCTTTCTCTCAGATTCCCAGTAAACTGTGAATGGAATCACATTAAGATTTTATCTTTCATTCCAGTTGCTCTCAATTCTGCCTTGACTTGGAAGCTTTCAGTACTAAAAATAATCATCTCTGTTTCCATATGTATAAACCAAAATGGCAGGGATACAAGTTCAGACTTGGAAAATACTCAGAAACCTATTTCCATACATACAGAAAGGACTGAAAATAATCACTGGAGTTAATCTGAAGGTAGATTATGCCTACTGCATCAGATGGTGTCACAGTTCTGGCCCTAATTACTCTTCATCACGTGCCCACATAATTCTAGTATTATTAGCACAGCAATAAATAAAATATTGTACTATTACCACTACGAGACATCTTTCCCTCGCAAAAAAAGAGATTTCTTACCCCTACCTATCCACCAAACAAAAACACTTTCAATGCATGACTCTTGTAAGAACATGATTACAGAAGTCATCACCATCATCTACAATCGTATTTTCACCTGTTCATGTGGTGTACACCTGTGGGTTGTTGGCATTACACTTCACTGAGGTGTGGGAAATTTGGGGTTCAGAGCAAGCCCTGTCATCTTCCTTCTCCTAAGCAAATACGCCATGCAATCCCAAAACCTGTGTGAATGCTACAGCCTCTTATAATGTTATCTTATTTATGAATATTTTACCTTTTTAAGCACACAAAATACTAATGCCAATCCCTTGAACATACATACAAGACTCAGAACAGATATATATATATATAAAGTGATTCAAAGATCTTGAAGATGCTTTTATACTGCGACCTAATGTGCAAGCAGTAGATCACTCCACCACAGGTAAGAAATGAGAAATTTTGAGGGCTATTGAACACTGAATTTTCACAGCTGAACAGTATAAAGTTATTTAGCAGTGTTCAATAGCCTTCAAACTCACACCTGCCTGTGGGTTACAGTGGTCCAGAAGAAAAAGACTGTGAAACAAAAACATTGCAATACGGGTTGGATCAAGAAATCATCAGTATTTTTTAAAAACCCTTTCATAGTTTACAGCATTTTGCATGTATTGAAAAGCATAAAGAGTTCTACAGATGCCACGCACTATTAGTCAGACAGCATAGAAAGAGCATCTATATAAAAGCAGATTTTAGCCTATAAACATACTACTAACAATACTACAGGTTTATACATGCATTAAGAATTTAAAAAAAAAAAAAGATTAAAAACTTGCTGCTTCAGGGACACCAGTTTCCAAGTCCAACTAATTCTGTATGAATTTTGCTATTGCTCAAATGGCATATGTAAGATATTGG
>VWZN01004523.1:249228-262212 GCA_013396955.1 Regulus satrapa | reverse complement strand
GTGCCCGGGGTCTCTGCCCGGGCTCTGTACCCGGGGTCTGTGCAGGGAGCCGTGCCCGGGGGCTGTGCCCGGGGTCTGTGCAGGGAGCCGTGCCCAGGGGCTGTGCCCGGGGTGCCGCATTCCAGCCGCAGGTGCCCGGGGGCCGCGGGAGTCCCGCCCGCACCCTTCCCCAGGGACCCCGCGCGGGAGGCCGGGAATCGGCAGCCGGTGCTNTGACTTTAATCTTAAATTTCATAGCTGTCCTTTCGCTTCACTCCCTAATGTGAGGAAATGACAAAAAAGTCAAAACCTGAGGTAAATTCTGCATGCCACAAGGAGAGTATCCATCCTGGTTTCTGTCTGGAGTCTCTCTGAGCAGCTGCTACACACTATATTAAAGATGCCTAAACGACTCTCTAATGATAATTTTTTTAAAAGACAATTTTAAAAGCAACATATTTGGTAGCGGTGGGTTTCCCTCCCAGAAGCAGCGAACACACAGACACTGTGTGAAAGCAGGGAGCAGTACAGGGAAGTGCTCCTAACGACACCAGGACGCAGTAATGACTCCCTAAAATAAGCCAGCCTTCCTAAGAAATGCCCAGGGCCGAGCAATCTGCAGAGAACCAATGTGCACACCCTCTGTCAGGCAGCAGAACACACCTCTTTCAGAACATCATGACACTGTCCAGGACAGCTGTCATCAAATTCCATAATTTGAAGCAAATTATATAATGTAGTAACAGCTACCCAAGCCCCAAGGTTAAAAAACTCTACATCCATAATGTCTGCTTATTTCTGACAACACATAAAAAGGATGTAACTTTTCTTTGCGACAAGGAGCAGTACTTGTGTATTAACAAAAACCTCTCATTTGAAATACAGTAAGGGAACTGCTGTGCCATACAGTTCTTCCAGTTTAAAAGCTAGATATCTTAAGGATGAAGGTCTCAAAGATGAGAGTTATTAAATTATATAACTGATTAGATTGCACACTTTATTGAGTTTTACAAACTGAGACAATCCTCATCTTGTCACTGCATTTCCTCAGAAACTTCGAGACAAAGAGAGTGAATGCAGGAGTATGCCCATGAGGTTCTCATTTTTAGGAACAATGAACTTCCATCTTTCAAACACCAGGCAGACCTCCTACAATGCCCCAAAACAAAAGGTGGTTTTCAACTTGATTCCATAGCGAATAAATATTATATTTAAGGGGTTGTCTGCAATTTTTAAGTTGCATTATTTGCTCCTGTTCTTTAGTGTCTAAAATAATTTTAAATTACTTGCTTTGAGCACAGACAGAACAAAGAACTTTTCAGCACTCCCATGTGAGCCAGGTTTTCCTAGCAGAGTTCAATTTTCAGACTAGCAGGGTGACAGGAAACATTCACCTTATAAACACGCATTATTGTAGATTCTGTTAACATGCAGCCAAGATCTTTTTCCTACAACCACTCTCCCTTTGCAAACACATATTCTATGTAACACAATAAATCTCATCAGTGGAGGAAGACACACACAATGAGAATGCAACAGGGTTCTGGTCCATAGATACCATGCTTATATATCCTTCAGAACGTGAAAATGTGCCTTTTTCAACAAGATGGGACAACAATGGGAATTTGGATGTATATCATGATGAAAATACATAGTAAAAAGGCCCAACTTAGCACCACAGATCAGTAAACAGTTTCCATATTTGCTTGTTTTCGCAAGTTGGACTCAAGTATCTTGTACTCTTTTGTATCGTACAAAGGATTTTTGATTTCTATGAAAGAAAACCACTTGACTATGCCTCCAGCACCATAAAAAAACCCCTGGACGATAGCTTCAGCTTGCAGTGACATACGTACAGCTCTGATCAAGTGCTGTATATGAAAACCTAAGCAAATCAGAAGTCTTGAAAAAGACCTGACTTTACCCTCAAGCTCAATTTAAGCTTTCCCAAGAAAACAAAGCTAGGGAAGGTGATAAAATGTTGACTGTACAGCAAGGTCAAATGGAACACACTTCAGAGCTAAGACTGTAATAGATACATACAGGTTTTCAGACTGACAATTGTGGGCTATTAATAAACGCTCAGCTGCATGATGCTATTACAGACCATAGAAGAAATCTTCATCTGGAACGTATTACAGGGCAAAAAGCAGCACAGGCATTTGCAAACAGTAGATGCTATCAAGTGGCACAGAGTTCTTAAGATCTGGGTAGTTAATTTAGGTGTCTGAAGGGAGCCACTCTTTTCTGAAAATCTAACCTGTTGTGAATAAGCTTTGAATTTGAGTTTAACTCTACAAGACTAACAATCTTTGCCAAATAAACCAGCTTCAGAAATTGTTTTTGTCTTTTACTTAAATGAAGTACAAGGTTGCTGCCTATTTTAAAACCCTTCAACCTAACCAAGAGTGCTTGACCTTTTCAGTCAGGCATACCACACAGTCGACTCTGACATCAAGGGAAAGTTGGATACCAAGGCCTTGCCACATAATAAACAGGATGATTTGTATGGTAAGCCTGCATGTGTGGAACAGGGCTGACACCTCCTCAAAGCCTGAGAGCTGTTGAGGACACATGGCAACATCAAATGCTTCCAAGAAACACCTTTGTTGACTCAGAAAAAAACAGAATTTGTCTTCAACCCCTTCTTAACAACTCAGAAATGGCGATGACGGAAAAAGCTGCAAGTTACAAGGATTGTCTTGAGAGACTGAGATCCTTCATGGCTATCATTCCCCCTTCCTGAGAAACAAGCACACATTCCAAGTACAATCTGCAGGCTAACCAGCTGTAAGGGAGCTACAGCTGAAGGGTCCTGAGGCGACTCACTACCAGGTGACTTCTCACTGGCCATATCCTGGATCTTGGCCTCCTTTACCTAAACAAAAAATGCCAACAGATAACTCTTCCTTTGAGTGTTTCAATATTCTGAACAAAGTAACTTCTGCAGGGTCTGAACTTCCCACAGACAGGGGCATAGCACAAACAGATTATTCAACTGACACAGTGCAACTCTCTAAGAAGTTCTCCGAGTGTTAAAAATAATGAATTACACGTGAGATACAAATCACAAAATTTCTGCTTCTCAAGTAGATCAATCAAGTCTGTTGGCTAATCACTTTTGAGGAGAAAACAACACTAAAAGGAATACACACAGAGCATAGCATTTTCAAGAAGAGAAACCCAATAGAACTGTTAGCAAATTTTCAACCTATCAGTTTTCTAGGTAAGAAGCCTAGGGAATAGAGAAGAAAGAGGCAATCACAGCTGGGCAGAAAAATCTCTAATTCTAATTAGGGACAAAAAAGCAATACCCTCTTACTAATTTGAATCAAAACTGTTGACTTCATGGATCACTAACATTAGTTATATTTTTCTGACATCACTTAATTCTTTCATATGAAGCAGTTAAAACTGTTACTAAGATTTTATGTTTCTATTATCTCCTAAGTCAGTTCCAGCAATCAAGTCTTCACTGACATCCTAGTAAAAATTTTGTATTCTTTCATTGTAATTATGACTAGTTTTTTTTTCCCTGAGAAAATGCCAGAGGTGCCAGCATTTATATCTGGAAAAATGTTAGCTCAGCCACACACCCCAGAACTCCTTTAGTAACTTAAGAAAGTCTCGAAGACATGCAATAGTATTGCCATTTCTGAAAAGTAGTTTTTTCCTCTGAACAAGGACTGTAAGATTAAATTCATGTTAGTGATCACCTGAAAAACACTATTCTGTAGAAGTCATAAATACCCTTGAGGTCCACACGGCTTTCTACAGGCTGTGTAACACAAGCAACTGTTCAGTGTAACAAGACTGATCTGGGGAAACATTTCTGTTGAGAAACATACATTAAAACCTCTCATTTTGGATCTTGCAATTCTTGAAATAAACCGAATTTAGAATACTTACCTAACCATGTTGCAATAAGAACAGAATCAATTCCCTCTATGGGTTCACATATTCTAGCGACTACTGGATGTATTTGCTGTGACAGGTAGTACTGAGTATCAATTTTAAGGTTTTCTTGCTTTTTTAACTGTTCTGGAGCATATGCTCGCTGGCTGGCACTGAGATCTGATCCATCCTAAGGAGACATATACAAAACAAAGTGTGAAGAAAGTCTATACAAAGAATTATGCTTCAAATATTATGCATTATTTTAATGCAAAATTGTTACACACTCTTTTAGATGATTTATTATGCATCCAATACAAATCCAGCAGTAGTAAAAAAAACTGCATTGCTGATGCTGGCATCAACTAGCAAGTTCAAGAATGCAAAACCAGCTTGTATTATTGCAGCCTACACGTGCAAATCAGTACGAGTAGACAGAGTAAACAGTCCCATCTGTCAATTCTGAAATGCACAATGAAAACACATTGTAACCATCAGCCCAGTTAAAAATACACAGAGGGCATGCATTTTGGATTCACTTTGTACTAAACCAGCATTATCATTTTGCACAACAAGCAAATTCTAAGTCGTGGATATCAAAACTATATCTGTTTTGCTAGGAAATTTATATTCTTTAATTCTATAAAGAAACGAATGAATGGTCAGAGAATGGACCATTCCTCATTGGCATATGAATAAATAACAGAGGCAAGAGTGTTGATTTGAAAGAGGAAATACTAAAATATTCAGAAATACTGAAAGAAATGTATGGTGACATCTCAAGCCAAGAGAGAAACACCACTTACAGGCTAAAATATACATTACATTCTTCTCCAGCTTGAAAGAGAAAGATAAGGAGAAGATAATTCCTCCATGTATATTGTTTTCAATTTAGTTATTGCCTTCCCAAATTGAATTATCAGACCTAAGACAACAGTACTCTTGGAAAAGAGAACTCATTTAAATCTGTAAAATCGTAATCCTACTCCTCAACTGCACTAGAAAATATCATTTTTAATGTATGTGAAAAGTCTTAGAGCAGAACTTAAAGTAGCATTTTAACAATATTCAGTAATAGAAGTAAATATTTATAGGAATGGGGCAGGGTGGGGGGAAGTACTACAACCGTTTTGGGGGGGGGTTTGCTAAGTACAGTCTCTTTTTCAATTTTTTTCAGCAAAATAGAACTAATGCATTAATATGTAACACTTTCATTTTTTCATTTAAGACGAGCTACTGGTTTCAATAGGGTCAGCAACCATGGGCTGAAAACCCATCACTAATAAGGACAGACTGCAAGCCATTGGTCCCTCCTACTCCTTTCAGACAACTTAGTATTCAGAACAAAATTAATTTAGGACTATTCAGCTCATCCAGCTGCTTTGCAAAAATAATTACAATGCAACTCCTTCAGCTCCCTTCTTTCAACAAGTATATTCTTCTCTTGTATTGTGCCACTGCTCAGCCGCACCCGTGGCCCAGCTCTCAAAAGTCTTGGCAGCTTTGGGATGCCAGGCTAAGAACTCTCAATTAAGTCAAATACAGTATCTTTCAGTTTGAAAATAACAAAGGAGCTGAAATAGTCACACTGTCAAGATGATCAGCTTGGCCTAAGAGATACTTTGGTCCACTTAATTCACCCTATTTTTTTTTTTTTAATTAACAGAACCAACGTGGAGTACATATTTGTTAAACAGTGACATGCATTTATAGGATTTCCACACCTGAAAGCAGAAAGTGGCTCAAATTTCCCAGTGTATACATCAGAGGTACCACAAGACCTACTGACACAGGTTGAAAGAGACACGGGTTGAAACTGGAAATAACAATGACACTATTTAGCCAATAACAAAAATCACCTTTCCACGAAAGAAAGGTTCTTCACCACCAAAACTTCCTTCTGCTTAAAACAAAGACTAGGCATTTTCTTTAACGAAGTTCTAGTTCCAAACATTAATTAATTCAGGGAGATTTTACCAGTCACTATATGGAAACACTTGCTGAGCTGATCACAATGCTCTATAAAGCTAAATTTAGTACAGTAAAACAACTGTATTGAAATATAAAATTACCTCACCAAAATGAAATGTCAAAACATATTATCCCCAGGACTGAGCTGGTTTTCTTCGCCATATCTCAAAACAACAGCTAGTATTTAGCTATGAAGAAGGACATTTTTACCTGACAAATTATGTATGACACTGTGTCTCCTGCCTTCACCTTTCGGCCTCCGTGAGAGTTTATCCACATGGCAACATGCACATGTGGCAAGGCTTTTTTGTCAGGATAATCCTGGGGATCTTTTGTCAATGCCTAAAATATCAAAGGGGAAAACAGAAACAGAACTATGAGAAAAATCTATTTTTCTATCACAGTGATGGACAACTCAGAACTTTAAAAGACAAGATTACACAGCAGCTATCATCATCCTTCTATTATTCACAAGTTCATCTGAAACACAAAGTAAGATTAAAAAACTTAAACATTTGCCATATGTTAAACCCTAGGTACCAGTCCTTCAAATTCTATAAATGTTATTATTAATAAAACAAAAGGATGTTTTTACAATTACCATCTGAAAACGCATTAGTATTATGATCATAATGCAATTGTTTTGAAATTAAACTAAATAGAAGATGACAATATGACATGAAATACAGAAAGAGAGCCAGAGGAACTTTAGGAATTTAAAAGTGAACATTTTGCTCCCCTATATATATCTTTTACTGGGACACTAAGTGCTCTAAGAAAATTTGCATCAGAACATTCCTTTTTTAAGACAACCATAAAATTCAGTGATTTCTCTACACTCACATAAGCCGAACACGTTTCTTAACTGATTAACAGTCTTACAGAGCAGACAGATGTCCAGCTGGTGAAAGAAATGGACTTTGGATGGACAGTTGATAGGTCTGCTCTATTAGAAGCCTAAGAGTGGCATGTAATACCCAATTCATTGGTGGAACACCCCCCTTAACAGAAAAGGAGAGTCTATGAAGCGAAATTACAGGTTTTTATCATTGAGGATTCACCAAAAAAACCACAAAACCACAACACTGTTGCTAAAACTGCTGTAGACAAAGCAGAATATTTTACTTCTTGTTGCAGGGAAGTCTTGAATGAGGTCTCAAACTGACTATTAGCTTTTTTTATACAGAGCTTTCTAGGGAAATGTTGTGAGGTTTTTCTAGAAAACAGAGTATTTAATTATTTTCTGCTGCAGTCTTCAGCTTATGCATTTAAAGCCTGAAATATAAAGTTACAGCTTAGGAGAGAACTCCTCCTGAAAGCATCATGTCATTTTCAATGTGCAGAATGAGCCTGGTTAACAGCAGGATGGGAGACAAGACACAAAGTTGTTATTCTGTAGCATCAAGCCCCAGTAAAGCATTTTTTCCCTCATATTGTAGGATCTCTGCAGCATGTCTTGAACTATTCCATACCTAATAAAACTCCTGCTATTTCACAGTTCCAGAAGGATTAAAAATATTTTTGTCAGCAGTCAATATATTTAGGAACAGTAAGGTTTTTCTGAGACAGAAAACACCTACAAGATCACTTACCCTGTTTATTTCAAACTGATTTGCTGGGATCTGACCATTGACCACATTTTCTCCAATTTCTGTAAGCTGCCTTTGAATATTTTCCACAATTATGTCTCGGGGCTGATCAGAAAGAATCTGACCAATTACATAGCTGCAAAAACAGTACAAAAATTAGGAAAAGCTTGGCATATGCAAAACCATTACAACAGACAATCTTCTCTTCCCCCAGATTTTCTCTAGACATTACAGAACCCAAGGATGAAGTCTGATGAAAAATTTATAGAAATTTGACAGTATCTTTTATGTTGTGTTTTATTTACTTATTTTACTAAAAGCAAATTATTGCAAATAGTTCTAATGCTAAATACTGATGGAATGGTTGAGTGCCACTTTCTATTTTCTGCAGCCATATAATTTTTCCATTTATTATTCCATAGCAGGTATCTTAGGATGGAGGAGAAGAGAACATACCAAGTAAGCAAAGTCTTGCCTATTGCTGCAAAACGTGGTTGGAAGATCTGCCAGCTGCAGAAGAGTTAGTCACTAAAGAACACTCTCCAACATTTGTATAGCTTTAATTACTAATACATTCCTAACTTGGAAAAATTTGCTTCTATTATGATGCATCTTTTCTTAGAAAATGCAAGTCTTAAGAACAGTAAACAAGTGTGTGGTGTATTTTTACAGATGTGAAAAGTATTCATTTTTGGATACATTTGGACCATGAGCTGTTTAAAGTTTTCAAGAGGCATTATACTATGAGTCAGCACCCAGATGACCACCTCTCCACACTCTCTAATTTTCTTTCTATGGTGCTAAATGTATTACTTCTACTAAATTAAAGCATTAAAAGACCCTGTGCAATGACAATTAATAAACAGTCAATCCAGTATCCATCATAATGAAGTTTCAAAGGAGTCACATGGCAAAAGGAAAGAGAAGCAATCTTGGGGAAGGGATCACCTCCTCAGGCTGCACTTCCAGCTTTTTTAGAGGGTGCTGAAAGTGCTGATTACCAGCTTCTTTACCCATCTAGAAAATAAAATACCTGACTTAGAACCTACAACTCCAAATGCTGACAGGATCTACCATCTTCACGAGATTTCAGCTCTGGTTTATTAAATGGCATTTACAACACAGTGACAACTCAAAAGCACAGCTTCCACAGCAGAGACAAATCCAGATAGTGAAATTAGGAGACACTTGGACTTGTGAATCCTAACACTGATATTAGTTACCAATCTGTGATCTTCAGGAAACACAGTATCAAATGTTTACCAATCACATACTGTTCAAAACAGAACAGAGAGGACAATGCCACAAAAGAACTTACTTTCCAGTCTGTTTAGCAAGATCACACCAGTCTCTCCGGACTATATCCAGCCCTTTTAATTCTTGTTTAGTTACATATTTCCCATCTCCTGTTGGTTCCACAGTCAGAGCAGCGTATTTCTTCTTCTTTAACAATAGCAAGGATTTAAAAATTCCATCAATATCGATTTCCAACAATTTGTACAGCTTGTTCACTTCACTTTTGATCTGCAAATGTACCAACATGAAAAACAAAGGCAACAGTTTAACTATGGACAAATTCTACTTATCTAAATGACTTGTTCTTAAGTTTTAAAACAAGTTACATTACACAATGTGCATTTGCATACACATTTTAAAGGTTGGTCAGATGTCATTAATTAATTATACACAAATAACTATGAGCTACTACTAAAATTAAGGTTCACCCATTGACTTCTTCAGTATCTACAGCTTGGTACACCTAACTCCTTAACAAACTTAAGCAAGGCAGAGAAACACGGGATTGAAGTGACCTTGGAGATAACTGACTCCAGCTCATTTTACTACGACAGCTACTCCATCTAACCTCTCACATAAATGAAGCAAACAATTGATTTCACAGCAGGGATCTACTTACTAGGCAAAGACGAGAGATGGTCACTTAGAAAATGCAAATAGCCTTACAAAAAAGCTACCTTGGAAAGGTATCTTTCTTTCTTTCCACTCTCATCCTAAACCAGGGAGGGGAAAAGAACTATGAACACCAGAGCTCTGTGTATGCATGTTCAGGAAAACCTGGTTTTCTTTCTGGTTTTCTTTTACCCTTCCCCACAATATACCCTACTTTTTCTATTGCCTGATTTCCTTGAAGGGAAAAGGTGCTGTTTTTCTACACACAGGCTACATTTTATCCATATACAAAAGCTTCAAATGGCACTGATACTTTGTCTTAATATAGTACCAAGTATCTCTTATCTCTGTTCTAAAGAGACAGAAGTGCAACAGTTCAAAACATGAACCTTCAACAACGAACTTAGGTTCCAGTGCACATTTACCCACCTACTGGTTTGGCTAAAGGTTCCCTCCTTACTTTTTTCTTTCTTCATATATTTTTATTTTATGTTCTTCAGCAGAGAAGAACATAAAATGTCCTGTTCTGTCTTCATGTTCTACTCTTTACTTTCTTTCCTTTACAACTTACTTTCCCAGTTGATTTTCAGTGTCCATATTCACTCTTACACTCTCCTCTTCTCGTGTCTCACTGAAGTTTGATAGAGATATCTGTATTTAACAGACACCCTCACCAAGAACAGGACCTGGTTTCCTATCTAGCTTTGGACTCAGATTATCATTTTAGCAAAAACCTTCCTTACAAACTTTCCATTTATGTGCATACATATATATGTGTGTACTCAGTTTTTGTAAATTAGATCTGTTTTTCCTATTGCAGGAATTACCATTACTTTGATATCCCCTGTATATTTTTCAGTGATGAAGGACATCATGAGGCAAAAACCATTTTGCTACGAGGTTAATATTTTATTTCTTAAACCAGTCGCACAATTCCTCTGCACATTTTTCTACGATTTTTATTTTCAATTTTTATTTTTTACAGCATACTAACCAAGTGCTCCAAATCCAGCAACAGTTCAGTACTGAATGTGCTGGCAAATGTAATTCATAAGGATGCACAGAAAATGAGAAACAACTTCTGCTAAATAATGACTAAAAAGGGCATGGATATAAATAATGGAGGGTTAAGGGTAGGAGAGAATACACACACACATTAGATCGGAGAATTCAGAAAGCACATGAGAGAATTTTCTCCAATAAAAAACCAAAATCAATTTCTTGAAGTAATGTTTCATTGCTGAAGACAACCCATAAATTCACACTGTACATCAGAACAGAGGTACTCACTAACTGCTCTCACTGTAATTGTTTGCATTAAATCTGGGTGCCTTCCATACAGTCTACATTAAAGGAATAGCATAGTGAAAGCAATGTAAATATTCCTCACCTCTGAACATAAAACTTTGGGAAAGAAGTTATTATGCAGTGGAGCAAAGGCAGTTCTTGAGAGAGCTCCTCATCAAAACAGACAATTCTTTGTCCTGATTTTTTTTAATAGGAATTACTCAAAACAAGGAAAATGTAAATGATCAAAATGTTTATAAAAAAGCAGCTGTCACTTTATCGAAGAATAAAGAAACAAGACATGTGAAATGAGACAGATATGAATCACTTTTTTCTGCCACAGAAAGAATATTGAGAGGCTGCAATTGTGCAACATCTGCAATTTTGATGCTAGGTTTGATTGTGCTGGTTTACAGACATAAGTTTATTCACTTTTACATTTTTTACATGCTGTATTTTATTTTAATCAATACATATATTTCTGTCCTTTCTTTCAATTAAAAAAAAACCAACCTCAACTGATACATAATACAGAAGTACAATGGATTTTTAAAGCTTAAGATTTTACTCTCATTAGCAGCTGACAAGTACCTATTCTCTCAGAAAACATGACTACTTCAGAAGTATTTAACCTATTACACTTATCCTGTCAGATTTCATAAAAGTTATTATTATTTAGCTGTCCTCTGTAAGGTTCAGCCACCAAATGGGAGCACAGGGACAAAAATTAAAACAGAATGAAACCACACACAAAGGACTGGAGTAAGATTAAACTTTCTTATACACTACTGTATATACACCTGAAATTATATATAATCTTGTATGTGGCAAACAAAAAAGAAAGACTGTTTTCTACTATACCAGTAGCCCTCCTGCTACTCAGTTATGACATGAAGATATTATCCCACTTTCTGCTCCTGAATGCATCTACTTCTAGATCTAGCCACTAGCATGAAGGAAGAAGTAGTCTAAAAAACCCTGGAATCACTCTCTGCCTTAAAATTAAATTGCTTTTGTTTAATACTATACTGAATGCATCTATGCTTTCTTCAGTTATTTTAGTTTCCATAGCTCTCATTTTCATCACAATTTTTTCCTTCTTTCAAAAACAGCTTCTGTTATATCCTCTTATATCCTTTCTTTAGAAAGCTCTGAAACATTTCTCACTTTTCTTCCACAATTTCAGAGAGCCACAAAACTTCCACATCATCGACTGCCAGCTCCTAATCAATCAGATCTCTTCTGTATCTGGTATACCATGGAAATTAATATTTGAACTTACCATTGGAAGTCTGGTAACATATTGAGTGTCATACAAATTACATATTTAAACAAAACTAAACTGAGCAACATCCCTCATGAAAAAAAAAAATCAGAACTGTTCATACTGAAATTGAAATTAACATGGAAGAGAAATTGTACCTTACATTTTGGCTCACCAAATCTCCTGTTACCTCAGGATTAGTAAAAAATAAAGCTCTTCATGCAATGAAATGTTTCATTTAATAACTTTTAAAAATGCACACAATAGCTACACCTGAAAAAGAGCACTCTGAGATTTTACTACTTCATAGGTTCCATGCATTGTGAAGTTCTTTCTGCTGCTCACTCTCTCATTCTCTGCTTGTGCCATGGAATCCTCTCTTAATACCATCTGCTCCACTCAGAGCAACAACACAGACCTATGCAGAAAATCCTCAAAAAGGAAAAGTTCCTTACCTTATTCCCCAGCTTGAAGACCTCATCCAAATTGGTGCTATTAGTGTTTATCATAATGGAATCTGTATCTCCATAAATCACTTCAAGGTTCATCTAAACAAAAAAAGTTGCTTTGAAAAACAAAACAAAACAAAAAAAAGCCCCACTCCATCTTCTACAAGTCCCACATAACTTTCAAGGCTTAAAAATGTCATTATCTATATACTATCCCTTAAACACTAAAAAGTATACTAGCAAGATAAAATAATTTTTTACTGATAGGTCTTTACATTTCATTAAAATCTACTGGAATTCAAAGAGAATAAAGAAACTTCAGCCACTGATATGTTAAAAAGCCTACTGTCCAGTTGGGTACATAATATAAATAAGTAAAATTTTACTAAATGAATACTAGAAAAGTATGTCAGTTAACAAGTCTGATCTTGAGAAACAGCGGGAACTCTGATCAGAAATAACTTTGGACTACTAAGACATAAGAAGATCACTTCCACAAGACTGCTGCACAAATTCAGACAAGGCAGTCAGCCAAAGTGTTTGAAAGGTAATACCACAGTCAGGTATCCCATCCCATCTGCAGCCATTACAATACTACTGGGAGGGGAAAAAAAAAAAAAAAAAAAAAAACAAACACAAAAAA
>VWZN01004523.1:194860-249145 GCA_013396955.1 Regulus satrapa | reverse complement strand
ATACCACAGCACTGTCCAGATTAGGCTGCTCTTCTTCACTCTTTCAGATTATGCAGGTGGCTTCATATTTCCATCTTCCCTCTCCCATCTTTTAATTTCTGCTAATCCAAACATCTGCATTTGTCCTCTCTTGGGCAGCAGATCTTTCGGGGAAAATGCTTCTTTTGCATAAGGATCTAGATACAGGTTTTATCTTCCCAGGTGGAACTACTGAACAATTACACCCAGAGATGAACACAGACATTTACTGAACCCTTCTCTTTGAGTGACCACTCTGTCCCTCACATCACTTCTGATTCTGATTCTTGTAACAATTTAAGTGTCCTACGTGGAGATGATGGACGTTGAGGTATTCAAACACCAGCCATACTTGCATGCACCAGCCATACTCTGAATAATGGAGCAAATTCTTGGCAAATAGAGGAACATAAAGCCTGAGGTGCATATATGAAAGGCATAGCAAGAAAAAAGAAAATAAAAATAGCCAACACCAACAAATGTCACAACAAAAAAACAAATTTTGGCAAGATGCATCCAATTGCATAATATTCATTAAAAAAAAATTAAAAAGAAAATATTACATTCCCAGTAGTGGAAAATCAATGCAGCTGTAAAAACTGCAACATGGCTATGTCCATGTTAAACTCCACAAGAGTCAAAAACTCACCCCATGACAGAGTTTAAAGGATGCCAAAAAATAAACCCTAATAAACCACTAGAACACATGGTGTAACAGGTCTATGAGTAAACTCTAATTAGCACTGTTGCTAATTTGCTTGAAACAGTCCCACATAGGCTTCAAGCAGAGTCCAGATCATATCTGTGGTCGGAAAAGAAAAAAGCTATAATCCATCAGGAAGGATTACATTTGTAAACCAGGCATCCTAAGAAGTGATTTCAGGTCTGTTTGGGTTACAGTTCTCCTAGAATAAAAAAGTTTCACCAGGTGTGCTCTTTAAGTGTTGTTGTTTAATGAAATGCTCAGCATTACCTTCTGCACCATCTCCTTGGTATGCATCAAAATCTGAAATAAAAAAATAATCTAAGATTAGCGTATGATATAATTACAGGCTAACACATGCAAACACATCCATTAGGTTGCTAACTCCAAATGCTCTCACCTTTCAAAACAAAGCAAACCACCTCTCTCCTGGCAACACAGTCACCTCAATACTCCCATTATATGAGTAAATTCTCGTTTGACCTTGTATTAATGCTATTATTAACTCCCCTAAAACAAGATTAAAACAAATCTCAAAATTGCATGTGCATGCACACATTCTACCTTAGGAAAAAAAAGAACACTGAATCAAATGGCTTAAATACAACCTAATGAGCAAGTGCCAGAATTAAGTCTTTTTCAGTGATTTAGGTCACTTGTTGCCTTTATATCCATCATCTTATTTCCTGATGTCATTGAATTTTTTCCCAAAAACATCCAGTCTTTCTCAGTAGTCCAGCTTGGATGGTGCTCACTTAACAAAACTTAGACTAAATGCTGATTACCCTTGTAATGATCTCAAAATGGGTCATCAAAAATCAAACTCCTTATGGCAACCAGAACTGACAAAGAGCTGGACAGACAAACACAGGATACAGATCTTGACTCCATGGGTGTAACCAGGCTCATTCCTCACCCAAGAATGCATCCCACATTCCCCAAGTGCTCTGAATAGCACCTCTCTCAACCTGAGAAACAGCTAAAGAGACCTCATGTGAGCAAGCTCCTTCTTCCATCTCCAACAGTGCTCAGCACAGCGGAGGGTGGGGAGAGCGCCTCATCTGAAGCCACAGGTACAGCTGTAGCACAGAAGAGGGACAATCAAATGAGCTTAATGAAAAAAATGTGTAGTTGCAGCAGTAGCAAGAGCTTGGTGAATTCTGCACAGCTGCACGAGAATCAACATCTGGTCCATTCCTTCAGCTACTTGGCCATGGTTCTACTGTGCTCCCCATTTCCTTCTTATCAACATCCTGGTGCTTTGGCACATAGCTCCAGATTCCACTTCCCTGGTTTCAGTCCTCTCCATTGCCATTCTGAATAAACCTCAGTTTTTCATCTAATCCTGCTAGTCATATATATTTATACTTCAAATTTGCTTGAAGATTAATCTGAACCACATGTTATAGCAATGATAGATAAGTCTGTTAGGTGAACTCACACAATTTAGAACTCTAAAAATAGTTGGGCAACACACTATCAACAGCTTATATGAAACTTAGTAACCCAGTCTCATCTTTGCTATTTTCATTCATTAAATTGCAATACTCCTTGGCCATATGTGCCAGAATTAAGACCTGTAGTCAAGAAGCCTATGACAGGGAGCTGAGCAGTAGAAATCAGCAGGGATGAGGAAAGAAAAGGAACAAATGGGCAAGAGCTGTCCATGTCCAATGGGAATAAGATCATGTTCAGGGAAATCTCTTTATTTTCATAAGGCCATGGAGTCTACAATGAAGCCAAGAGTCTGACTATTGTGATGCTGACTACGCTATCACAGCAAGGAATTCTGAAACAGGTGAAATCTCCATCTCTATACAACAGCACACAAACAGGATGACAACACTGTCATTCCTTTAACACTAATGGCAAGTTTCTTTAGAACCTTTGTACAACCATAGTGCAAGCATGATGTTTTTTGTCTGCAATTATGCCCTGAAAGCTGTATTCCCTTCAAGGTTCTTAAAGGCAGGTTCAGTTCCAAACTTGGACATAGCTGGACTCACAACTCAGATGTCCTTAGCAGGATAATTCCCCAAGCACATATGGATATGGATACCTATTTACACTGGATTTACACTCTCTGGGTCAAGATTTACTTTATGGATTTACACTCTCTGGGTCAAATTCAAAATATCCAGTTGGTTTAAAGACCATCCACTGGTGTTGCAAACTAGACACGCAGACATTGTGATGCCTGAACTCTGCTGAAGTCCAAAACTGTAGAAAGCTCAGCTGACCTCAGTCTCCTTCATAGACCAGGAAAAACAGTGAGCCTTAACTGCACACTCCTGCTAGGCTCTACCTGTCACTGGAATCAGACACACACAATTCCATTTTAATTGGAAGCTTTAAAAGAAGGTACTCCACTCTTATTCATCTCCTAGTGAGTGATTCAGATATTCAACCCCACCACCTTTCTATGGAGCTTTGAAATCATTCTAAAGACATATCACTGGTACATGATATTAAATTTCATAGAAAGCAGTCAAAATTCCAACATATCCACCACCCCACAACCCTTCCTCTCACTTACTAGCTAGCTCCTAAAGAGAAAGGTTATACCTCTCCCTCAGTACTCCAAAAGCAAACAGGAAACAATACTGAAAAATCACACCAAAATTATGAGTTTATACTGAAAAAAGGAAGGCCTATCAATTTTTCCTTGATAATCTCTGGCATTTTCTACTTCACTCTCTAAAATAATTCTATTAATAATGAGAAAGATAACTAAAAAAAAAAAATCTTAGAAGGAATATCCTCTACTAAAAAAATTGTCTGGCTGTGCAAAAACCATTTCTCAATTGTCCCTGAGGACAGCAGTGGGTGTAGGCAATCACAACAAGAGGGTCACAGACAAGCTGGGTTCATCAAGTGACTGGCATATGCTAGTGCCACCCATTCTGACAGGAGATCTTTTCTACGTGCCAACAGCTACAAAACAGAAGGTTATAAAGTATTGCTAAATTCATTAATAAGGCAGTCAGTAGTTATCTGATTTCACAGCAACACCTGCATATTTATCCTCTCATTACCAACTGGATGATGGAATTTTTTCAAGCACATTTCAAAAATCTGCCAATTTCAAGTGTAGAAAAAAAAATAAACTTTGTAGTTAATTTTTCCCTTAACAAAGTACAGCTGTTGAGAATAATTGTTCAAGATCTTACCCTGTAATGTCAACTGCAGCAGAACAAAGAGTATTTAATTAGCAAATCTATCCAGTAATTCAACACCTATTATATAAAATGCCTTCGTGATTTTATTCAGGATAATTTGCTAAGAGGGTTATTACTGACATTCAGATGAAATTTAAAATTCCTACGCAAGTCGAGTCATAATAGCAGTAATGATCCCCCCAATCAGGAGATACTGTGTCACACAAGGTTCTTTAGCAATGCAGCAGCCCATTTCCTGACTTCTTAATTCCTGGGCTCAGCTCAGTGAGAGCCCTTCATGCCAATATTCCAGTCAGCAATACATCCTTAATGGGACTCTATTAAAATACCTAGAATAAAAGTGATTTTTCTTTTTTTTTTCCTTCTTTTTTCTTTTTTTTTTTTTGTTAAAGAGAATGACAGCTCTGCTANTAATTACAGACAAGCCCTCACCAAACTGCAAAATTCCCTGTTCTAATCCACCCTAACTCACTAATTACTAATTAAATCAGGTCAAGACAGGGAAAAATTAATTAATAATTATCATATTATATAAAAGTATATATTTATAATTAATAAATAATAGTGACAACTAGTAGTAATTAATAATACCAGGGATTATAAAAAAATTAAACATACAAAGAGGAGTTTTACTATTATTTATTACATCAAATTCTATTCTATTCTATTATTACATCAGTATTTTTAAAGAGTTCTTATTTTAAAATCTCTGAAGAATACCTTCTGATGAGAGGATGCTCCTGTAGACACAAGCTAAGATACAAGAGTTATAAACCAAAGAGACAGGTTTGGTTTAATACTACTAAACTAAATGCTGATGCAAAGATTTCTTGTGTAAACACACATTTTCTGCAGAATCACGGGGTCATAGATGTGATGAAACAGAAGGGAAGACTTAAGAGCAGACTAATAAGAATGAGCACAATCATTCTTTGTAAAAAAACATTGTACATAAGAAGCATAAACAAAAACCCAAACAAGCAAACCCAACCCACACCACTCCTTGTGCATTCACTCTGCTCAAGGAGAAAAACAAGCAGCCTGTAAAAAACTGTATTTTTGAAAACTATCTCTAGTTATCTATAGTCTACTGAACTGATATATTTTTCCATTTCACCTATTTACTTTTGCAATTATATCGCTAAAAAATAATTCTGTCACCTGCTTTATTAATTGATATTAGATATTCCCTCCCACGGGACAGAGAAATAAATGAGCTGGAAAAACTGTGTTCCAGTAACACCACTCAATAANTTTTTTTTTTTTTGTTAAAGAGAATGACAGCTCTGCTATCATATCAATTCTGAGCAGTTTCTCAGAAATGCACCGCAGAGGAAGGGAGGTGGGAAGAAAGAAGGAAGAGAATAGGAAAAATGGTATTGGGTAGTTTCCTTTTGCAAATAATACTGCACTGCTTATGAGAGACGGATTGTCTCCTACTCCAAGTAGGAAGAATTAATTGCCTGGCAACCCATCTGTACAGCCATGCCCCCTCCCCTCAGCAAACATATACTCCTACAAACCTGTGAACATCTGTGAAACTCTTTTAACTTTTTTTTCTTGNCTTTGCTAGGATATTGTTTTAAGTGGACTCTAGCACCGATGAACCACAGTCCCAGGATGCTGTAAAAAGGTTTTATTAAGATGGATTTTCAGAAAAGGTTTGTATTGCTGAACAAAAAGGAACATATGCCCTAAGCATAACTGAACAAAAGGTGAAAGCCTTGTTTGCCACAGAGAATAAAGAATCACAATTCAGTCTTTTCATCAGACAATGGACTTGATTAAGAAAAGTTTAATCTCAATCAGATTCAAGTAGTTAATAAGTTTGTTTGTTTCAAATAGCTTTTACTGAGCATTTGCTGTACTTAGACAATACATTCGAAGTTACATTTCTCCAGAATGTACACTCTCATGAAACATTAACAGCATGAAAAAGAACACCCCAAACTGCCGAAGTTTTCCCTTCTGTGTTGTCTTGGTATTGTTTTTCTTCAGAAATGCTGAAATTAACTGTTCACACTCCACCCAGCAACACTGACAGACAGTAATACAACTTTCATAGCTTCTGTATGTAACAGCAGAATTGGATGAAGCACCAAAACCTAAGGGAGAATGGTTCCAAGGGCTGAAGCAGGGTACAGAAAGATCCAGTGATACATGTTTGCATGCCAAGAAAAGGTAGAATCCTTTGCCTCACAAATAACAAAAGACACACAAAAAGGGCAGCAACAGAAACGTGCTGAATAAAAAAAAATAAAATTATATGTACCTATTATGTGTACCTTTGTCACATGTTGACATGAAATGCAAAGATGACAGTAAAACACAGATGATGATGCAAATCTAATCAAAATTTTAAGACAATGTTCCCTTGGTGCCAGAAACAATTATATCCTTAAAATTCTACAGTACTTCTGTTTCAAGTATTTGTGGTGAGCTTTGCTGAAGAGGATGGGAGAACCAGGATTATTTTTGTATTAAGTTGTGAAACTACTGATTTTTCTACACAATATATTACAAACCGTGCTATACTAAAGCAAATTTTGCCTATTTTGCAAAGGGTTCTTTTGGTATTACGATGAAAGACAGAACAATGAAACATACTTTTAAAAGCACAGAACAAAAGAAAAAAACCACAAACAAAAATAAAATCCCAAAACAAGCAAACAAAAATCCACATAGGCACAAAAACTTCCGTGCTGGAAATAATTTTACAATCTCAGAAGCAGAGAAACCGAGTGCTCACCAATGTAATTGAATACTTGAGTGCACAGAAGGTACCTGACCTGACTCTGCCCCACTTCCCAGAAGTGTTCTGTTCCCAGAAGCAGCAGGAATACAATGTCCTTGTGATAACTAGGTGTAAAAAATGTTGGCACAGCCCGGGCATCTCCTAACCTTCCAGTGAAACTAAACACAGGGACAGTTCCTAGAGAAGCACCAGGGCTCACAGCCCACCCATGGAGTTATTTTCTTTCTAACTCCTTCAAAACTGAACACCTAAAACAAATGAAGGAACAGGGATCCCTGTTTCACTTATTGAAGAAACAAGATCAACAGCATTTAAAACACCTTGAAGAATGTGATACTCAAACAAAATTTGTCTCATTAACTTTTATGATTCTTTTTTTATTCCAATTAAATAAAAATTAAATTATTAAATAAATTTGTCAAACATTTTGTGCTTAACTGTAAGATGCAAAGGTAGCTTTTCCTAATGACTTCAACTGTATGAAAAACTAACTGTATCACAAACCACAAGTAAAACCACTTCTAATTAAGAAAGAATATGTCAAGCATCATTTACTATTTCCTAATAAAACCAAAACATTTGTTAAGTTATTCAATATTTAAATGCATATAGACAAGTATATACTCCCCTTAGAGAAAACAGCATTTGTTTCAGTGGAATGAACACTGAGACAGAAAAGCTTTCTTTTGCTTTGTTTCCCAAACTGAACAGGTTTAACACATTCAGCAAAACCAGTCTTTCACTGGAAAAAAAAATGACAAGAACAATAAACAACTGAAATTAATTACTAATAAATGAAGGTTTCCTTTTCAGTCAGACAAGTTAGAATCCAGTCAAGGTTTAAAACCAGAGCACAGAAATCTTCCTTTAAGTAACAGCAAAATCTGTTCCAGAGCAGGGAATAATAACCATACCATCATGCACATCAGGTTTAAAACTACAGTATTAAAAGTTATCTTTCAAATACTTAAGTATTCCTCTCAATCTTGAAGTTACAGAAATGGAAGTACTGTCCCATCTCCAGGAAAAGTTACTCTCATAGCCATATAACTAGAAGCCCTGGAGAAATCAGGGAAGACGGTTTTTCAAAAACATCAAATATATCTATAAAGCTGAAAAAGAAATAAAACTAATACTCCAAAGACTAAGCATTTTTTAAGCATTAGATAAACTCAGTGCACTATCTGAGATGACAACAAACTCCCTGAGAATCAAATCTTCCTCCCCTTTGTTTCGGGGTGCTTGTTTTCTTAATAAAAAGCAAAAAAATTTGAATTAAAACTTTTCTAAGGTTCTCTTGGTCAACACCTTTTAAGTAATAACCACATCTTGTGTGCTTGGAGAAAAAGGAAGGCCTGGGAGAAGACAAGCAAGTACTAAAGAGAAAAACAGATGCAGAACACACTTGCTACCTGATGAGTATTCTTAAAAGAAAAAGGCCTTTTAGTGAACAACACAGCCTTTTTCTTCAAGAACCATGGGCATTTTGCAATAGCTACACTGAACAGAACGAGGCAATCTCTGACTAGATAGATACAAGTAATACCCACTGAAAATGATTGTGACATTTTATAGGACATAAGAGGACATGGTAGTCTTGGTAATGAATAGATTGTGTGTGGATGTTTTGTCCATCAAAAAACCTTTATAAGTGGTTTGAACTGCTTCAAAATTGTTCTTTCATTATGACTAAGTGATTGTCTATCAAAGCAACATTTATGCAAATTCAGAAAAGTATTTTAGCCTCTAATTAGCCTCCAAAGAAAGTTCTCTTACCTAATTTCTTAAATGTCATGCAGGATTTTCATAAAGCATATAATTTTACTTCATTAAATTACATATATTTAGACAACACGACAGGTGTTTTTATAAAGTTAAACAATACTTATTCATCCTCTGTGGTTGCAGCTGGTGTCAGCAACAAGAATTGCTTGGGCAAGAAAGGTTCCACTTGCCTAAATGGGGCAAAATTATCTGTGCCAACAGGATTCCCAGGCTGGTAAGAGAGCCTTGAATCAGCACGGAGAGGGGCAGGAGTCCACATCCATCCGGGCAAGCCAAGGGTGGGTATGTGAGCAGGAAGGACCATGTAACCAACAGCAAGAGGGCCCCTTCAAGCACATCCATGGCAGTGCCTCCAGCAGTGTTGCAGACAAAGCTCTTGCACTTTCTAGGTCATCTCACTGCTCTGAAGGACCATTTGGAAAGACTTCAAAATGATCTGCTTCAGATCGGATCGACAGACTGTGAGCCTCTGTGATTAAGCAAGAAGCTCCCAACTGTACCGGGATGTTCAAGGTTCCACCAAAGCTACTCAAATGCAAAAGATGAGAGATCAAGTGGATATGAATGCCCAGAGGGGTCTCAACTGTACTTAAAAAAACCCAGCTCAGTTTTAGTTTTTCATTTACCCTCAGGGTAATAATGAAAGCATTATGATATGTTACTTATGCGGGCTATTTTACAAATGCTTACGGACTTTCCTCCTCTCTGCTGCCAGCCTGGAACACCAGTCCCCTGCACTCTGTCTCATATTGCATCTAAATCTTCAGTGCCACAAACCCATGCCTTGTTGGGACACTTCCTCCAAGCCTTCAGACATAGCTTTGTGTGCAGATTTCTCTTTTAGCAGTGGGGTAAAAGCCTTTTTAGGCGGTACTAGGGACAAAAAACTTTATGAGGCCACTTGGTCTGAGGGGATACCTCACTGCAGTTACAACCTCCTTGTGAGGCGGAGGGGCAGGCACTGATCTCTGCTCTGGGGTGACAGTGACAGGACCCGAGGGAACGGCCTGAACTGAGTCAGGGGAGATTTAGGCTGGGTATCAGGAAAATATTCTTCCCCAGAAGGTGGCTGGGCTGTGGAAAGCTGCTCAGGGAAGTGATCACAGCACCAAGTCTGACAGAGCTCAAGAAGTGTTTGGGCAATGCTCTCAGGCACACGGTGTCACTCTGAGGGTGTCCTTTACAGGCCCAGGAGTGGAACTCGATGGCCCCAGTGGGTCCCTTCCAACTCAGCATATTCTGTGATTCTGTGAAACAGTTTTAGCTCTACATGGCACCCTTAACATTTCCTGCCTCAGGCAGGACCTAGTGATTGCTCCCAAGATTTGAAAATACGATAAGGAACATGCCTCATGAAGTCTCAGTCATAGTTCTGATTTGTTCAGTGTGACTGCTGTACAGCAATTGATGAAGCTGGATTGGATACAGATGGAAAGAGCTCCTGACAGTCCGTAAAAGTTAGACACAGTCTTTTTAGAGTATCTCTTAAAAAGGAGCTTCCTGAATTTCCTTGATACGTTTGACAAGAAAACCAACAACCAATCAAAGCCAAAGACAGAGCTCTCAGGACATGAAAGACTCTCCTAGAACAAAGTAAGCATTTACAAGGCACGTCAGAAATAAAATCTACTAGCCAACCAAATGATTGTAAGATGTATAATGTAGAAATAACATTATTTTTAAAAGGCTCATTAACGCTTTTTAACTATTTTTAAACTAACTACAAAAGAAAATTACTAGTTAGCAGTCCTAAATTGCTTGTTAAATAGGGCTTGCAATTCTAAGTCAGGAATAGGAACTGTAGGGTGGGTTGGGGCAACTTCACCTTCCAGATTTTTCCTGTAAGGATGTACAGGAATAAAAGGGTCCATGTCATTAGAAGCTACTGCCTATCCACAGACATTCACCACACCACATATATCATAATCACCTAAGAGCTAAGGATGGAACCATATTTGATGTCAGAGAGCTCCTGCAGAAACAGAAATATGTTCCATGACACAATTTTGGGAGTACTCCAGTTGAGAAAAGATGAGCTTCATGCAAAAACAAACTCTTGAAAGGAACCACCTTATTATCAGCCTTTAGGATTTCAACAGCTAGTGGTCACTTGGTCAATTGCCTAAAATTGTAGTAGAGGGCATTTTAAATTCCTTTTGCAGTCTGTCTCATAACAGAGGACACTTGTGCTTTTTTAAAAACGGAACGAGGTTAGTGGCTTATCAGTGCATACAGTTACATTTTTCAGGACTATGAACTTATGCAAAGAAATTATAATTTCAGAAGTTTCTTTTATGCATTAGTCTGTTGTTAAGCACTCCACGTACAGCCCACCCATTCCAGTATTTAGAGGTTTGAAATTAACAGCAGTATGGCTTCATTACTAATGAAGCCAAGTTGCTAAGCTGTCATTGTACAATCCCACAGGACATGGATTTGTTTGTTACTTACTTGTAAAGAATATGGAAATTTGAAGACTAAGAAAACAGACAAATGTATTTAACCTTTCAGCATGACCCTCTAGGAATCCAATCCAAATACTGACTTTTAGCCACATAACAGATTAAAGCAGTGGAGTTCTGCCACTCATTCAATCCACATAAATCACATAAAAAGATACTGCTCAACAGGAATACATTTCTATTCTAATGATGGAAAAACCTTAATTACAAATGCAAGTTAAGCATGCTACCTCCATAAATCCATTACTACAAGAGAGGCATGCTGATTATTTTTTAAATCTTTAATTTGTCATTTAGACCTACTGTTATCTCATTTGTAAAGAATTCAAAATACATTTGCACAAAACTAGATTTCTAAAACATTAACAATGTTTATGAATGTCTCACTTATTTCCCTACAATTTGACAGGATTGATTTCGTGCCACATACTTCAACTCAATCAATCCTCGACTTCAGAAATTTTCATTTAAATTCTTCATCCCACAAATTCTGTTAAAAGAAAGAAAATCACAACCTAAAGGTTTTGTTTAATCTAAAAACATGGCTAATAAGCTTTCCTACTACTTATTACAGGAGTTTGAATTGTTAATAAAAAACTCAGCTTTCACTCATATGCCAAGGAAACCTTCTTTCAAAGCTCTCTCTTGCTCTCACTTTTCAGTTAAAGTAGAAGGCACCAGCTCTGATTAACATTATTGTCACACCAGTCATTCAATATCCTCATTAGAATTATATCTGAAATGAGACCTACAGGGCCCTGAGTTTTAGTGCCAACAAAATAATCCAGCCACAAGCGTGGTGGACAGTGGCTTGATTTCATCCACTGCTATTACACATACAAATGTTGCTAAGCTCCTTTTTAATGCCCTTAAATAACTACAGGTGCCTAAAATAACAAATAAACAAACCCCCAAAACGGAGACAAATATAGGGATATGCTCTAGGAATAAATAACCCTGTAAGAATTTGATGGTATTTTAAGTCCAGGTTTGAATTAGGGGGCAAAAAAAAGATAGACTTAATGACTCAATCACAAAGCCACAGGTTGGCTGAGGTTGGACGGGACCTCTGGAGATCTCTGGTCCAGCTCCCCAGCTCGGGCAGGGCCACTTAGAGCTGGATTGTCCAGGGCCACGTCCAGACACCTTTGAGTATCCCCAAAGATGGAGAGTCCACACATTCTCTAGGCAAGCTGTGACAGGTCTGTCACAGTAAAAAACTATTCCCAGATGTTCAGACAAATCTTCCTGTGTGCCTCAGTAAACCAAAAAAACCAAACCAACCAACTAAACACACACACACACAAAAAAAAATCTACTATTAAAATGACACAAATGCCATGAAAAAAAGCCCATACATATTCCCTTGAGAGTGCTGAAGAATATTGAGTGCCCATTAAAAAAAAAACGAGAAAAAAACCCAGAAATACTGAACATTTTCGTATAAAAAAATACACTAACTCTGGTGGGTTAAAAAAAAACCAAAACAAAACACATCTGCCCACCGACTTCCAGGACACTGTAGAGATAAGTGTTGCTTTCTGAAATAAGTAACACTAATTTTGGTAAGTCTTGATAAGCTGTGAACCTAGGGACTTTAAAACATTTTCCCATGAAATATACATGAAAAGTGGTTGGTAAGAGATGCCTTCTCTTCTGTAGGTCATGTTCTTTTCTGAGACATGTTATGGCTATGTTAAAATGTTGTGTTCTGTTTATGAATCTACACATTTCTTTTGACCCCATGTATGCATACAATTATAGGAAGATATTTAATATCCAAAGTCAAGAACCAACCACAAATTGACCAAGATTAATGAAAATCTTACCCTAAAACATGATCTAGAATGAACTTTACTGTATCCTTCTCACGCTTATAACCCTATAATATTGGCATCTATCATCTTAAAAGGCTGACGTGAACCTTGACAGTTCTCTCCTTGGCCATCACTGCATAGATGTTCGGACTAATTCCATTTAAATATAACTGATCAACTGTCCCATTCACCTGAACTGCTATGATTTTTTTTCTGTTTAAGTTCTGCCTTTTCATGAGTACTTGCTCTCCTACAATCCATCACATAAGAAACTGTCAAAAAGCTGAAATATGGCAAATTCAAAGTATTTGAATATTTATTTGATTAAAGTATAGAAGATTATCCTTATTTGGTTAAGGTACAGAAGATTATCCAGTAGAAGAGAAAGGTAATTAACATCTAATTTCGAAGCTTTTCAAAAGAGCCTCATCCCAACCACAGTAAGAGATCTACACTAAAGAAGTTTCTCATTTTCATTCAAAAAGGCACACCTGGCAGACCAACAGTAACTGTAAGAAAGAGAAAACAGACGACAAAGAAGCATTCAGATCCCCACTTTCTTCCACATGTGCTTGCAGTCCTATCATCAACTAAGTAACATCTGACTAAATGAGGTACACTCACCCTAACAGAGAGAGGTAATTTAACAGGTTAGATAGAGGAGAAAAGATATTTAAATTGCCTGGAAGCTGAGAAATAAAAACAACTTACAAAGTCTGTACCATACAGACTTTTAGAGCGATTCTGAAAATGGTTTGCCGACACTGCTGGTGGTTGAATTTTTGAGCTTTGAAACAAAATCATTGTGCAAATAATTTTTCAACAACAGCAAAGCAAAATCTCCAGGCTAAACTGGTAATTTACACTGGACCTGTCTTTCACCAGGTTACAAAATTCTCAGCACTGACACAACACTGTGTGCAGTTGGGATTTCTGCAAAAGATGTTGCCTACTTTGGGAGAACATCTGTTGTCTCTGGTACTAAACATTTTAAATTTCATATACTTCAAGCACCTTTTTCTCCTAAGGCTTTCCACCGTGCTGCAGAAGACACCATAAACAAAAGAAGAGGGTGGGAGGAAAAAAAGACCAAAGACTTCTACATGTCCTTCAAGGACATGACAAATTTTTCAAGCATCTTGGTAATAAAAGCCCATATATTAGAAGAAAATACCAAAAAAGTTGTTACCAATATACAAATTCTACGTGATTAGAACAGAAAAAATATTGCCTTTCAATACTGCCTTCAAAAACTGGGTAGCAACATGAACAGAAAATCAGTTTGAGGGTCGTGTCATTTTACTGATAAAGCAATGATCCAGGAAAAACAGCAAAACCTTTACTTGTCTTACCAAAGGATGACATCTCACAAAAACCACCTCTGATTGAAACAGTGAGAAATATTTGAGGGGCTTATGAGGCAGATCTTCCATAGTAATGCTTCCCTATAGGGAAAACAGAGACAGCTAAATCCAAGAAAAGCAGATGGCCCACGAATCCAAGTCAGTAGCTCCCAGTGAACACCTGGAGGGAGGAGGTTACATTTTAGGATAAAGTGTCCCTCACCCCCTCCTCCACCAAAATAACAGATGTATCTTGGAGCAGAAGCAGCTTCAGAAAAATAGTCCAATTGCTGCTCCTGCTGAGGAGACAGGAATTTATGATGGGCTGCAGGAAGCACCCCACTGGCCTCAACTCTCAAACACCAATGAGGGCTGCACCGCAAAGGACCTGCACACTGCGAGGGACTGCCAAGCATACCATAAAGCAAGAACACCAAATTACAATCTTAATCTTGCTTCCAAGCCCTGTATTTTCAGCCCTCAGCATAGATGGTTTTTCCCCCCCACAGAAAGCATTAGGTGTCAAAAGGTTCATAGACTTGGCTCCCTGATTGATTCCTAGTCTGATTTGTAAGGCTAATTAAGACATGGCCAAACTTGTGTCCGTATCTTACTTAACATTGGTGTTCAAGCAAGTATCACACAATCTGATTAAAATTGACTAAAATGTCTTACTTCAGTAATCACTTAGACAGAATGAATTTTACATTAGCAGGATCAAGCACACATCAGGCCTCAGTGGAAATGAAAAGGGCTTATAGTAATAGGATTTATAAATCCACCACATTAGGTTAATGGCTAAATGATTTACATGTAACTTTTCCCCCTCCTCCTCACCCTTCAACTCACACACACAAAAAAATTCCTATATTTGGCACTTTTAACGACAAGTGTCAAGGCAAAAACAGACGTTCTTTTTAATTAGCTGAAAATTAAAAGCCACAAGTGATCCTTCATTAACTCTTTCATTGCAGAAATAATGAATCAGATTTTTATAAAGCCAGAATTCTTGAAGACCCTAATGAACCTTTTCAAACAACAACGAGTTATCTACATGCGCATAATGAGCCCCAAATGGTTTGAGCCAATAAATATGCAACTGATAACGTGAGATCCTTATTCCTTATAAAATTGTCAGTAATGGGAGTTCTTCATGTGACTATTTTCAATTGCAGAGAAGACTCTAAAAGCCCTTGCTCTTTCTCAGCCAGTAATTCAATCCAACAGTTAGCAGCAGTTACTAATGACACTGGAATATAGATGGCTTAAAGCCAACCCTCCCTCTTTGCAAGTGCTGGAATGTCCTAAACCATGTGGTAAACCAGGTGCTTTGTTTTGTTCTTTTGGCAGCTGAAGCTTTCATTTTCAGGGAATTTGAAAACAAAGTCATTCAGCTGAGCCCCTGCAGCAGCAGTCACTTGCATCTGCTTCATGCACTGGATACAAGCATGGAAAAAGCTCATCTGCAAGTCCTACCTGTCCCCCGCCTCTCTCAAAAGTTAATACTAGGTCAGATGGGAAGAGTGAAAGTTCAAGTTAAATGCATACCACCCTTTTTTCAGCAAAATAATTAAAAATTTTCAGTTAACAAGGTCAACATTTCTCAATGATACAGTGCTTTGTATTTTCACGTCACTGTACAGACATTAATAAATGAATCCACCAGCAGATGTTTTAACATAATTTATCAAGTATCTACCTGTTCTCACCAAGCACAGTCACATTATCACCACCTCACTTTCCTTACAAGGCATTAAGGAGGACTGAGAGCCAGTGGAGCAGCACCCTTCCTCTCCTTTATAGGCCAGGTTAGGAACACATGTCCCCTCCATATCCAGGGTGCCAAAAAGCCTGGGTTTATGGATATCAGTCTGCTTCTCTTGGGAAATTACCGTGAGTTGGTTTTGTTCCAAACAAGGACTGTGTTAGATGAGAGCACCTCAGAAGGAAGCTGCCTGTTTTCCAGCCCTGGCCTGGTGGCACGACAATAGCAGCAGCAGAGCCTGTCCCTGGTCCTCTCCTCTCCCTTGGCCGCCAGGGTATCAGGTTCACATTCTTTCCCCACAAACACTTGTCCCATGTCACACAAAAGAGTGGCCAACAAACCTGATACAGGGCCGTTACATTCAGACAGCAAGGCACCACACAATGACCTTTAGAAGAACGATATTAACAGGTGGCTGGTGTCTAATACAAATAATTATATTACACTTTAGCAGCATGGACCAAAGTGGAAACACATTGTCTTGTCATCAGCAATTGAATAAGCCGAAGTAACATTACCAGAATATCCTTTTAACACTCCTCTGTTAACTCCCCAACTGCAGAGAACACCTCCTGTGGCAGAGCATGGTCCATGAGCTCCCAACTATGTCACCAAGTATTTAATATGAAAATTTCACCAGGGTGTCTGACATTTCCCTCTCTAAGCAAAACAGGAACCTCCCTGCCAACCTCTGGACAATCACATAAGCACATTCAAGCACTGCTTATGAATTTACCTTGTCTCTCCTTTTGGAAGCAGTCCACTAGAAACACATCCCTCCTTCAATTAAAAAGTAGCTGATAAAAGAAGCTCCGCAAAGTCCTTCAAAACCCGTAAGACAAGCCACTACAAGTGATCAACTTAATTGCCCCTGCTCACTAATTAGTTTTCCAACATCAATCATCTCAAGTTAGCAACAGTTTTCGTCAACCTTTAACCCCAAGACCAGTCACTGTTTTGACAGGACAGGCAGCTGCGGCAAACAGCCACAACATTTTGGGACAGACGGCGATTTCTGACCACATCTACGGCCAGACTGCACCTTGAGGGGTGCAGAGGGGGCCCTCGGCACGACCCCCTGGCCCTGGCAGGGGCCAGCACATGCCACTGGCAGCCCGGGCTGCAGCGGGGCCAAGCACCAGATCAGTTTCCTGTCAGCTGCCACACCGCCGACACTCAAGCTGCCTAAAGGCTTCTCATTCTTCACTTTAGAAAGGGGAGAGCAGGTTCAAGGACACTCCAGCCTATCTACAGTAGAGCAGGGAGAAAGCTAGGAAATCACACCTCAAAACAACAGGGTAAGTGGTAACACACTGCTCAAACCTCTACACAGAGCTGGATGGTGAAAGTACTTGGAGATGTAACAAAAACTGCCTACACAGAACTACACTGAAGGAAGACACTATTTAATCCTTCATGTAGTGGTGTGAGTCACCTCAGCTCCTACAGCAACAAACCACAAGCAGTGCACGCATTAGGGAGCTGCCAGCTAACTACTCAGGTGAACTGACAGAGCAGTGCAGGGAATAGTGGGGCACTAGCACAGAACATACAGACCACTGCACATGGCCAGAGCATCCTGACAGACCCAGAACAACATCCCTCCCCTCTCTCCCTCACAGGGAAAAGCAGATGCTTGCTCCCCTCAGAGAAATAGGCCCTTCCACTTGGTTGAACCAGAACATAAGCCAGAGTCTGGGCAGCAAATCCCATTTTTGTACCCTGAAAAGACCATTTGGAACAGTCAGGGGGATGCTGCTGGCTTGGCATCTGCACCATCCTGGTGTTAGCAGCAGCCTGTTCTCTCCTGCATCTCCTCCTCACCTACCCCAAACACCTCACTATGGGTCAAACAGGTAGAAGAGCTGACTTCTACTCAACAGCTTTGGTAACATAACTCCAAGCTCCCACCTTTATCTATAACCAACATGGTATTCAACATGAAAGCCTTAGAAATAAGAGCAGTGCTTATGGTAAATTTGGAAAGTGAGAAGAAACATAAAACTGGATATTTTGGCAGTGGAGACATTTCAGGGAGGAGGGAAGGAGAGATGGAGAGATGGAGAGGGAGAGAGACATTGAAAAAGAAAATTTACAAGGCAGGCACGCTGGCAAGAGACAAAATCCAGTTGTACAAAGCACCTTCAGTGTTTTTATACACATAAAAGGATGTAAGCCATGCTCCTAAGGTCTTCCCTCCACCACAAAAGAATCCCACCCTATAGAGTCATAGAATGGCTTGGGATGGAAAAGACCTTAAAAATTTATAAGTACAACAGCTTATTTTCTAAATATTAACTGTGTGACACCTGGGGTAAGAGGATCCTTGGTTTTGTTTTTTTCTGAGCTGTGCTCAGGCACTCAGGCCTGGTATAACCTGCCCAGGCCTCTTCGTTTCTGACTACTTGTGACCTTCTCATGGGCTCAGGCACTGGTATTAAAAATGCTTTGTTGCACACCAGAAAACGTCTCTGACCACCCACTATATCCAGAGGAGCTGGACACATAGGGACAATGTAGTGTTTAGTCAGGGCCCAGCATTCAGCCAAGGGCCTCACAGGTGGTAACTTCTTGCAATTCACCTTCTTCTCAAGGGCATATCTGCTATTCAAAAAACCTCGGACCATTCCAGTAGCAAAAGCTCTCAAGTCTCTGATGGATACTTGAAAAAATGTTCCCCAAAAAATGTTCCCCAGCTAGCACAAGAAAACTCATCTAAACAGGCTGCAGTTCAAACTTCCTCCTATTTCCCTCAAGAGCCTTAAAAACTGGCAACTTGCAGCAAACATCAAAACACTAAAAACAGCAGGAATTACTAATATAAAGATACTTCTGTTTACTACCTTACAAATTTTTCTGTTTAAACATTTGTTCTAATCCCATAAAAAATTAATGGCACAATATATTATCCAGAAACCAGGAAACATAAAAGCACACAAAATTTATTAGTATATTCAGAGGTGAACTGCATGCACTATAGCGCTATAGGTAATTTGATCCCTCCTAAGCACAAGTATTATCTGAAGAAAGAAGAAAAACTGATTACCAGAACTATAACTATAAAATAAAGAGTAAACCTTTCCAGACTGAACTAATACAAGGGAAACATCCTGTTTTTCCTTGCAAATACTTTACATTGTAGATGTACATTACAGCAAAGCAAACTCAAGATATCAGATCATGCACACATGGTAGGAACTACCTGAAATATTTCATAAACATTTAATACATAACAAGCATAAGCCCCTGCATTAAACAAGTAAAATAATGAAATGTTCAAATTAATTACCAAATACTAATTTTTAAGTACAAATATTTTTATGCTATGTCAAATGAGTAATAAACAGTTTGTCTCTTGCCAACCCCACATTATTTGTTATAGTTGCATAGAATTATCTTTATGAAAGGCATCTAACTCATTAAAATTGTATCCAAAACATGTCACATAAATTACAATATTTCAGTGTGGCAGAAGACTTCAGTGATTCCTTACTGACCTTCCTCCATCACATATGGGCCATAAAATAAAACTAAAGAGTCTATTTCAAGCTTGTAACTTCAGGTTAAGTGACAGCATAATTTTTAGAAGCAAGGCACGGGACCTTGATTTAACACAAATTATGGGAAATCCACCACCACCCCCATGTAATTCCTTTGCCATGAAGCTAAGAAGAATTGAAACACAGCTCATTTATGCTGCCAACTCTGAATCTGCACCAACAAACACAAGAAACTGATTATACAAGAGGATTTGTACCACAGTGAGGGAAAAAAGAGAATGAAGACGTGCATCAAAGATTCCAAACGGAATCATACACATCTGGGACATCAGACATCTACAAAATTTTGGTTCTTGGTTCCTCTGACTGGTAATGGTCTCTAGCACAGCAGGAAGCCCAAAAAACACAACTGCTTCAAGACTTTATGGAGCAAAACCAAAGTAGACTGATGCATGTCAGAATGATCTACTAAGAAATCCAGCCCAGCCCCATAAAACACACATCATATAATCCTACTCATAAGAATGGATATCTCACTATTTTTAAAATAAGGCAAAGCTCAGTTATTTTGAGTTTTAGTTTGTTTTTCTTTCAACTTCACTGGCCATGACAGACAATTAGAGACTAATACTTCTTCCTCATGGAGCCTCATTTCAGGGCACTTCTCATGACTGCCTCAAAAATAATTCTTGCTTCAAAGCAAACTCCTGGGGAAAAATGTATTTCACTGGCTCAGAGCAGAATTGTCATGATGGCTGCTCAATTATTCTCTTGAGGTAGACAGACTAAGTAGGAGACTTTATCATTATTCAAGCAGATGGGTTATTAGACACATGACACCAACAATTTTGGTAGATTCAAACATGGAAACTTGGTTTCAAGGCTAAAACATCAAAATGAACCCGCTCCTGAGGAACCCTCTACGTTATCAAATAGGCACACTTAATGGATACCCTTTAAAATCATCACATCTACAGTGCAATGCTTTAATAAAGTATTCTTATTTTTCCTTCCTTACAGAAAAATAAGTGAAACAAACAAAACAGACATTTAGGTTTCTCTGCGTCTTCACAGATTACACATAAATGAAGCTGCAGTGCCCTGTACTTCCACATTTGTAATCCCCTGCCTGAAGAGTAACAGTTTTGTGAAAGTCACAAGCATTGTTTTTCCTGTACGCTTCATCTATTTTTTTTTTTTGTTCTGGGCAACTACAATCTCCAAAAAGAGAGAAATGTCATAACTGCAAATACTAAAGAATAGGAAAAAAACCAACAACAACAAAAAAAACCCCATTCCCTAAAAAGTAGGTTTAACACCTTAGCCTAAAACACCCAAAACAAATTCCTGCCTCCAGGACTATTCCTACAAAACTGATCCAATCTACGTGCGTCAGTATTTAAAGTCATTATAATGTCTCCACATAGTCAAGATTCTGACTTGCAAACTGATACTGCTCAAAGAGGGCAAAATCACTGCAGCTACAAAGAATCCTCCACTGTAAAATTCTACAGCTATTTCCAACAAAACAATACTAAGCAGCCTACCATTCTAAGTAATTATCCACCTTTATCACTTGAAACACTGTGACATCTATAAAACTCACACAAGGCATGTCCATTCACAAATACACTCCTGCAAAACTTCTCAATCTCTAAGAAAATAATCTGGCAGAGAAAGTTAGGGAGATGTAGTGGTTACCCTTTTTTATTCCTGAAAACAGCAGTTTCCTGGGATGGAATAAATACCTGACCTGCTGTGTGCAGTTGCTGAAAGACAGTCCTAAATAAAGATTTACATGCTGGCTGTAAAGAGGGACTTAGAATAGCATCAGAATTCAGATCGAGACACTTAAAATCTGAAGATTCAATTAACCTTCTCCTACAGGCATTTCTGAGAGTAACCAACAAGAGATGCACAGTGGCATTGCTCAGTCACACTTATTCCACAGTTTCACCATTGTAATTTTTCGTTTTTCCACCAGGCAAGGCATTTGCATTTGTACCTAATTTCTGATATAAACTCAACCATCTTAAATATGTGCTTAGGAATTAAACAGTTATTAATTAATAACGTGTTATACTTACTAGGCAATATTAATCCACTCAATTTATTATTTCTTCTATTAGACGCTTAAAGGCTGATATAAGCCATATTACACTACACCAGTGGCACACAATGCATTAACAACTTATAAGTCTAAAAATTCCTATAGGGTCTAGAAATTCCCATTACTTTACATTTTCCACTTTAATAAAAATCACAACTTGTGTTCAAAAGAAGAAAAGTTTAATCAATGTGCATGCTAGGTATTCAGTCTATTCTAGGAAAATGAGAGATGACCTTCACTCCAGTAGCAACTGGCTTCCACTGTCCAGCTATGCATACAAAGGCATTCTGTGTTTGCTTTGATGGCCTGCACATGCCAGGGGTTGATGTCATTGATAGACGGACATTGCTGTGTTCTCACACAAAAACTCTATTAGCATAACAGAAGATCTGAAAGTGTGCTATCCCACTTACTAAATATCTTGCCCATCTGCTGCTGGGTGACATATGCAGATCTCCTTCCCTTGCCTATTTGCAAGAACTCTGCAGAACTCCACGGAAGGGTCTGGTCGCATCTGTCTTGGGAGCAAGGCTATTGTTTGTGAGATAATTGCTCTGTCCTTGTTGACTTGCAGCAATAATTGAGAACAAAATCACCTAATAAGCCAAGTTACCTAGTAATATAGCACATTAAACCAGCAATGATTGCATATAAACTTTGAACCCCCTTTAGTGCCAATTAATTTCAAAAGCATTAGCACCAACAGTAAACGAATACGAAGCAGTTTAACTAATTAAAGCTTACTACGTAATAGGCTCGTAGCTTCAATTATCATTTTTCATGTTAGTCATCTGAAACTGTAATGATATGTACCAGCTGGAAAACATGTGCCTGGTCCCACAGCAACAGGTAAATGGAGCAGTTTTTGAAACTATGTCATGCACTTTCCTAGGAAAAGTGCTAACTAAGCCTTATCAACAGAGACAAACAGCAGATGGCAACAAATGTGCCAAGAGACATTTCATCCTCCAGGAAGAGTTCAACACAAGGCATCAGCAAAAAAGGAGCAGAGTTGGAAGCACAACTCCCACAGATCTTACCCAGCTGCTCTCTTCTGTAGAAAAAGGAATGAAGAATAAACACCCCAAACACAAAATCAAAACCCAAACCCAGTCAGGCAATGATTCTCACCCTAATGTATAACTTTATGTGTAATCCACCTACATTTCTTTGCCAAAAAGTCCAGTATCAGGTGCAGCTCAGCAAAGCATCTGAAGCCCTTTTCCCCACGAGAAGCTTCCTTCTCAGCTCCCAATGAATAAAAATTTGCTTAAACCCTGACATTGATTCTCAAGTTCGGCTTAGAGCGTTCAATATTTTTTTTGCTATTTTAATTGTGTCTACAGAAGAGGACTAAATATCCAATCTTTTTTGAATTCTTACACACTTTTGGACTCAATGAATGGAATAATTTAGTTTCTTGTCCTTTAGTGGGATGCAGTATTTCTCTTTAGCAGTTCTGAGCATCCAGTGTTTCCAGGCTATTTTTGTGACTTGAAGACCCATAGCTATCTTCTCTAGATCATGTTGTTGTTATTCTTGACACACTGACTGAACTAGGCACTGAGGTAAAAGTAATTATCATATTTTCTTTTTTTTCTTTTCACATTTTAAGCCTAAGTCACTGCAGTTACCAGAGGTAGCATTTTTGGAGAATTAGTATCTTCTTGAACTATCCCATCAACAATTCCACATCTCTCTGTTCCATCCCTATCCCCAGGAAAGCACACACCAAGAAGCGCATTCAACAACTGGTTTGGGAAGCAAACATGGAAAACAGGAAAGAGGAAAATGGAAATAAAGTAACAAAAAGAAAACCAACTACTTGCCACAGAAGAAAAATCTATCTGCAGCTCATGCTCCTTTTTCTTTTCCAAACATTAAGGACAGCCAACTTAATATTTAAGGACCTATGTCTGTTTCATTTCTAAAGCAATTAAAAGCAAAACATGCAAAAAAGAGTTTTTTCATTATGTATCTGCATATTGGCTCAGGTTTTCCCAGACTCCATCTCTCCCAACATTCACTGTAACAGCTCAGGACCTCAGAGAGCAAGCATCGAGTCTTCCTTCCAGGGAAGGAGTAGCTGAACTATGAACCATAGCTGGTCCATGGGGGATAGCCGTAGTCCTAGAACAACTACTGGCCACGACACAAAAATTAAAGACAAAATCCAACAACTCTGGATTATGCAAAGCATTCAAAAAGTTGGTGAGGGGCTTTTTTTAAGTTAAGAAAAACATAATGAGCCGTAACAAATCCATTAACAATGCCTGCTTCCAACACTGTCTGTCCAAAGAGATTAAATGATGAAAATATAATGTTGCAAAACACCCCTTTTATGCTCAAGAGCTATACAGCAAGTCTGTGATGGTCTATGGACAACACAAACTATTAATAAGCTACTAACCACAGCTCTTCTCAGAGAGAGGGGCTGACAGACAGTCACAGAACAGACTTTCCCTAAAGTTAAGATGGAAAAGGCCAGGGACAAATACTAAGTCAGTACTGATACTTGATAATTGTGATAATCTACTACCACACATGCCTGACATGCTCTTCAAAGCAAAGAGGAGTTGCTTGGCTTAGCAGGGAGGCTATCCCCTATTATGCAGACCAGCTGAGCCAAAAGCTATGCAGTACTGTATGGAATAACAGAAGGATCATTTCTGGAATAGTCAAATAAATGCCACTTCGTACTGCTTTATCATCAGATCTCCTCTGGAAGATCTATTTCTTTTTCCATGATAAGGAAAAAAAAAGTCAAAAGGGGAGAAAAGTAAAGCAAGAGCTATGTGAGAAAGGAAAGAGTTGACTTTAAATATGCTAATAGAATAAACATCAGACAACAAAAATTTATTCCTAGAGTGAAAATTAATAAAAAGGAAATTGGGACAGCTGCACCATCCAAAATTGGCACTGATTTTCAGAGAAGGAATAGGATCCCTCAAACTCTTACTAAATGGCTCAGGAATCCCTGGCAAAAAATCAAACAGTTTCTTAAAAAAAAATTGCTGTAATTTAACACAGTATTTATAACAGAGCAAAGTGACACAAGCTTACACTCCAGGCTGAAAACTGAGACAGACAAACAAAAGCCACAGTTAATTTATCTTTCCTTGGTCACCATATCAGAAGCCCATCTTTCTGAAGAAAACCCAGAATTTCATGAGCTGCTCACATATGAAAAATGAGAAACTTTCTTAATTATTTTCCTTAAATTCATGATCTACCACCAAAATAAGGGATGGCAAAAGGGCAGCACACTGAAGGAGGGTGGGAGGAAAGGTTAGTTTTATTTGAACTGAATTTTTTAAAAACATGGTTATCGTCCACAGAGGCCTAAGAGCAATGAAATCATTATAAACGCTATTAGATCCCTATAAAATGCAACTATCTCATAGTTAGAAGAAAGGCCACAGAAGGAACTACTTTCATTAAGAAATTACTAGGAAGTAAAAAGAAAACATCTGCCCTGTACCCCATCAGGCCTCAATTCCAAATATTCCAAGACCAGCTGAAGAGCAAGCATGCAAATTGGGAAGAAATTTTCATGTGTGTCAGCTTTTTCTTAAATTTTTTAGAAGCAGTGGGAAGTTTCTTCTCACTGTAGGAGTATCACAGCTAATTCAATTTATACATATACATATGTTAGCATAATACACTTTTTAAAAGTGGCAGCTTTCATAATCTACCCTTGATTCAGCAAGACATTTTTATTCCAGGATGAAGTGTTTCAGTTCCCTAAATTCAGCCCAATCTTGTTACAAGTTAGAAGTATTGTTCTGTGATTTACATAAAAGCATTTCCACTGAACTAAGCAGCAACTGACAGATCGGGTAAATGGGTTCCAGATAACATTTAAATAGCTGTGCTAATTACACCACACAGAGATAGGAACATGATCCCTTACTCAAATCCTCAGAGTACCATCCAGAACACTGAAGAGAGAAGAAAAAAAACCTAATAGTGCAAGTCATAAGACAGCATGTAAAGGAATTTTTAAAAACCCAAACATTCTGCATAAAGGAGGTAATCTCAACTAATTAGATGACATAATGATCTTCTCACAATCTGTTAGAAGAGAGTAGTAGTTAATAACTTCACAGATTTCCTCCAATCCTTTCACCAGGAAGGAACAGCAGTTTCTCTGTCATTACTGCTCTGTCATCCTGGACCACTGCCAAGAATGTAGAACTTCAGGACACCTGTCAATTAACACATTCCTACTGAAGGCAGGCTTATCTTCCAAATCTATTAAAAATTAGTGATCACAAAAAGCAGTCAGATCAAAATGCTGCAAAATTAAATTTAGTCGTGACTTCTTGAAGGACAGCAGCCCTCAACAACAACCACAACAAAAATCATCAAGAGGTGTGTCTCTGCTGGAGTGACTATACACACACTTAGGAACATGAAGTACATGATGTAACAGACCTCCTTCCACCCCTCCCATGGGAGGCACACAGCCCTACGTACAAAAACGACTGGCCACCTGATGGACAGCTGTGTGCAAGAGTCAGAGCTGAAGCTTTTCTCTAATCAAAGCTTTCTGCAGGGATTTTCAGGCTAACTACGGTTTCTCATTGATTTTCCTTTATCCTCAGGATGAATTACTTCTAACTCTAAGTTGAAAAATATGAAGCTATGCATTGAACCAAAAAACCCAGGTACAATACATATTAAAACATCAAGGTAGAGGTGCAATTAGAAAAGATAGCAAAAGACTTCTGAGCAATTACAAAAAGGGTATTTAGTTCAAAAATGACTGAGTTCTGAGGGAGATGGGGAAGAAAGGGAAGAAATTAAGGCAGTCTCATGAAAACCAAAACATCAGCTGTCATTGACTTAATCTGGTTTGTTCAAAAGAAGTTCTAGATTCAACGTGTAACATTCCAACCAGAACAAAATGAACCACAAGGCTGCATACACTCCAGCACCGTACTAAGACATTCCCATGGTTTTTGTCAGTTTTCCACCTGCTAATCCCAAATTCCTGCACAAAGCTTGTGACAATTTAATATTCCAGAAAAAATTAAAAACTCAAGGAAGAAAACTGAAGTTCACAATGAAAACAGTTCGTGCACTTAAATCAGAGAAAAGAGGAAAGAAATTTTTAGTGTGCGAATTGTGGGATTACCTAATAAAATGCCAATACACACAGAACAAGCCAGAGAACCAAACAAGTCAGAAGGGCAAAGCAGGCCAAATATAGAGCCCTTACTTTAGAATGGCTGCCCTTCTCCCTGGCAACTATTCTGCAGATTCACTTTCCTTGGATTAAAAAAAAAAATTTAAAAAAAAATTTAAAAAAAAAAAAAAAAGTGTTTGTACCTCAAGGTCTCCTCAGTCATTTCAGGAAATACAACCTTGAACTTCATTAAACCAGATTATTACATTGTCCTACTTTTCTAGTAACTTCCAGTAGTTCAAACATAAGAATTTCTGCTCTGTTTCATGAACTACACAAGTAATTTGAAAGAAAGCATTAACACTTTTTGCCTTTTTTCTTTTTAAACCAAGGCTTATCAATCACCAGAATCCAAATTTTAAAAGTTTCTCCAGTCTCGTGTAACCACCAAGACTAGCACAAGCTCACAGAGAAATGCCTGTCAGGTACTAGACCCTGCAGTAAGGTTCAAATGATGCCACATCATTTCATGGTTTTGATGAGCTCTGCTTGATAAGCAAATAATTTCATTGACACAAGTGGGAATCACTTCCCACCCCCAACAACCTAAAGAACCATTTTTCTTGCTCTTTCTAAAGGCTGCCAGTTAAAACACACGAAAACAAAGAAGGATCAACAGGAATGGTAAAGGAAAATGGGTATTTTAATTTTCTTTTAAACTAACCCAGGTGTTGAAATAGGATTTTATGGAACAACTATTCCTAGTGATTCAAATTAGCAAAAGAAGTATCAGACTGTAAATCAGATATCAATATACATAATTAATCCTTCTCTCTGAAATCTTACCCGTACTTGATAAAAGGCATAGTCAGAAGCTAAAGACAACACCAGCAACATCTCCTGCATCACATCAGGTGTAACTGCTGGAAGGAAAGCCAACAGCAAGTAAGCATAATGCTGCTGTCTCTCAAACACTGATCAAGCTCTAAAATTCAGGGATTTATTTTATCCAGCTTTGACACTTTGCTCTCTTTTTACTACAAAGAGAGTTAGAACAATTATCTCAGGCTGTATGCCTGACTTGCAACCTTCCTCGCTTATGTTAAGAGCTCGGGTATGCCCCAGCTTGTTAAAAAAGACCTACTTCTCCAGGGTCCTTTGTTCCAGCCAGAATTCTTGATGCTGCCCACCAAGGTCTCCTATATCCTTACAAGATATTGTACCTACAGCAGTAGAGACAGTCCGTCTTTCACAGATAAACAAAGGTCTTACCAAAATCTTTCATCTGTCTCATATTCTGGTGCTGAAAACAGTATAAGCTGTTCATGTTTATCTTCTAAATTAAGCCAATTAATCTTGGCACAGGCCCAGTGAAAGGACGTAACATGCAAGAGACCACACAACCTAATCTATACAGCAAAACCTGCATTAGAAGTACTCCAACATTATCTTTTTAGTCCTGAAACGAAAACAGCCTGGTAAGAACAAGTGTCACTGCTGACCCATCTTCATTCTTCCAGTTTTCTTCCCTTCAAACGACAAGTTTGATCTGTTGCTGACCTGGGTGATAAATCTCAGTGAGAATTAAAGGAACTTCTAAACTGATGGCTATAAACCAACTTTGTTTTCAAGGGATCTCTGGACATCATTTAACCCAACCTCTGGCCCAGAAAGAGCTAAACCTGCCTGGTGAAAGGCTGTGTGTCTCTGGGAAGAATCTGGCTTCTTCTAGACATCGTCCCTTAAGTTGTTGAAGACCACAGCTAATTCCATCCTCAACAATTTTTTTCCAGAGTGAAGGAACTCAACTTTCAGCCTCTTCCTATATGTCAAAGTAGAATCTTCACCATCCTGAAACCACTACCTGAAAAGAACAGACCTAGTAGGCTCAAATGAGTATTTATCCAAGAAGAAAAATAATAGATCATTTCACTGTGGATGGAACTAAAAACTTCTAACAGAATTTGTGGTGAAAAAGTCAGCTTTCACACAGTGGGCAAGATTCCCAGGAAATATATGAACATCTTTGATTATGAGATCAAGGTGTCATATCTTTGAAGGACAGTATGAATATTTATTTAAGTCTCGTGGGAGACAGACACTTCAGTTAGACTGTTTTTCTATCCTCTTAGGAATAGTGCTTGAAAATGAAAATTATTTTTAACTCCTGTTTGAAGTATCTTTTATTTCGAAAACTTTATTACCATCTAGGTATCCAAACCCAGCATTTCCAGAACAAGCCAACATCCAATTTAAGATAAATGTGTGACGCAAATGAGCGAGGCAATAAGATATTAAAGAACAACTTCTGCGGAAGTCTCAAAACCCCGAGTATTTTTTGACAAGCTACTAATGAACTAAGAAAATGCATACTGCAAAGACACGTAGTGCTAACAAATACACAGACTGGAGAAAAACATTAAAGCATCAGTTAGCATTTGTATTCTTCTAATCTTAACGGAGGGGTTGGAAAAGAAATGTGTTTTAAGCCAGAACCAAGGCAGTTTACAAATGCTGGTGTGATGCTGCTGAAGCTCTCAACCTTCACGGCGAAGCACCTTGTGCTACTGAATCTCCCTTTCCTAAGGCATCTCTGTGAGAGAACCATTAAGGATGTCTGTTAATCCCCACAATATTCTAGAAGGTTTAAAGAACTTCTTTAATAATTCTGAAGCTGAAACATGGCATACTTTGGAGGGTACAGGATTCAAGTGCATTCCCCAGTACTTCACTGAACATCTGAGAGTCTTTCCTGTTGCCACTGCATACGGTGAGACATTTCCACCTCTCCTAATCTTGAGGTACCAGCTCTTTACCCAACACACACAGCTTCTAAAAGGGGACATACTGTTACAACTCAGAAAAAGGAGAAACAGAAAATGTTCCAGAGATCTTGCTCTTCCCAGGACTCTGGTTCTAAGTGTTACAATTCTGGATGAGGAATATCTTGTTGCTACCAAGTCAAACAGGTTAAGATAATGAGAGAAAAAAAAAAAATCTGTGTCTTTTGTCAGGATGGAAAAAAGTACAAGAGAGGAAACCATAAGAAAAAAATTAAAAGTACATAAAAAAGAAAACAACCAAAGAAATCCTCCATATGTCATCATATTAACAGTAATCCCACAGTTTCACAGTCAGGTATGAGCTGAAAAATGACTGGTCATGCCTGACCCCTTACATCTCACACTGGGCCTGCCCCCACTCTCCAACCTCTTCCTTTCCACCAGCTCTCAGAGCGCACAGTGAGTCACTGAGCCATTGATCCAACTGAAATCAAATTGGTTTTCCTCTGGAGTTAGTTTTCAACTCGGATCACCAGGCTGATCCAACTCACCATGGGGCCATGCAATTGCTATAACCCATCCACAGAAATCAGCAGTGAGGAACTGAGAGGCACCATACCTCTTGTAATAGCACACTCTTAAAATAAGCAGAAAAAAAAAAAGAAAAAAAAGGTCTCTCTATTCATCTGACTTGCTGTACAATCAATCTGAATCTGATCAATCCTCCTAAACATTTCTTGGTGAATACCCATTAAATAAAACCTTTATGTCCAGATGGGCAAAAAAAATAGTAACATGTCATCCAAAATAAAATAGATATTTTTTCACCTTCTCACTAATTTCCTCCTCACCCAAAATATTATGGCCATTCTTCTTAGTTGAAATGTTTCATTTCCTCTCCTTGGAGATGCTAAAGTCTGTATGAGACCAGATGTCATCTCCTGCACTTGACTACCAATAATATGTCAACAAATGTGAAGATGCTCCGTAATTTTTCTACTACTTGGTACTCAGTTCACATTTCCAGATTGTATGCAGCCTCTCCTTGTCTACTCTGCTGTGCTCGTTCTGGATATCAGCATGCAGAGTAACATACTTAGCTTTTTCACAGGCACACAGTTGCACACACAATGATAAATGTAACAACAGCAGCAAATGATTTAACCCCAACAGTTCCCATTCTGGGACAATGCAGCAATTTAGCACTATTTCTCTCAGATTTTGGCTTGCCATTTTTATATTTAAAGGCAATTAGAAGCTCCTTGCCTAGCCTTTTGCCATCGAGTTCCGTGTCTTCCAAAACTGTTATTCTGATGTTGCATTCCCTGTTTAAATATAGATGGCATGCTTATAACGAGACGTTAGGCGGCTCCTTTCCCTCTTTAGCAATCCTCCTTCTCCCACAGTACAGCATGGAAGAAACCAGGAGTCTGTCAATTGCCCCATTCACGTGAAAATTTCTGCAGACTGTATAACCAATGCTTTAGGTGCAATCAAGAGAAAGCAGCTGATGATCATTTTCCCTGGATGAACAAGACTTTAAAAAAAGAAATGCCTGGATTTCTTTACAGATCATAATTATAGTAGACGGCCATTAACCTGCTTACCTACCCTTAATTTTTTTAAAATGAGCTCATCTTTCTCCACTTCATTTTTCTCCTCCCTCATCCATTCTTCTCCCAGACTGCAGCAATAACATGCTTTTATTCTTTCCTTTTGACTGCCAGGGCCTTAAACTAATTATTAATTGAGAATGTATCTAAAGGATCTGAATGAGAAAGTTGGAATTAACCCAATTGCCTCTTTCCCCCTTTTATTTTGCATATTTGAACACTAGGCCTACCTGTCAGCACTGCTGAAAACAGCAAATGTGTTGTTTTCCTTTCAAAGGCAAGTTTGCTTTAGCAAAAATATGCAACGGCAAAAAACAACATGAGGGGAAAAAAACAGTACACCTGGAAAAGGCCTCAGCACTGAGTGAAAGCCATTAGCAAGCAAGCTGTCTACAGTTAAATTCCCTCAACAACTTTGCTGTCCTGTAGGAGAATCCTGCAGCAAACGGCATCCTGCATTTAGGAAACCAGACAACTGACACTTCATCAAAAGGCTTGTCCTTTCGAGAGGCTAGAACGGCGCGACCCGACACTGCCTGCTGCTGCAGAGCTGGCTGCTTGTACAGCTCCGACTCATCTTGTTTCCAGTTGTTAAATTACATTAAAGGACAGCTAAAAATATATTAAATATTTTCCTATTACTTTTCCATGCAAGCAACTGCTATAGTTACAACGAGAGTAATGCCCGGGCAAAAGCTTAGTAACATGAGGGGGGTGGAGGGGAAGATCCAGGAATCCCTCTATCACGTTCCCAATCAATGGTTTGCAAATGTAGAATTTTTGGTTTTAATTTATTTTGCTGAACTGAGGCATTTCTTACGGTCAAAAGATAAAAATATTGACATTTGTCAAAATAGTCAAAGAGATCTGAGCTATAGTTTTAACTCACTTCCACCTCAAATTTTTGCTTTTTCTTCCAAAACACACCAGAACTTAGAAATCTGCCTGTGACACCTAAATTCTGGCAAATTCACGCCGATATGTCCCTGTTAAAGACTACCCACAAATGAAAAACAACAAGACCCGTTCGTAAAACCCGATAATCCGCGTTTAAACACTTGGACAAAAAAAAAGAGTGTTAATTGATTAAGGATCTCCAGGTGTCTATCGCCATCTAGCGAGCAGGGCCCGCAGACGCCTCCCGGGAAGGCCGGGCAGCACCGACCCGGCCCGGGCTCGGCTCGCCTCCCTTCCTGCGCCCCGCCTGAGGGAAAATAAAAATCAACCTCTTGCCCTGTGCCCCCACAGCTGACCGAAGGGAACTGAGCTCTTGATGACTACACTGTCATAATATTGTAGGATGGTTTGGGTTGGAAGGCACCCTAAGGATCATTGACTTCTGTGATCTGGCTTTTTAAAAATGGCCTTGCCACACCATATCTAATATTTCTGCCATCAAAATGAGGTGAACATGTCAAGTTCTACTACTGTAGTTCGTAAGCTCACTAGTGCAGTCGCACACAAGTTTTTATGATGGCAATGTGTAATTACAAGTATTTTTTGTTAGTCACCGTAAGGAACTCCCATGGCAGCTCCACTGCTTTTACTGCACCAGCATCTCCAAGCCTCAAAGAAAAGTTCAGAGTGTAGGAGAGGTGGTACTCAGCACTCGGCATCAGGTGCTTGAACCTGCCCACAGCTTCAGGGGAAAGGCTGTCCCACAGATAAAAAACATCAATTTATAGGACTCATCAAAACTCATTCTCATCTACATTAAAACTTAATGCTGGAATGGGCTTTAACGCTTTCAACATGAAATACATATTTCCCACTTTCAATTATTCTGCTAAGACTTACGATTGAACTGCAACTGTATTGGTGCAAATATTAAGTTCATTTTCCATCCCACACAGTATTTTTCCCACTTAGACTTCTACAAGTCTACTTGCATTTACTCAGGTGCGCCTGACAACAATAAAAATATTTAGACCATAAATTTTCCATAATAGTTACTTTTTAATTAACCTTTTCCCATAGAGAACCCAAACCTCCAGATACTTAACATTTACTTTTTTTTAATTAGACCTGAGTGGGTAAGAGGAAACTTATGAAGAGAAAACTAATATAAGAATTTGAAGTAATGATTTTCCAAATTACTTATTTCAACTTTTAAAAAACAAACAAACAAACCAAAACCTAATTTTAAAAAGAAAAAAAAAAAAAAACCAGAAAAACAACAGCAACAACAACAAAAAACCCACTATGTAAGCGAAACCATCTTTCATTTCTCCCTAGCACATTCTGTAGCACCTATTAAGGATTTCCCCATTTCACCATCACTCTGGAACACAAAGCAGAAACACCTGAATTTCACACAGTTATCTCATAACTGATACATTACAGACAAATGAGAATAAATTCCATGTGCAAATAAAAAGTATTTTCCCATCTCAACAGAGGCCAAAAGCTTAAGTATTCACAGAACACCAGGTCTGTGGCAGGTGGTCCATGACATATGGGGATCATTTTAAAAAAACCAAAGGAAAACAGCAGAATTCATTCCTTTTAAAACATTTTCTATATAGAAAATATAAAGCTACAATACTCAGCTACCTTGCATGCCAACCTCACAGACAACATGAAGTTAAATCTTATATCAACAAACACAATACCTTATAAAGGAAATACTAACTTCTGAATTCACACGGCACATTTGTAGTTACCAAACTGCAAGATTATCTCTGAGTTAAAGAGATGTGTAAGGTTAAACATAACTGCTTACATAAATTGGGAAGGCAGCAAATGTGGGGCTCTCTCTAGAGAACTGTTTAGATACAAAGATAATTAAAACCAAATATGTGTTACCAGGAATAAAACACCCCCATGCAATTGAGTTGGGAATTGTGAAGCGGGTGTGCCCTCACAGCACAGGGAGGATGAGCCCATCAACAGGGATGTGACCTCATCCATCTCCCTGATAACCAAAAGGCTGACCAGCCATCCTAACACAACTGGCACCTGGCAGCTTTGCAAACTCCTGCTTGGTACTCTTTTATAAGGAACTAGTATCAAACATCATTACCTTTAAGACAATGAATGTATATCAGGTGAAGATTATTGGATCATTAAAGATTATTTTTTCCAGAGGGACAAAACTGATGTTGTCTGTACTGTACTCTGCTATTGATTACTATCCTAATCAATAGCAAGAGTAGTTTTGTCTATAAAGTTAAGTGAAACTCTTAAAATAAAATCTGAAGCTAATGAGAAACTTTAAGGAACAAAATTTCTGTATATTTTCTGAAATTTAAGTTTCCGAAATATAAGTTTCCAAAAATAAGCCCTGATACATAATCCATTGCCTCCATGATTAATTAGCCCTATCACAAACTTTAGGTTTTCAGGAAGTTTTGTCAGGGCTCAGGACAGTCTGGCTACAAATAAGCTCATCCAAAGCTGAAGTACAGCACCAAATCAAAGACAAACCCATCAAGCAGAACTGGAAATTCATGGAAAATGTGATAGCAGCCTTGATTTTTCTTTTTTTGGTTGTTGTCACCACCATCTGGCCTGCTGAAACCAAATAGTTTCACAGTACTAAGAAAGAAAATTTAAGAGTTCCGAAACCAAAAGCAGGTTCAAGAACAAAACCATTCTTGTATTCAATGAAAAAAAGCCTTTTTACATGTGTGTATAACCTGTTTAATGGCTTACCTCTCTGCCTTTATGTGTCACCAAAGCAGCCAAAGGCTTGGCATAGAATCTGCTGTAGGAAAATCCCAGGCAGCCATACATGCTGTTAGCAGTGAGTTTCAAAGCTTTCTGTCTGATATCATACTAAAAAGAAACACAACCAGAAAAATGATACAACCACAGCCATCAGGGAACAGAACTTAATGTTCACAATTACATTCAGCTTTTTTATACAGCCTGCAGCAGTGATGGGCTACAAATAAAGCACATTACAATCACTGCTCACTACTAATCATCCCTATTCTACAAAGCTGATCAGGGCACTTAAGGGGAGAGTGGGAAAAATCAACTGAGTTCTATAAAACACACCTGTAAATAGAGGTCAGGATTTAAATCTGGCTGTTTCATTAACTGCTTAACTTGGCGTCTTCTCTCCACCAGTTTCCTGATTTCTTTAGGCAAAATTCCCATCTCCAGAGATGGGTCTGGAAGCTCTGGAATTTCTTCCTCTTCTTCGACCTGTGAAATGATCACCACTGCTTATCATTTTATTGCTTGCAGATTCTATTTTAATGCATTAAATGAAAAGCTTGGGGGGAAAAAAAACCAAAACCAGACAGCTTGTGCCAATTCCTGCAGAGCACTGTTTAGAACAAGCATGAGAGGGTTTTTTTTTGCAGTGTTTAACTGTATTACTTTGCCCCTGCTGAGGGACAGGGCCTAAATGTGTTTCACTGTTGGAGAAACACAAAGAAGGCATGGACCAGCACCAGGAAGGTTTTTATTTTTTATCAGTGTATGTGATATATGTTTATGTATATACATATATAAATATAAATCCAGATAAATAACACACACATCCTCACTCTTCGGTATATATAGATAAATGCAAAAATACAAAGAAAAGTACACACACAGCAATTTTTTTCTGTGCTGAAAAATCCAGCCCTTTTTTATCATCACATAAGTGCTTTTGGTGTTCAGACCTGTCAAAAGGAGCACCTGCTCTGTGGAACTGATACTTTGAATGACACAACTGACAAAAGTGAAATTGAGCACAGCAGTAGAACAAAAACTCCACCCCAAGCAACTCTTGATTATAGCAAAACAACATAGCAGAAAGGACACCTTCTTAGCATGACTGAAGAAATGGCTGATCAGCAAAAATTGAAAGGTATCTCAAGCACAACGGAAGTGATAGAAATGTACAAAGGAAGGACAATACACGGTGAGGTTGACACGTTTAGTAAAGCAGTCTGAGGAGAACTGTAACAAGAAATTACACCAAAGCCTGATTAAATATCATACAGCAATAGAAATCAAAATTAGCTGCTTCAGGTTGAAGCACACTACAGAAAACGGAGAAAATCCAAAGACAGCGTGAAGGAAATTACTGACAGAACTCCACATACTCGTCTTCTCATTTCTGCTACTGTGTTCATATTTCAGTTGCTACAGGACTAACTAATTCCAACCTGTGAGCTGATACCAGTTAAAAATAAAAGCCTCTTGTTTAACCTTTAGACCTGACCAGCTCAATGCTTCAGTTTACAACACAGCTCCACCAACAAGCACAGCTGAGGAAATGAGATTGCATGAATTCAAAGCAACTTAACTTCAGAAAGCCTCTATCAAGCTAGGATGAAACTAGTAAAGGGCTCAGAAATTGCTTGGGAGGATGTGTGGCTGAAAAGGATCACAGAGCCTCAGCAAAAATCTCATTTCATGAGGATACCAAGATTATATGGAAGAGAACTTACCAAGAATTTCTAAGAGAATTACAGAAAGGATGGTGACAAATAAAAATATTTTTAAAAATCCCAACCCACAAATTAATATATCTTTAAATAATAATCATTTTTCATGTGTAAAAGGGAAAAAAAACAAAAAACCCAGTGAATAAGAACAGTTTCTTAAGGAGCTGATTCACAGAAAACATGCTGAATTAAAACACTGTAATTTAAGCCAGAACTTAAAGCAGGCAAACCTCTGCCCTTTTCTGTGCTTCTGATGACAGTCGCTGCACTGTGGTAAAGCAGATGTTGAACTCCTGAATAATGGATGGGTACAAGCTGTTGAAGTCGAGAAGCAAAATAAACTTGTCATAAAAACCTAAAACAGAGTTTAAAACAAAAGTCATAATTACTCAAGTTTCCCAAAGGACTCCATACAACTCCACAATTAATATTTAAGTGACATTCACACACTGTACCACATTTCCATAACCTAAATCCCTTCAAGCAGCTGCTGAGCTGCACCACTGTCCTTTCCAGAAAGCTGTCAGAAGTGGAACGATCCAACCCCATTAACTCACCAGAGTTGAACAGATACCTTCTGTGTTACTATAGGACACTTGTACAGTTTTCTCCACATAGAGGAGAAACTGAAAGAAAACTTACGTGTCCATTAGAAAATTATACATAAATATACAGTCCTAATTCCTCAAAAGAAGCAATTCCACAATCAGTGTTGGGAATTCTGTTGTATGCAACAAGATTCCCCTCACAACCACAACACCAAACTCCCACAAACACAGATTCCCCACTGCAATCTCTCTGTATTAACGTAACTTACCTGTCTCTAACTTCATTGAAGAAAGAAAATTACCACATCTTACCGACTTTGGGATCCAAGACTAAGCCCCCAGCATATGCTGCTTTCTTTTTCCCTATCTTTGATTTATTCTGATCTTCAAAATCTTCATCTTCATCCACCTACATTTGGCATTTAAAAAAATCATTATCTAGTTTCTAAGATTTCTGTAATGTTAGAAGAGTTATTTTTGGCAAGTCAAATACAAATTTGGGAGCCAGTGCAGAACTCCTTTTAAAATATATGCAAAATATGGTGTTTTCATCATGATCCTTACTAAAGCTCTCTTACATGTCAAAACAGCATTCAAATCAACTCTGAAAGGAAAAAAGCTGCTAACAAGAGATTACAAAGACCTTTAAGTATTGTCATCATTCAACATGGCACCAGAATGCCTTTTTCAACTGTCTATAAAAATCCACACTATGAAAAGAATCAACTCATGGCCCAGAAGTGGTATGACAGCCCAATTAAAATACTGGTTTTGCAAATAGAATGGCCAGGCTTGAATAAAACAAATTTTAAAATTACTACTGACCTAAAGAATATTGTGATATCGGTTATGTTGTAATAAGAGTTCTTCCCTCAGTTGTTCAATTCTATTCTGAATCATTTAGAATTCCAGCTCTACTTTGATGCAACAATACTATCAACAGAAATTATTGCTTTCAAGTTTGCTGGTGAACTTATTTAAAAACTAAAAAGCAAAATACAGTAAAATACAAACATTTTCTCAAATTTTAATTTGTTCACTAAGAAACATCTGGATATTTCTGTAATTATTATTTACACTGGCATTACACAAAGGAATTTAATACCTTTGGCTATTTCATCTATGTAACATTTTTTTCTTGAAATACTGTTCATCACAATAACTAAATGCAGATATTAAACAACACAGATTGTCTTCTTTACTGTTTTCCTACACAGGCAAGTACTTAGCTTATTTCCATTTTAAACAAACAGAACTGAGTTTTTGTAGATCTGTGATGCAGTGGAAAAGCTGTTACATTATCCCACTCTCATTATCAATTCCACACAAAAGCAAATGTTTTAATTAAGCATATGCTGTACCATTAAGTTATATATGAATTATGTTTGGGGTTCTTTGTGCTCCCACAGAATAGTAACACAAAAGGTGGAAGAATGTTTTTTTCCCTTTTTGTTAATAAAAATTCTTGGGAAGAGAAAAAGCGGACCCACCAGCTTCTGTGGAGGCTTTTTGAAAACTTGTTTGTCTGGCACAATGTAATCCTTCTCGTGAAAGGCATGAAGCAGCAGGAACTCGTTACGTTCAGATCGCCCACCCATCATTGTCCTCGACTAAAGAGAGGGTGGAAAGAGAACTCAAAGAAAAGCACAGAAAACACTGACAGCAGCAACACAGACTAAGAAATGTCCTCCAGCTATGGAAGTTCACCTAGTATTACTATTATACTGTACCATCACTGTGCACAAAACTCAAATGTGGTATTTTTTTAAGGAAGTTTTACATTATTACTTGATTAGAACACTGAACTCTCCTACTCATCACAGCAAAAAAATTTACAGCATCGTGCATTCTAAATTAGTGTTTAGAAATTACACCCAGCAAATCAAACACAGAAAACATAGAACTGCTGGGGGAGGGACAGTGGAGAGGGGCAGAAAGTAATAAAAACGTACCATGACATTCCCAGAGATGTTTGTTATCTGAAGAGCCAGTGGCAGAACATTCAGCTCACACATGATCTGGAGAATGAACTTGGCATCTGTCCAGGTGTTTTCCAGCATGAACAGTAAGCGAGGAGAATCACTGGGAAAAGAAGAGGCACGGCCTAGTAAGTAAAATCAATCTCCTTTGTACTCTGTAGAGCCTAGACCTATGTGCTGTGCGGAACACATGGCATCTGTAGCAAACAACTGATGAATTTTATAGCAAGCTCTTGTAATTTAACCACCCCTAAACTCAGGCTTGCACCTCCTGCTCCCACAAATCCCACACTAATGCTCCCACAAATCAATATATTGCATAGATAATAAACCACCAGTAGCTACCACAAGCAGCTTGAAACATTTTGGAACACAGTGCTTAACTTTTCAATCCCCAGTGCAAGTCAGCATCCCCATGACAAATCAAGTAAACAAAAGTAAAACTTTATGTCAGCTCCTCTGCTTTCCAGAGAAGGATTAAAATCCTCAATCAGCAACATACCTGTACATATTTCGAATTTCTTCTGGTAGGATTGTTAACTTCTCTGTTTTCAAAATCTGATGGACCAGTTCAGACAAATGGTAACTTTTGCAACGAATGAGTTCCTTAGCAGAAATTTCTACATCACAGATCATTCGACCGCAGGCAGCATTCCTTTCAGCAAACCCTCCTCGGCCCTTCATCAAATTACACGGGGAGAATACCCAAATAAAAAACATTAACAAAGCACATCTACACACATATATGTTTATAGGACTCAGTCAAGTCAGTAGTCAAGTCAGTTGGTCACTAAGTACTCAAATACTCTATTAAAAATCACTAATACTCCAGGACTTCTAACTACACCCTAAAGGAAGCCATGGTATCTTTCACTGTATGCAGATATTAAGAAATAGATAGTTAACTTTCACTACTAGTTATATCTTAACTCTTAAACTATCATGTTGGGTTTTTTTCTTCAATCATTAGAATAGCCCCAACAAGAACCTGGGAGTGGATTTTGTCTTTCCTCCAAGAATACTTTTTGCAATAACAGCAGAATGAAAGGCACAGTACCACACAGAAATACCCAAAACCTGGCCTCTAGGAAAGACAGGAACAGGCAAGAACACAGCCATGGTCAGCACTTCAATACTCAAAGCTTCACACATTGTCCTCTAAAGAAATATGTAATAAGAACTACAGAATTATTAGCTTAGCAGCTCTCTATGGGATGATTCACCCATCAATCCAAATTGCTTTTTCTCATTTTACAGTTACAGCAGACAAAGATGGTTACAGTAAAGACAGTTGCAATTAATCTGTCATTACTATCATCTAGTTGAGATAAGTAAACTAAATTAGCCTAACTTGAAAATCAGTTTATCCTATTACTGTAACGTAAGTCATATAAACACTCTTAATTTCTGATCCGGGACCCATGAAATTCAGCATGACCAACAGTCAAAATACATCAGTGTCACATTTACAATTCCCTGGAAAAACTAATTCATTTTTAATCACATGCAACAAAAAGGAGCTTAAAAGACTTAAGCAATCTTATTACCCCAAGCTTTGGCATATTAGACCTCCTCAGTCGACCTATCTTGGACCAGTGAGGGACTTTACACAAATTAATTCTTTGAAGCAGCACTTCCAGATCAAATCCATAAATATTATGACCCTTGAAGCAGAAAAAATAACAAAAAAGGTTACAACAAATGCAAATTGAAAGACTTACTTCCACACACTCAGTATTCCTTTGCCCTTTGTGATTTTTTTCCAACTAATTGATGGCATTATCTCTCTTGTAGAAAGCACTTTCTAAGAGAATGTTCATCAATGGTACTCATCAGTCTTAACACTAACAATGCTGTTCAGCAGAATACCAAAACCAGCTCTATAACTGCCTCATAGCACACACAACACAGCTTCATGCTTTGATACCAGAGATTAGGATTTAAACCTTTCCAGAAAAATCCACAACATTCTTCATAGAGCATATAAACATAAGCTAAGAGTAATTCGTTTTCGCTCCATCCATGAAAGTCACAACAGTGGCATCAAAATATTGTAATTTTTTTCCTTTGATACTACAACAGGAACAGCTGTTACATCTGGGCAGGAACACCTTGTAAGCAATATTTACATATCAAAGCACGCCAGCAAAATTTTAAACAGTACTAAGTACATTGATGACACTGGTCTGTACCCTCAGCTGAAAGCAAAATGCCACCCTGAGGAACATGAACCAGTCACCAGGAACTGCAGGCCCACTCCAGCAGGTACCTCTGTGCAGTGCAAGACTCCGCCACAGAAGCGGTTCCTTAAAATGGGAGCAGCATTTCAACAGCACTAACCAAACCAGGTGTAAATTAAACTGCACTAACACAGCTCTGCTGGTTTCAGCATAGGAGTGCTCATGCCCCTGCCCTTGGCATCCTCAGTTTTAAGCCACTGGCTGCAATGTTTCTTCTGATTTCTTGCCACAGCCACCAGGGAGCTTAGGTCACAGGGGAAACAATGGCTACCAGCTGCAGTGAGCTGAAAACATCAGGCACTGGCTGCTCATTTCATCACATTCCCATCCCTTAATTATTCGTATCTACCTACAGAAGGTAGGTAAATCCATACAACCTAACAAGTTGCGTGTTACCAACCTCAGACTTATAACCAACTTCAAACTATCCTCAGAATTTTATTATGTGAAAGTCAGAATTGCACATTAATTAAACATTAAAAAAAAAAGAAGAAAATAAGTAATCACAATAAGCCCTCAGCTATTAAAACAGTAGAAAACATAAGAATGCTTATTGCAAGACCTTGTTCAGATCTCCTGGATTTGGATAGGTATTTATTTTGATTTAAAGCATAAACACAAATCATATGATCATCTGAAATGCAACAGAATCTTAAGTATACCAAGAGTTGCCAGTTTTCTAGAAAATCAGAGTTTTGTGTTGTATTTTGTCTTTCTGAGTAAACGAAAAAAAAAACTAAACTTGTTTCAGGTATTGTGAAAATACTGCCTATTTTAGCTATTATGGGAAATAACAGTATGTATAAAATGCTGTCAGGGAAAATTCTGTATCATCTTTGTATCAAAATATACCTGCTGTCTCATAAGCAAACTCAATTCATAAGGCAATCTAAGAGAAGCATTAAAAAGCCTGTAAGGGGACAAAAGGAAAAGAACAAAGCTGACCAACTGACAATATGCTTTAATTTAACTCTCAAAGTCTCAGAACTACTCACCACAACAACGTCTGGGTCAATTTTGTGAATCTTCGCAAGGAAGAATCCCAGCAGTGTTCTTTCTGTTGCAGCAATTTCTACTTTAGCATTCTAAAAGGAGCAAGAGAGCACCAGATTTCAATGACCCAATAAGTTTAAAATGGAATCATCTCCTCTCCCCTACTAGCTACAAGACAATAACAAAGCACCACAGAGTTCTGCTTTTCCTTCTGTAATTCAAGGATTTTTTTTCTCACTCCCGTAGACACTGGAAAGCTTTTCTCAGAGGCTTTTTCCCATTCTGCTTTTGAATGCAGGTGTCTAGGTGATATTTTAAGAGCCTCATAAGAATCAAGCACACTATGAAAATGCTCCATATGCATCCTTCACTCACAGACTAAGATCACACAGAAATAGTGGAAAAACAAAAATAGGTTACTTTATTATTCTGTCAGCTCTCCCACCACCCCCTTTAGAAAGGATATCTTCTAAATTTTGACAGACTATACTCTTCAAGAAAAGAAGAAACAAATCCTCCCAGTTTGCTATGAATACAGCCAGGTATAATGAAAATTAACCACAAATTTAACATCTTTGCAATATCTTTCCAACTCTCCTAACACCCATCTATTTTAAGAGCACAATTAGCACAATAGTACTGAATCACACAGAGTACACACCACACCACCACAGAATAAACGCCTGGATTTAAGTTTGCAGAGTGGAAAACTAACTAAATAATCATTCCATTCCTTCGACTATTTCTCTTCACCACTTGCCAAAAGCACCATGAAGTTCATATTTTATAAGGTACTTCAATCAAAAGGATAACAAAATGAAATTACCTTCTTTTTAATGGCTTCTTTGAAGTCATAAGGAAAAATGCAATCACTCGGTTTGGAAACAGCTGCAAAAAGTGATATTTGTACTTACATACAAGTTCCTACTTTTCTCTCCCCACAAGCACCCATTCACAACAAAGTGAGCTGAGAAAACCAACCTCTAATGCTGGAACACCAACTTTAGGTGAATACTGTTCTTAAGATAACCAAGTAATTACTAAAGCATTAACCAATCTCAATCAGTCCTATTTGAGATTATCACTGGATATTAAAACTATGGGCCACAGCTCCTGAAGGACTTCCTCTCACAAGCATTCAATACCTCATCACTCCCAGTCATGGTGTGAATCTCAAAGTCTAGCTGATATATCTGCAATGACACTGCTGCAAGATCTTTTTTCCCCTAAGAAAACTTGTTTATAAGTAATTCATTTCAGAAGAGCAGAAGAGAAAAACAATTAAAGTGACAGTAAATAAATGGTCTATATCAATGGGCAGAGAAAGATGGAGTGAAACTAATAAAAATTATGGGAAACTGTATAGAGCAGGGTTACTTGGCATCATCTCAAACTAAGATCTTTTTTAATTTAAGTCTTCCATAAAAAGTCAGTAACCAGTGAAACTTAAAATGGGGAGAAAAGCCTGTCTGGGAGTTGAAATTTTGTCAGTTGTCTATTTTAGGCCATTATTGCTGTAGTGAAAGAAAGAAGAAGAAAAAAAATCCCCCCCACCAAACTGAAATTTATTTAAAAAAAAAAAAAAAATGATTTAATTATTTAATTATTTTTTCTATTATAACTGTTCCAAGTACATACCACAGAAGTGTGTTTGAAAAGGAGGCTGAGGTGGAGCCTTATCCAAAGGAAATTTTTGATGAACCAGAGCTGCAAGAGCCACAACCTATATCAAGGAGATACAGAACACACAACAAGCATTTCTACTATCCACACTCATTTCTTCCATCCATTTTTTTTTCCCAGGAGATCCTCATCTATTTTCTCATTTCTCCAACACATATTTCTTAAAATAATTAAAACTACAAATATTTGAAAATAAGAAAGTTATCAGTTGATCTAAAGGAAAAAAAATAGTATTTGCTCATAAATGATTATAAATTTGAGAGGGAAAATAATTCCCTTTGAAAAACTTCTACTATTATCAATTTTTCTTCTAAATCTGACCAGACCCCACAATATAAAGGATTCCCTATGGAGTGCAGGGGAAACGTGAGCAGGGCAGAGAAGCCTTGCCTCAGGATGGGCTGCCCCAAAGCAAGCAGTCAAACACCTGCCAAGAAGCCAAAAGGCTTAGTCTTTGGAAGCCAGTAGCTTTAATGATGCTTTTGATTGCTTTGCTGGCAGGATGGCCTGGCTCCCCAGACACTGATCAGGAAAACCCAACAGAAAACAAAGCAGAAAGGCTTTAAAGCATCTTGGCAAACAGACTCCTGCTGCTACCTTGTGTATGTCCCGTTACTTTGACCAGAAACCACAGATTTCCCATACTTCCACCAAAACAATTTAAATTCAACATGAGGAATAATTCTGCTTGAAAATTTTGCCAACTGTTAGTCATCAATTCAATTAGCCAGAAACAACTATCCTATCCTATTTGTGAACACTAAATCTCTTCTCACGTTCATGAGAGTTATGTTTAAAAAAAGAGCCTAAGCACACACTGTGGTCTGCAATCCACAACTGAGAGTAGCCACCTACATCTCTCCTTCTTTCTGAGCAAGGATGTTACAGCAGAATAGCACACCATCTAAGATCAAGACCAAACTTCCATTTTAAAATGAGTCTTAGTAGCAAGAAAAGCCTCATTTTACCTATAACCTATGATTAGCGCTAGCTAAATTAATTAATTAAAACTAATCCATCAAGAGCTGTGCTGAGGCAGTCTCATTTACAACTATAAGGCTCAACAGACAAAACAGAAGGCTTGAAAACATACAGAGGATCCCCTGTCACAGTAAACATTCCCACCAAGCAGGCCCCCTAGCCCAGTGAGACCCCAGTAAAAGTTTCTTTCAAAAGCCCAGAGCAACAGTAAATATATTTAAACATGTTTTATGAGGCTCTTCCAAGCCTTAGGAAACTTTCAGTATATGCTAAAGAACAAAACTAAACCAAAATGAGAGCAGATTACCTACCTCATTCTGGTGAGTCTTAGGGTTCTGAATGGTCTTCATGCTGAAGGACATGACCACCAGAGGAGGAGGAGGAGAAAGATCTTTAACCACATTCACCAAGGCAGGCTTCACGGCCACAGCCTCCACTTTACACCAGCTGACTGGCTGATTTGAAGGCTCTGAGGAAACAACACAAACCATCTCCATTTCTGAGAACCACAGACAAGCTTCTCTGATGGCACTGCTGCACAGAACACATCCTTTAAATGTTTTGCCTGGGGGGATAGTCCCAGATCCACACTAATCTTGCCCAGTATTTGGTAACTCCCTGAGCCCTGACTGCCCGGTCAGCAGGAGCTCTTCAACACCAAACAAGAAGAAGATTTGGATCAAGGTCCAGGAGGCTTCAGGAAGCTTTAGACAGAGTCATCTGTATGATATCAGTTCTGTCAGTGACAGAAGGTGCTGAAGAGGAGAACCCCCCTGGTGTCAGCATTCATACAGGCAGTTCTGCACTGGAAGTGCCCCAAGGAGGCTGCAATAATAGATGTAGCTTTTGTCCAGTATGATCAACATCCCTATGTTCATGGGATAAATGGTCACATTGAATAAAGCTACAATAAAGCAGCATGACCACCTATAAGTGCTGCGTGTCACTCTTGAGGCAGAGAAGAGTTACAACTAAAACACACACCACAAATCCATCCAAGTGTCAGGAAAAAATAAATAAAAACCTAATTCATAACAAAAAAACAAAAACCATCTAGCAACTGTTTGTTCTTAAAAATATGTATCTGCAGAAAAAAACCCCAAATCTTAAGTTATCAAGAGCAGAAAAATGAGTCATTTTCAAGTTAATTAAGTTTAGCTCTCTATACACAGCATTATAGGGTAAGCCTCAAACAACAGCTGCTAGGCACTGCACAATTCCCTGTCACAGGCATTGAAAGTTATAATCCCATCTGTAGAGCCCACAACTTTATATGGACAGTTGTTACTCCAAAGAAGGAAGAATAACTTAAAATTCTTACTGGATAATGAAAACTAAACCAATAAACTGCAATGTTAATGTACAAAATGATAATTCATGCGTACATTTTACATTTCCCCTCCCCCCAATCTGTTTCCTAGTAACCAGGTATTTCACATGCAAACCACCATACGTGGATTTTTTATTTCCAGCCAGCAGGGTCCTTTGATCTTCTGATTCATCAAGAGAAGTTCCAGACTAGAGGTGTTGGTTCCAAAGACATGTGAGAACGTTTGTCCCTTCAGCTCTTGGGGAAGCCGAGGGTATTCAGCCTAACAAGTAACAGAGAGCAGTGAGTCATCTCACCCCACAGAAGTCTTCAAGGTTGACACATCTTATTCAGACAGCACCTTAACAAAACCACGCAGTGCTGAAATCACTGTCACCCCCACAAGCAAACCCATAATACCTTACAGTAATTGAGGAAATCATACTATAGGCCCCACTGAAATATCAGGACAGCAATGTAAAAACACATTAAAGTTCTTCATCCACACTGGATACATCAGCCACGACTACAATGTTCAATTACCATTTTTATACAGAGACTGCTCATGCTGTAAGCTTAATTGGATAAAAAAAAGTTACAATATTTTATCAGATTAATTATACTCACTGAATATTTAACTTCTAGATATTCAGATTTTGCTGGTACATCTGGAATCTCAAAAGCGTAGTATTTTTCCACTTTCTATATAAAACAAAGGTATTATATTTTCAGTATCTCACAACTGAATAGTCATTCTTTCCAATAAGAAAGCTAAAGAAAAAAAGGCCAGGCAAACACACATTTCAAATATCATGGGTTTGATCATGTATTACCAATTCTGCAATTCATTACAACCAGCTGAAGACACTAAGAATATTTTAGTGCCCGTTTTTAATCTCTAGATGTTTTCTTAGTATAAAGAGTTTCTACAAAATTGACTTGCAAGTATACTAACCACTACCAAAAAAACCCCACCTGGTAGTTAGACAAACTCAAAAATATTCTTTAAATTCATACATACTCATCAAATTGTTGGCTGCAGACCACTGCAAAATCCCAAAAGGGCTGCAATGGAAAGGGATCTCCAGGCACTGTCTAGTCCAGCTGCCTGCTCAGGGCTGGGTCCATCACAGTGGGTTACTCAGGGCTCTCTCCAGCCAGATGGGAGTATCCCCAAGGATGGAGACTCCACAGCCTCTCTAGGAAACCTTTGCCAGTGCTTCATCTCCCTCACAGTAAAGTAGTGGTTCACATTCTGACAAATTTCATGTGTTTCAAATGATATCTGTGGCTCTTGTCCTCCACTGGGCACCACCAAGAAGTCTGCCAGAGTCATCTTTACTCATGCTCATCAAACACTTACAAACAATTACAAGATTTACACTGCCAATCCCTCACCCCTCTCTTCTGCAGATGACAGATGCTCCAGGCCCTGTAATTATCTCTGTAGTCCTATTCTGGATTTGTTCCAGTAACGCACATTATTCCCCACACAGGGGAGCTCAGCTGAACACAGCACTCCACTCCACAGGTGCTCACCAGGGCTGCAAAGGGGACAGGACCAACCCTCAACACTTGCTGGCAGTGCCCCTGGCAGTCTTTACCCCAAGGCTACACGGCTGGCTCTTGTCCAACCTCATGTGAGCCAAGAAGAGCAGGTCCTTCCCTCCAAGGCTGCTTTCCAGCCAGTCAGCCACCATCATCTACTAGTGCCTGAGGTAATTCCAGTCTTCATACAAGGCCAGTTCCTTTTTTTTGTATTTGATGAAATTCCTGTAGGTCATAAAATACATCCAACCTGTCAATATTCCTTTGGTAGCACATCCATCAGCCTCTCCTGGTTTTGTACTGTCTGCAGACTTACTGTGTGAGGGTGCTCCATGCAACCATCCAAATCACTAACAGGATACTCAGCAGGACTGGATCCAGTATCAACCCCTGGGATGCACCTCTAGGGACCAGCTTCCACCTGGATTTTGTGCCAGTAATCACAATACCTTGAGCCCAGTAGAACAGCTGGTTTTCAGGCCAACCCTCTGCCCACTTCACTAGCCCCCACTTCACCCAGTTTGTCTGTGAGGATGAGATGGTAGGCAGCACTGGCAGCCTTACTAAAGTCAAAATAAACAACAGTCGCCGCTCTCCTCCTGTCTACTAAACCAGTCCATTTCTTCCCAGAAAGCTACCAACCTGGTGAAGCATCATTTTCCTTCTGTGAATCCACACCAAACACTCCCAAGCACCTTTTGACGTTGGCCAGCTCCCTCTGCACACAGGGGTGCATCCCATCAGATCCCACATGCCAAATCTGTCCAATTTGTTTAAATGTGCCCTAACTTGATCCTCCTCATCTGAGGAAAAATCTTTACTTCAGGCTTTCCTTCTGATCTCTTGGGCACTAGAGATTGCTAAAAGCTGGACTAAGCAGTAAAGACCGAGGTGAAGAAAAAATGCAGTATCACAGCTTATTCCATGACCTCTGTCACCACATCCCCTGTCCCTATCAGCAGTACTTTTCCCCTAGTCTGCCAGTACCTATAGAAGCCTTTCCTGCTGGTCTGTGTCTCCCTCACCAGACTCAGCTCCAGGTGGGATTTGGCTTTTCTTTCTCCACCATGATGTCCTTCCATTAGTCCATCCTTTAATCCTGACGAGCTCTTTGCCCACCTTCAGGAAGGGCTCCATTGCTTCCCACTGCTCTAATACACAAAAGGGCTTCCCCATCCTTGCTGTTCCAGCCTGTTTTAACCCCATCCTATCCCATCACATGGCTATGGTCCCAGCCAGATTGGATCCCAGTGACTGCACACACCTCCTCTCACTACACTGCGGGCTCTTGTGTACCAGCACTTCAGAGAGGAACCCAAGAAAGATGATTTCCCAACCAGCTGCCAGCTTTTATCACGTGCTTACAGCACATCATTTCTGTGACACTAGTGTATTTTTCATTTTAAATAACAGATTTTACTAGAAAGTAGTCAAGTTTGTTTATGTATCTCTAACTAAGACAGTTAAAGAAACCTGAAGTTCAGTACAACCTTATTGAAAGTTAAGTATCACTTCTGCTTTCTTCAAGAACAATGATAACAGTTTTCTACAACACACACAGCTTGTCAGTTTCTAAGAATAACTACCTTCATTTTCCAAATTATTACAACATCCTGGGCAACAGTGCTCTGGCACCTGCTGAAATGCCATGCTCTACTGTGCCACATATGCGTTCTGCCCTGTAGTACTTTACAAACCATCTGCACCACTGCTACGTACTATTATTATGTTATGTCATAACTATGCTAGCACATTACTTAACTACAGGAATTCCAAGAGGCACCTTAAATTAAAAATCGCATTTCTCACTGGACAATGCATTTTGTTCATCACTTTATGCACAAGACTCAGCATAATATGCCACTAGAGGAAGTTTAATAGGAAAAAGCAAAATCACCATAAATGGGAATAAAACTTACAAATTAAGAAAATACATGCACATTTAGGCAAAGTTGAAGTTTTTTTTGTTTGGGGGTTGAATGGCTGGGTTTTTTTCCTTAAATTAACAGCATCAGCAATAGTTTCCTCAGGGTGTTACAAGAGGCAGTTAAGCTTGTTACTTCATGTACTACTGCAGTTCCAAGGCTGCAAAGTCCAGGCAGGAGAGGAGAGGTGCCTCTGCTATAAATAGGAAGCAGACAAATGCAGAAACTGCTATGGCATTAACAGTTTCACGGGAACAGAAGTGTAACATAACTTGATAGAAGAGCACCACTCTGAAGCCAGATTGGCACTGCAAATTACCATGCAAATGTTGAACTGAACTGCTGAGCCACAACAGCACCTACCAGAGCAGACCAGAGCTGTAACATAATAGATGGCAATGCATTGCTTTTAGCACATATCACTGGTGCTCGCCCTCCTCCTCTTTTTTTAATTTAAAACATAACCTCTCAGGCTTCAAACAAGTTCTTGTTGCAAACGCAAGATGAACATAGTATAAAAATAGTCTGCTGTAGTGTTTCATCTGCGTTATTCCACAGAGCTCAGCTCAATTACACGAGCGTCTGGTCATAACTCGGTGAATGAATGCTTGCTGCAGAATAATCTGCCCTTCAAGTGGCCCTTCAGAGAGCAGAAATGAGCAGCAGTGATTAGCTGCTAAGTTCCTAAGTGGAGTAAGGCTGCTTTCAAATTGATTTGTGAAGACTTGCTAACTTGGCAGCAGTGCAACCCATTGAAGCTACAATTAGCAGCAGGTGCAGCAGGAAATGATACGGCTTAAGTGTGTTCAAAGGGACGAAGTTGGGTGCTGGCAAGGCCAAGACGCACAGAACAACCTGTCTCAGTGTCTCCACATCACGACAAAAAGAGGTATTCTGAATAAAAGAACTCTGGGTGCATGGCAGGGATGCCAGTAACCTTGCTGATTTTCAGCTAAGGATGGAAGAAGAGTGGTTTTCAGTTTCACGGTACGACGCAAACACCGAGACTTCGCGTTACTCTGAACGCGTTGCTCGCAAGTCTCACCTGAGCAACACAGCCATCAGTTTGCAATCATTCAAAACACCAACCCTTAACACCACAGCACTGAATCCCTGCCTGAACATCACAGAGCAAGGGAGATCTAAAGCACCTTAGCTCTTTACCACCCAGAGTCACAACCGGGTGAAGATCACTTCTTTGGAGCATTCATCGAGGTGAGTGCCACAAACCATTTCAATGCGAGAGCCCTGCACACCCCTGTGGACACAGATGCAAGGGCTGTGTGACAACACATTGTCTCTGGTGGTGTGAGTACAAGGAAAAGGAGCTTGATGACTCCTCGTGAAAAACAGACTCGGGTATATAACCAGGTAAATTCAGGTATCTCAGGGAGGAGCAGAAGAAAAGGAGGGCACAGTAATGGGATAATCCCATTACTTCTACAATTATCTTGCAGACAGCACAAAGCCTCCCTGCTGCAGAGGCATAAACCCAGGAAGATTTGGTGTCACTTGTTCACAGACAATTTTGTGTAATCTGGAATATCTGAGTTACTCTAATACTACCAATGAATAATCCTCCAAAGACCCCACTAACAGCGCTGCTCTACTATCCTGTCTTTTCTCTCACCTCCCCTACTACTACTGCCATACCTTCCTACTATCTCCAGTTCTCATGAAACCCTCCCAGAATGCAGTAACTACCAAAATTAGCAGAAAATTACACAAGCAAAATAAAGCTGGATAGCATTTATTCTTTTAATAAAACTCAAGTTTACTTAAGAACTCGACATAATTTGAATTCCTACTGTTCAGAAACAATTCTGGTAGGTTATTTCAGAGCTTCCCTGCACCAACTATCCTGCCTAATTTATTCATGAATTAAAAATTACAAAATCACTCTTTTGCTAAAACTGTCCTTCTTTAAATAGCTCTCTTGCTGCTCATCCCCTTTTAATGTTTCTAGAGAGCAAACAGGTCTAATCATTATTCTTCACTTTACTAGCTAAAAAAAATTAAAGCTCTTTCACAGTCATCTCTGGTAAAACTGATTCTCCTTTTGTCTCATCCTTCTAATTGCCATCTTTTGTACCTGTAGTTACTTGAGTTAATCTTTCCTCATGAGGGTGACCAAGTGTTATAATATTTAAGGGAAAATTTCAACAGTATCTTAGTGTTCCCACTTCCCTACTCTTGTGTTACACCCACAGGTACTGTAGCCATGTGCCCAGACAAGACTGTTGAGTCTTTTGCCCTGACTTCTGTGTAAGCTCAGGAAAACTTTGACAGGTTTTACCTTGATTTTTAAGAGTCATCTTTGAACGTTCAACTACATGATTCTATTACCTCACTCACATTATTATTACTTGGCACACTATGGAAAAGATGGAGGTTTCTCAAGATTCTGTGAGCAGATCTGCATCTTTTTGGAGACCTTTCTCCCTCTTTCCTTTCTGGAGTATAAGTGTTTTCATCCTCCTTTAATGAAGAATTGTTTCTCTTTGAGTTCTCTCCCTCATTCATGAAAGGATTTTTGAACAGTAAGTTATCAACAACTTGTTTTATATTTATTGTTAAATTTACTCCTTTCAGTGTAAATTTACTCCTGATCCCACATGTAATTACGTTATAATCAACTATACATGAGAAATAACAGAAAATTGAAAAAACTAAATTTACATCAGTGTTTTGTGAGAGAAGCTAGAGAAAAAAATGTTTTTACAAAGTACTAATGTCACATCCATTTTCCCTAAACTCTGTGAATACTGCACTAAGCTACAAGTTGCTGAAAAGATGTCATATCTTGCATGGCTTTGCTATTTGAGAAACACTGCTCACATTTTCACTTTAACAACTTATACTTTCAGAATGACTCTAGCTAGCTTTGGATGAGATGACCTCCTGAGACTCTTTCCAACCTGAATTACCACACAAACTGTTTTTATTTTCCCTCATTTACATATTGTTAAATTCCATTCTTCCTGCATTTTTACTTGTCATCTCACTTGCTGATTAACTATTCAGGAATGAATCCTGTGAAATCACAAGAATGCCAGGATAGGGAAAATTACAACTAATGAAAATCAGCTTTGCCAGACTAATGACATGTTACTTCAAGAAATATAAACTTTTTTGAGCACTTCAGTCAGAACAGATTTTTCCCCTAACTTGAATGTTTGCCACTTTCCCCGCCCAAGCTTCCCACCTCTGCCCTCCCCTGTGAAAGACAAATGTTCTATGTAAGTGGATAATAAAGCTCTGACACCAGCAAACTAATTTGGTCCAAATCTGCAACATTATCAGCACTATCAGCTCTTTTCCTGCAGACTCATGGCAAGTGTTATATTATGTGCAAAGCATTTATAGCAATATTTTGTTTTTCCAATGTCATTTTAAAGTTTTGTTGAGCAAAGAGAGCACAGCAGAATAACACTTTTAAGACTATTGCACATCACTCTAAGCACAGAACAGCTTTCAAGACTGAATGACAGTCCTCACTTGTTACCTCCTGCATAGCCACACTACAACAATCCATGCTCTGAACAGCATGCACTCTAAAAAGATAAATCTGAGAAGGTGAGAAGGATGAGACACGCCAAGAGATAAAGTTCAATAAGATATCTGGTCAAAGGCAAAGACATTGTAACCCCAGAGTACTGACTTATCTGCTGGACAACACCATCTTCCATTTTAAACTCTGACAGCATGAGCTGATACTAAGGCTTTAGGTATCAGAACTTCTATCTGTTCTGCATCCTCAGAAACAGCTCAGCGAGCCAGTCTGACACTCAAGCCAGTTTTAAAGAAGCTAATGAGTATTTACAAATACTTGTAATTGTTTAAAACTTCTGGTGGAACAGCCATGTTGCAGATTTACCATTCTTAAAGGAATATAGGTATTTAGGATGGTTTTTACAAGCATGTGCATTTACACATGTCAGGAGTTGTATATTTGCATTTGGGCACAACCTCTCTCCCTGGACAGTGTTTCAACAGCCTTCCCACCTTACAAAACAGAATAAAAGAAAATTAACAAACAGGAAGCTTGCAAACAAACCTTGGATTTGAACTTCATGATCTTGTACTTTGGTGAAATGCTGTCATTAAATTCCTTGAAAACACTCATTATAGTTACTGGAGTCTCCGTCTCTTTACCAGTAGATAGGTTCATTTCCTCAAAAACAGAAGTGAGGTTTTATAAATTAACAAAAACGCCAGCAGACACAACACTAAGTCGGATTTTACTTTGCTATTATCAATCATGTATCTTTTTTTAGGAAAAACTAAAATGCAATCAGCCAAGAAATCCCAAATTTAGAAAATATGACTTGAAACAAAATGTTTAAAAAGCACTAAGTTTTCTAGTAATACTTCAAGACCACTTTATTCACTAAGCAACAAGCCTCAGGGTCAGGGGAAGTCACAGCTACTCTGCAGCTCACATGTGATATATCATGTACATATTGTATTTAACTTTACCTCCTACATCAGACAACCCTAGCTTCCATGAGCACACTGCTAAACTCATAACCTGCCAAAAGGAGAATGAAAGGCACTTATGTCTGACATGCCTGAAAGTCACACTTACTGTTTCACGTGGCAGCAGATAAACAGTTCTCTCAATGTTTTTCACTGTCACACAACAGCTGACATAGGTGGCTGCAGATTCAATCCAAACTTTGCCAAACAAAAACACCACACCTAAGGGAGAAGGGCAAAGAATTC
>VWZN01004523.1:168541-181135 GCA_013396955.1 Regulus satrapa | reverse complement strand
CGCTTCCCGCCAGGGGCTCGCAGAACCGCCCGGCCGGCACCCCGGCCTCCGCTGGGCCCGCTGCTGCGGCCGCGCCTCTGCAGGCGCTCCTTGGGCGCCGGGGCCGGCGGTGTCCCGCGAGCCCTGAGGGATCTGAGCGGGGCTCCAGCTGCTGCAGGGGCCCATAGCCCGTACGGGTGGCAAAGCCGTGTTTAGATGCCGTGACATAAATATATCGCGTTGGAATGTCATGTATAAAAGAGATCTCCTGAGCCGGGAGGAGGTGATGGTTGATGCCAGTTGGATAAAGGCTGGAGCATGAGGGTGAGGGATCACCTGCAGCAATGAGGGAAACGGGGATTTCCCTCACCGTTTCCATCGACCTGTAACCCCTGAAGGTCGAATGGTGATCCTGATAACACTAACATATGTAGGAGCCATGGTGTTCTTTTTGCATGTTTACGGTAGGTATGACGATCTGTCACAAGTTTCAGGAACTTCAGAGGCAGGTAGTGGCTGGCCACCTCAGTTACAAATTACATTTATATATATATGTGTGTGTGCGTATTTAATATGTGTATTTTTTATAATTATAATTATCTGCACATACAGTCTTATTATAATATATACACACAATATTGGATGCCGTCCTATTTTCCAAACCCCTTTTCCTTTTTATTTTCTTTGCTACAAAAGGGGAAAAAAAAAAAATGTCGATTCAGGGTGGATTTCTGATATCTCAAGAGGCCAAGTGTGTGGAAGGCTCTGAGAAAAGACCTGCCAGGCACTTGTCCTTGCATACCCCTGACTTGGTCAGGGTGGAGAAAGTAGGGTGTGTTCTCTTCATTTGATGCTAGAGACACCTTTACTCAAATATGTACTGTACTTATTAACTCAAAAGAGTACTTACACAACAACCTTCAGGAGCAAGGATTGTGTCCAGAAAATTATATGTTTCAGTTTCAAGCATTGATGGGAAAATGTTTTAGAAGCTTCCATTAAGACACATGAAGCTTTACAAGTCCTCTCTTCTAAAAGGGTTCGGGTCTACTTGTGCATTCATAAACCCAGGAAAACTGGTGGGGTTTGTGTTGTTTCACCACAGATTAACCTCGATATTTTTTCCAAAAAACATCAGTGCCGACCAGTCATCATTCAAAATATCTTCCACCATCATTTGTAGAGTTTTGTGGAGAAGCATTTAGCACTTGTGAAAATATGCAGGCACGGACTCCAGCTTCTTGCAAAGGCAGGTAGCACCACAGGGCTCTCTCCTTGGGGCTGATAAGCTGTTGCAGAAATGTGAACTAATATTATTTGATCTGAATATACTGATTGTTTTCAACTACCTGGAGGAGAGAATTTATATGGTTATGAAAATGAAAATGAAAATCATTCTCCTTCCTTCTTCACTGGGACTCCTTTGCATTGGTAAGAGAGAAATAAAACCTCCCAATCCTCCAAACTTACATAGCCAGGTGCTATGCATCCCACTGCTGGATCTAGTCATAAAGCAGAAGAATGACCCCCAGCCACCTGTGGCAGCTCCCTGGTGCCAAAAGAGGCTGGACAGTGAGAGCCAGAGTGCCCATTGCCCTCTCAGCAGTTCCTAGTTAATAGGGCAGCTCAGCTGTAGCAAACAAGCATCCTTGGAAACACTGACAGCCACAGCAAGAATGCCTCTCTGATCTGCTGTCCTGGTTTCCACTGCAATCAAGTTCATTTTCTTCCTAGTAACTGCTACAGGGCTGTGTTTTGGATTCTATTGGATATTATTTGGAAATAATAATGCTGATAACGGATCAATGTTTTCCTTGTTGCTGGGCAGTGTTTACACTGAGTCAAGGGCTTTTCAGCTTCTCACCTCACCCTGCCAGCCAGGAGGCTGCAGGGCACAAGGAGCTGGGAGGGGGCACAGCCAGGACAGCTGGCCCCAGCTGATATTTTATACCATAAGATGTTTTGCCCAGTATATAAACTGGGGGAGGGGGGAACTAGCCAGAGGCCACTGCTCTGGAATTGTCTGAGCACCAGTCAGTGGGTGGTGAACAACTGCACTATGCATCACTTACTCTGAATATTCTAATTATTCTTGTTCTTCTCTCTTCCTTTTTTTTTTTTTTCCCCTATTAAACCATTTTTGTCTCAACCCCCATATTTTACTTTGGGTTTTTTCCCCCAGTTCTCTCCCACATCCCGCTCGGGGGGCAGGTGGGAGAGTGAGTGGCTGTGTGCTGTTTAGCTGCCCACCAGGTTAAACCAACAACACCTACACACTGCCTCTCCTTCACAGGAGTGTGTGACACTGTTTGCTTTACTTCTTTTTTTAAACACCTGCACAATCATCAGGAGTGATGTGGGATTCAAAATCAGGAGTTACTCAGTTTTTAAGCTACATACAATACATAAACATTTCTAAAATAACAGTATCTCTAAATTCTTCAGTTTGAATAAAAATAAAATGCCACTGTATTTCACATATACCTAGTTTTCATATGCTTTGGATTTTTGAATTGGCTGGATTTTAATGCTTTTGATTAAAACTGAACAATACTCTTTGTCAACTGTCATGTGAGCAGTGGCCTGTTTGTCATTCAGGTGACGCCGTGATTTGAGCCGGTACACAGTGATACAGTTAATTTCCCAAACGGAAGTTGTTGCCACAGCTCCACTGTGGGACAGCGCAGATCAAACAAAAGACTTTTTCATGGATGCTAGTTCAATCCTGACATTCATCTCTGGCCATAACAAGAATGCATCTGTTTTCCACAGCACAGCGTAACAAGCATATTTAAATGCTGCAGGGAAGAGGAAGAAAAGGAAAAAAAAAAAAAAGGTGGGGGGAGCAAGGGGTGGACTTTGCTTTGGGAAGGAAAAATAACCCAGAAAGATTTGGGATTTCCCTTGCCTTAAAGGCTTTATCACAGCAGATTGCTTTGAGCTGATCTTTAACCTCCCTTTGGAAAACCATACAAGAACAACTTGGCATGACCTTTGCTCAATTGTCTTTTAAGAACAAGAAGTGGGAATTCTGATGGTTCAGAGACAACAAGATTCCCTCGAGGCAAGTGTGATAGCTGCAGAGAAAAGTGCAAGACAAGCATAGTAACGAAGATGGTAGGCAGCAAAAAAAACAGTACGGAAGAAGAAGCTCAGGAAACCCCCAGATTCCAACAAAAGGTGACAAAGATTTATTTTTTGTTTTGTTTTGTCAGACCTGTAATTTAAATATGTTCAGTTGCTAATAGAAAATACTGTAAACTCATTGCAATCATTCCAAGATAATATAAACAGTAGTTTACATTAGCATAGGAAAGTACAAATGGGGTACAGTATCAAAACTAAGTTAAATGGACAATTACTGTATCAAGGATTATGTTTTTATTCCTTTTAATGACTAGACTGTGCTTGATCTGCTGCAAAAACAGTAGGACAAAAAGTTAAAACTCTCAGATTCAGATGTTACACATGAAGCTTATGGTAGGTAATGCTTTTGATGATGGAAAACAATCTGTTAAAACTAAGAGTGCTGGTATAAAAACAATGCCAGTAAACCATGAATGAGAAAGATAACAAATTCACCTGTACTATGTCTACCTCAAAATGCTTAAACATTATTATATTGCTGTTAAGTACAGACTATCTTTGTGGAGAAGTGTGTGTGTGTGCATGCTACTCAAGATATGAGTGTATATGTTCTATGTGTATGTTTCCTACAAACATGGAGTATTTAATTATCTTACTTTTAATCCTTACATTAGTCTGAATTAATGCACAATGTCAATAAATTAACATAGTTTTTCATTCTAATTTCATCCAGCTCTGACCACTTCTGCAGCTGCTTACTAAACTGTGCTGCGAGCAATATTTCAGCAAGAATTATTTAACTGTTTGGGGGACTAATCTCCTAAAGAGGCACACATTTCATAAATTAAAAATAAAAGAAATTTAAAGTTATTACTTTAAAGACATCTTTGCTTTCGAAACTCTTCTCAAATAGCTAATTGAGAGAAGTATGAAAAAATAGATGCTTCCACTTGTTTTTATCAACGATGATAATGCAGACATTTACGTTAAAAGGGTACATTCCTTGCTTAACACACCTCTAAATGCTTTTTGTTCACTGCACAGTTCCTATTAATTTCCTACCTGAGTTACTTGCTAACAACAAGGATGAAGAGAATAAAATTGTTATTAGGATGTTAAGGCTCTGAAATAAAAATGTGAAATAGAAAAGAGAACACACGCCTAATTTGCATTGCAACAGAAAAAGTCTATGGAATTAACATATAGAGACACTTTTTTTCTTTCTTAAACAAACACAATTCAATTCTGATTGCAGTTAAATTAAAGCAAACTCTAGTAACTGGACCAGAATTGGTGGAATTATGCTAACTGGAACATAGAGCATAATCTCATCACCTGCTTGCCTAATACAATGTTCCTATTCAAGCCTAGAAGAAAAGTACAAAATATTATAATGTACATTAAATAGGGAAGACAAGTGAGAGCAAACTCACAGAAAATGAGCCCTCACATAATTATAATGTCTAAGAATTAAGTGTGATGCTAATGGTGCTAATGATTCAAGAACATACAGTTATTGCCACAGCATGGGAGTCTCTGTTTTAACTACTTTCAGCACTCTCTCTTTACAATTGTACAAAAATGAACAATTAATGTATAAGTAGAACATTATTGCAGAATAGCTGTTGCATTTCAAGACCTGGCTGAAGATCAAACGTGCTTCCATGGGTGAATACTCTCAGCATTCACTATTTCACATCCCTTTAGCAGAAAAGAGGACAGCATCATGAGATGCTGCAAAATCTTGTAATCCTGACAACTCTGGTGCTAGGGAAGGCTGTGCCCACACTGTGGGGAAGCAACAAGGGCCAAGTGCTCCCTGCATGAGGGGAGCCTGGCAGGAAGCTGGGGGCTTTTTCCCCAGCCTGAGGACTGTGAGCAGGGCAGCCTGGAGATGGGAGTCAGGATCAGCCAGGACAAGTCCACAGTGATGAGACTGGTCTCAAAACAAACCAGAAACACGATTCAAGGTCAGGTCCAGTGATGGTAACCTGGGTCAGGTGCAGCCCAGTGATCCCCAGGGAAATTATAGAATGATCTGGAATGAATGAACCTTAAAGGTGATCTAGTTCCAACCCTTGTGTCACAGGCAGGGCCACTTTCCACTAGACCAGATTGCTCAAAGCCCAATTCAGTCTGGCCTTGAACACTTCCACTGGGGAGTCACCAATGAAATCCACTGAACAAGCAGGTTCCAGGTCAGGCTAGGAAGCCAGGAACACAGCTTTGGCTGGGCTGGATGGAGACCAGCACTCCTGGAGCTCAGCTCCAGCAGGGACCAACAGCGCAGGCCAGAACTCAGAGCCCACGAGAAGAGGGCAGGGGACCCAGGTGAGGCTTGGTAAGGATTGTCAGTGCTCTCACAGCCTTGACAGCAATTCCCATTCCCCACAAGCAGGGTATGTCCTCACACCTGAGAGCTCAGAAGGGGGAGAGGGATTTAGCTGATGCAGGGTTTTAGTGGATAACTCTACAGACACTCAAGCAGGGCAGGGAAAATGGCCTCGAAAAGGGCCACAGCAGACGGAACTAGAAGGTGGTAGAAACCCTATAGACCAGCCCCAGGGGGCTGCCAGGTGGGTTCTGAGAGGAGGTTCACTCAGGAACTGGGGGTGGACAGGGCGCCAGTACAATGAGGACACCGTGCCAGGCAGGCTGATGGCACAGGAGGAATTGCAGAAGATCCCACCCAGTCATGGGCCAGGCCCCACTGTGCTTAACTCAGGACTTAGGAATCAGGACCCTGATCTAGCTGTCAGGGTGTAGCAAGGGGCAGCTGCTCCATGAGGACAAGGAGACAATGACATGATATGGCTGGTGGGGGTGGGGGACTTGACACCCACCCAGGGCTACCATCCCACAGAGCCGGGCAGGTTGAGCCATCAGGCACAGCCCCATCAGACAAGATTTTGGACTTGCCTCATCACCAAGGGCAAGGTAGAAACACAAGTCAGGTCAGGCCTGCTGGTGGTGTCTCCTTGTGTGTCGCTGTTCCAGTGGCATCTGATCTTGCTTTCCAGCACTAGCAAGTCACAAATTTTTAATTCCTTTCAAGTCCTGCTTTTGATTCTTCTTGTGGACACTAGCAGGAAAGTAACTGTGAACCTGAGAGAAAAGGTCTTTCTAGTTAGGTTTGGTACCTGATCTGCCTTCGTTTAGGCAAAATGGAAGAAGCTGTTACAGGAAGAGGCATTCAGATAATAACTAGCAAAAGCTATACTGGCTCCCAGATAGCCGTTTTACAGTGCCTGAAGTAGGTATTTTACTTTAAATAAAGTGTGCCTTTATCCAGATTATGAAACTCTCCAGTTATTTATTCAGTTATTTATAATACCAAAATATTAATGTGAGGCCCTAACGATCACTCAAATGCAGTTTACAGTATGATTTCTTATGTTTCACTTGGCAGGTTTGCATTTGGAATAGGATGGGGAAAAAACAACTGTGAAGGCACTTGCATGAAACAATGACAAATGGAAAGATAAAGGTTGACAGGAACAGTAGAGAGAAAAAAAGTATTGGAGACTTGTAATCCTGGAAAAGATAGCATGACAGAATACTGATGATCAGTCCAAGAAGTTTGAAATTGAGCTGGCGGAAAAGGAAGGCACTAGAGAGATGGAAAATGGATAGAAGTGAGTGCAATACAAATATGTTCAAGAAAGGTAGTCTTAGCTTTGTGTGGATTGAAGGAGATTGGAGTGCTTATCTGGAAAGCCAGAAGAAGAGAAAAATGGATAGAAGGGATAATGACACAGTTTAAATGTAAATAGTAAAGAAATTTTTTCTTAAATATTATTTTATCTGTAACAATAAGAAGGAGGACAGAGAATATGAATCATTCAAAGTTTATACTGAGATATATAAAGTAGAGAGATCCATAGCCTTCAGCACTGCATTTCTTGGTAGCAGTAAAGTTGCAGCTGTAGTGCTGTGCTTGCACCACTCTGTAAGAAATTTACAGACAACCCAAAATAGAGCAGGGAGGATAATTAAAAGGAGGAAAAGAGGGAGGAAAGATTATAACGTGGCCTATGAGAAATAATTGCAGTTCAGTCTAGAAAAGTCAAGAGACATGTAACAAAAGTACCAACCTGCCTGCTGAATGTCAGCTCTCTACTCCAAATCCTCAAATTATTGTTACAAAATCTTAACCACAGTAGTCATACAAAAGCTAAGGAGAGTAAATCTGTTCTCTGTGTCCAGTAGCAAAAGCAAGCAGTGGCAGTAGTTTGCAGCAATGGAGGTTCAGATCAGACATTCAGAAAAACTTTCTGGTAAGAGTTAACAGTGTTAAGAGAGGATTAAATAGATAATTGGGGTTCTGGGAAGGGAAGGACCAACAGATTAGCTAAAATATGTGCTTTCTAACCTCTGAGCATACATCACTAAAGTATCACTGCTGAGATTCCCTCAACCTCCCCTAACAACATTTACTCAGTAAGTTAAAAAAGCCGGATTATTAAAATTAGCAAGGATAATCTAAAAATGGACAGACTTAACATTTCCCACACTAAGTGACCATCTCTCTAACTCGGGAAGAATGAAATGAAGACAGATATCCTCTTGGTCATAACCCAACCATGATTTCTCATCATTTTCTTCCAGAAGTGCTTATATAAGCATAATATTTATAAAATACTTATATAAGTATATTCATTTTATACTTTTATATATTTTTATATACTTAGAAAATACTTATAAAAGTAGTTAATGAAAGAGCAAGAACACAAAGAACCTCTCCTAAAGTAGTTAACCTCGCTTATTCAGAACAGTGCTACAAAGCACAGATGAATGGCATCACCAAAGACCACTATTTTCAAGAATTTGTGTATTTCAGATGATTTATATGTAAACCATATCAGAATTAACATGACATTTTTAGTAAAACTCTTACATAAAGACTGACTAATTTGATTCTATACAAGAATCCTGAGAATACAGATTTTATTAAACACCCATCTTCACTACGGAATTGTGGGAAGAACCAGGTATAAAATCACACTGTACCAAATATCATGTTTTTACTTTTCCTAATTTATGGACTGTCATTGCATATAGAAAAACTTTGTGGATTTAATCTGCATACATTTTATAAGACTATTTCATAAATAGTAGATATTTTTGATTCATTCTGGCCAAAAGAGGATAGTTTATAAGCATTGTGCATTCTACTGGAGTGATAAACTGCTCTTAAAAATTAATTAAAGCCACAGTATCAGCCAACATTACATGGAAGCAGCAAAGTGATTTGTGTTGGAGGCAATGAAAACCTATAAGCTGCAATTTAATTCATACCTTTCATTCTTTACATTTTTTTCCCCACCTACACAGGAGGGAAAAATTATCAACCATTGTTGGGTTTTAATCGCACTCTAAAAATATATGATTTAACTAATTGATCATCTCAGAAACAAGGTCTCTTTTTCTGCTATTTTTGACCATTAATTCTACCATATCTAGAATTAGCATGACATTGATAGATGCATACATAAGTACAGGGGTTCATGCATACATATATACACACATAGAAACACAGTATTTTAACAAATCTGCTCCAGACATAAACCATTCCTTCATCATACTAAGTCTTGCAGTTGACCTTACGAAGTCTTGTGATTAAAACCTTCAGTGTCCAAAATATATCCATTGAAGCGAAATTTATTAAAGCTCATCAGTTAAATATGCAGTAATTTATTCTATTATGTTATCCTGTAGATGCTCAGCTTTGAAGTCAAGCACTATTTAACCACACAGATTTTTTCACAGTTCCCTGATGACTTTTGAACAGAAATTGTGTGAGGGTATGCTTGTCTTCATTTTGACTCATTTATAAGTCAGAAGACTCTCTCAGGCAAAGATCATTTTAAATGCAACTTCTGTTGTGCTAACTGGTGCTTGAGATCCATGAAATTCAGAGAGGGATCATACTTTCAGTTTGAGAAATGAGAGGATTTAAATGTAACATATAAACATATTTCTTAATCTTTCATAATTAATTATTTATACAGCACGGTAAGTTCTGTATTTAGAAAAACCCAAACCATTATGTATCAGGTGGAACCTTCCTAACAACTGAGGTTTTTACTTGTTTGGTGCCTATTCAATTCAGACCTTGAAATTAGCGTTAAGAGAATTGGGATCATGGTTTCCTGGCTTATTTGCCTGTAATTTGTGCACTCTGGGATAAGATTTTTATGCATGAAATGTCTGTTTGAACCCTGTTCACTGTTGCAAAGAGCTCAGTCATTACAGTCCATGGTGATGTGTCCCTGTTACTTGTGAAGAAATGGCAGGAGGCTGCCCAGGAGACCATGATCAGTCTGGCACAGGATATTGATTACAGAAAAGAAATTAGATGCAGGAACCTCCCCACCCATGCTTCTTGCTCCACTGTTCTTTTAAAAGCTGACTGACTTGTAAGGATTCACAGAAGACCATCTGTTGAGCTTTTCCAATCAAACCTAATTTGTATTTATTTATTTTAGGGAGTAAAGAAGACACACTCCAGCCTTTTGAAAGCTCATTTAGCCCCAACAGCTAGAATATGCAGTTTAGGATACCTTATTCAAGATATCCAATATGTTGACTAAGATTTTTAGACAAATTCCCTTTGGATAGACATGATAGACCCTACATCCTTCTCTCTGCCATTATTTCAACTTTCTCTCTTATAATGAGGTACACGGTATTTTTTTTTTTCATGTTCTTCAAATAGAAGGATAGAATACATAAAGTATTTACCAGAGATGAAAATTAAATAAGCAGCATGAAAAGTATTCCACTTCCACTTTGCAATTCTGGCCCAGCTTAGATAGGTGATAACACTACCTCAAGAGAGACATCATTCTGTAATGTTACATGTATATGGAAAAACCTCTCTGTAGAGAAAATGAATCAAAATGCACCTGAAGTCAATAGCACACTCTCAGCATGAAAGCAAAGATGAAATTCGGCCTTTCATACTCAAAAGAAATAGAAGGCAAGGGAATTTACATTTCCAGAATATCATCCATCTTCAAGAAACTCTGCCTCCCTTTCATCTCTGTTCCCATGCACCTGCCTGGTCAGGGAGGGCTGGACACTCACCCTGGATATGTCCATTCCTGGTGTTACTCCTTCAGGACACCAGCACCAATCTCTGAAGAGCTGGCATATGTGGTTGGGTTTATAAAAGGGCTGCCTACTGCCTCTGGCTGCTCCAGTCCTAGCACTGCTCATCTGTGCTGTCCAAATATTCTTCTAACAGCGTAACACTCCTGCAAATATTTTTCCTAAGAAAATGAGCTACGAATTTCAGGCCGAGTGCTGCATTAATCATGCTTTAATCATTTCCCTTGAGTATGCTTTCCATAATGTGTGAGTAGTTCTTGCAGAATCACAGATAATGGAGCTTAGTTAATAAGGAAAAGATTCAGCTGTGAGATTCACTTAGTTTGGCTACCTGTTTCCTAGCTTAGTCACCTCTTTTGATGTGTATTTTCCTTTTCTCTTGACTGCTGTCTTATTCTCTTTTGACATTCTCTTTCTACTTTCTTTCTCATCTCCTCTTATTTACTTAGCTATCTATTTCCCTTTCACCTAGTTAATACAGTTTCATATTACACTTGGTTTTCTTTGAAGATGTGCAAAAGCTATATATGTTTGAAATTCAGGTCTCAAGGGGAAAGACCCTGAGGCACAATTCTCTTGTAACTAACTCCTTACAGGTCTGGATGGCTTTAGATGCTTGTGTCCTCTGATTAAGTCTGATTTTTAAAAGCAACACTGACAGTTCCCACTGAAGCTAAGTAATACTGAAATCCACTTTTTTGATTCTATCAAGGTTAACAATAGCCAATGGAGCCTCTCTGTTCTAAAACTTTTTGGCTTTATATTATCTTGGTCATATTCTCACACTATTTAAGAGTAAGAAGGATGGTAATTTCACTTCAGCAGTGCAGAAGTTACAGTTGTGTGTGTTGAAGCAGCTGTACAGCACAACTGAAGACTTAGTTGAGGCTCCTAGGCAGGTGTTGGCCAGGTTCCATGTGAAGGACCTGGGAACTCTGAATTTGCCTATGATTAGAAGCATTTTGCTGTATTTAGTGGCACCTTGAGAAGCCACTTAGAACAGAGGCTAGACAGTGTTAAAGGAATAAAGTAGGTATTTATTCAAAGATCTTCAAAGGATACACCTTAGGCAGTACAAGAGCCCGGCCATCACTCCACCTAAGATGGATGGTGGGTCACGAGCTTTCACACTTTTATAGGTTTTGGTCCATTTACACATTGGAGTTAATTGTCCAATTACAGCTTCAGGCTATGAAGTCACACCAATTTGCTCTCCTCAATTCGCTGTTCATACTTTTTGGGCCAGAAGTTGCAACGGTGTTCTCGGGCTTGGAAAAGGATTCTTGGTTCTCAGGCTGGAAGATGCTTTATCTAACTAAACTGTGAAGAGAATTTGCTAACATTTTATATGAAGTTCAGAGTAATATACAAATGCAGTACAGAATCTGGAGAATATGAAAGGTAAAACTTACAGAAACATTAGAGAGAGCTGCTACCATTACAGCCCCGTTCTTTATCTATCTCTGGGGAGAACAAAAGGACGCTTTTACTAAAACTGTTATAACAGCTTGCACTAAAACGCAATTAATTTCTTCAGCACCAAGAATTTGGTACTCGCAGCACCGTGCTCCTCTCCCCGGGGAGCGGAGCGGGGCCGTCGCTCTCGGCGGTGCAGGCGGGAGCTGTCCGGTCAGCACCGCCCCACCTTCGGCTGTTTCTGCAGCAGCCAGCCCTCCCCGCGGGTGGCTGTGTGTGTGTGCGGGGCTACCGGCCCCCGGCCCGGCTCTGCAGCCGCCGTCGGGCCGGACACACCACGCGGCTCCCGGTGCGCCTCCCGAAGGCCCGCAGCGCTCCGGCCGTGCTCGGAACAGCGCTCGGGCTCTGAGCCAGCAGGGCCTGGGGGCCCAGAGGGCCAAGGGGACCCTGGGGTGCACTGGGGAGAGCATTGCCAGCGGGTCAGGAGGGGATCCTGCCCCTCCACTCAGCCCCAGTGAGGCGTGTCTGGAGTGCTGGGTCCAGCTCGGGGCTCCTCAGGACAGGAGAGACCTGGAGACCTTGAAGGGCTCCAGGGGAGCACAACAAATATTGTTCAGGGACTGGAGCATCTGTCTAACAAGGAAAATATGAGAAGTTGGGCCTATTCATCATCTACAAGAGATGACTGAGAGGGAACCTCATTAATGTGTATAAATGTCTAAAGGGTGCGGGGGCTCCAAGAGGATGGAGCGTTTTGGAGGCTCCTCTCTGGGTTGCCAAGCTTAGGACAAGAGGCAATGGGCAGGAGCTGATGCACAGGAAGTTCTTCTACCTGAACACGAGGAAGAACTTCTTCACTGCGCAGGTGACCGGTCCGTGGAACAGCCTGCCCACAGAAGTTGTGCAGCCTCTCTCAGTGGAGAGGTTCAAGAACCTTCTGCACGCAGCGCTGTGCCATGTGCCGTGGGACGGCGCTGCTCGGAGCGGGGAGCTCGGAGC
>VWZN01004523.1:78536-167853 GCA_013396955.1 Regulus satrapa | reverse complement strand
CGGCAGCTCCAGCAGTGAGTGCCCGCTCACTCCCCCCGCCGGTGCCGCTCCCGCCGGGGATGGCGGCCCCGGGGGCTCCTCAGGGACCGCCCTGCGGCCTGCGGGCCGGCTCTCGCACGGGTTACTGCGCCTAGGAATGGCAAACCCCGCTCTTCTCAACTTCAGGAGTCCGGTGAGGAGTTGCCCCTTCGATTCGGGATGTGTAAGGATGAAGAGAGTCTCGGAGAGCTGCGGGTTTTGGGGGCATTGGAGAAAGAGGGAGGGCCGGGAGAGCGGTTCTTAAAATAACTTCTCTGATGTTCTTTGCTTAAAGTCTCCCTCAGACTGTGTAGGTAACTTTACAAACCTGCTGTACCCCAGGAGTTCAGGTTCTGAGAGCTGTCCTTCTTGTCATGTGGTCATTTAAAATATTTCAAGTGTCTCCCTCCTTCTTACTTAAATCTGTTATTATTCCCACCAGGAAAGATCTCTCCTTACCCCATCATGGTATGCACCATTGGCAAGGTGGTAGAAAGTTAACAACAGCAATACATAGATGCAATCACAGAATTGTGGAGGCAGTGTCAAGATGTGAAAATGTGTGATGTATGCAACAGTTTAGTACTGGAAATTAGATCATTTAACACCAGAATTCAGTTGCAGTGCTAATTAAAACATATTTAAACATCAAACTCCAGTAATTAAATTCAACCCTATAGTTGAGACATTGTTCTGATATGACAAGAAATAGCAACAGTCATTGGAGCTGACCTAAATTAATGTTTTCTTCTTGCTTCTATTATAATTAGATTCAGCTTTAAAGAAGACTGTTAATTTGTTCATGGAAAGCTTTTGGAACTGTTTAATAGGGAAAGTTATCTCAGGTGTAGTTACTGCAGTGTGTTCGTACAGGCTGTCGAAGATTTCTCTGTCAAAAGCTCAGCTATAACAACCTGTTTGAATATATTACTCTGTGTAGTCTTGACATTTTAAAAGATTTTAAAGAAAGGCGTGACAATATGATACCAGTATTTACAGTATCATGCATTCTGGTATAATTTCTGTGGAAATTAAGGTGGCAGTTAAGAGTACATGAATGAAACTAGAATTCATTACAAACATGTTTTCGACCTTCCTGAGTACCAGAAGCAGACAGTGGAGACACTTTAAATAAACATTTGTGGAAAGTGTGTTCTTATGAAGTGATACCTCATCTGTCATCAGATTTGTGTTATCTTCAGGCTAATAAAAGGTTACCTGGTGAAGTATAGTGTACTCAGAGCAGAGGGAGTGAGGCAAACAGTGTCTCAAGTGTAGTCAAGCAGTGTCTGAAGTGAGAAAATATTAAGGGCAGATGTTCTGAAGAGTTAAAACGAGAGAGTTAAATCAGAGTTAAACCCCTTGACATACAGTCTAATAACATGGTCATGAAGTTCCTATCAGATCTTTTTTAAGATCTTCAGTACGTGGTCTGATCTCATCCTTTGAAGGCAGCATGTGCAGTGGTGGGCCAGCAGCCTTGTCACCTAGATTATTAGTGTAAAGGAAATAGAGTGCCTCAGGTAACATTTTAGTATTGTTTGGACCTCAGGATGGCTTTGGTACCTCAGAATGGTATAACTGCTGGCACGTCTGTGATATTTACAGATGAGTTTTTAATACTCTTCACTAGTTCTCACACATTTTTAGAATTAATTATTGGGGCTTTCACATTATATATAGGCTAAGTTGTAGGAAGCTGTTTTTCTTGCGAAATCACCTCAAATTTTAGAAGGTGAAAAGGTGTTGGTTCTTTTCTGAAACTGTTGTCCTTTTTATTGAAACAGGGATTATCTCTTTAAAGCCTTAGAACTGTGAATATTTTTAATGGATGTCTGCCATTAGACCTCTGATTTTAGGCGATGAAGTCTGCTAGTTAGTCAGGAATTGTCACATGAGGACTAGAGAACCTGTGTCCTTCAAAAGTCAGGAAATCAGGGGACATTGAAGGCAAATCTAGAATAAGTTTCAGCGTGTATTGAAACCTGATGTTTTCCAGGGCCTGATATTGTTGTAATTATAAATTGCCATTAATTTTTTCCCAAGACACTCTGTGCATTTTATTAACCAGCTGGAGCACCAATGAGCATTTGTGTTGCTTCAGTCAATTCCTCTGCTCCATCTCTGACTTAATCTTCTCCTTCTTTACATTCTCAACTTCCACGTATCTTAATGCCAGGAAAATGTCTCTCTGAGTGACCCTAGGTATCTTGGTCTCGATGCAACAGAGAAATAAACTCCTCAGAGTCACAGGTTTTATCCACAGTGGTGATTTTAGGAGTTTTTTAGTCAAGAAGAAGCCCCTCACAAAGAGCATTTCTCCAGTCCTGGTTTGCATCCTTTGCATTTATCCCCTTTTTTCATCTGGACCAACCTGCTGCGTTAGGCTGCGTTCTCATCTGCTGCCGTCCCATTCGTGGCAGGGCAGATTCGTGGCATTATTGGAATACCCATGGTTTGGTCATGGGGGCCTTCACTGTTTTCAGTGGCAGTTGTCCCTGGATAACTTTCAGGAAGCTGCACAGTGCTGCTGGGCTGTGCAGCTCAGCCTGGGAATCCTGCCCGAAGGGTTTGCCCGCCTGCGTCAGTGCTAAAAAGGAAAGCTCTTCGTTTAACTAAGAGATACCATAGCAGGAAATACTAAAGAGGAAATACCAAACCTTGTGAAATGATTTGGGGCTTTTTTATAATGTATTTATGTCACTTGGGATCAAGAATTTGGTCCACATGTATGTGTGTGTGGCTCCTTGAAGGATTGGTGTGTCTGTTGAAAATTACCAATCCTCACCTGAAAGAAACAAACAGGCATTTCAACACACTTTGTTCAGGAAGACAGTTCTATGCAACATCTTTCATAAAAGAAAACAATGGCAATTTATAGGTACAGTGCTGCAGATAAAGCAAACCCAAATACACATTGAAACTTACTTGAAAACAAACTTCAGGATGTACTGCTTGGTCTTATTGTTCCCTTGAACAGCTGAGGGCTTCTTTTCCTTGTATTTCGTGTCTCTGTCATCCGACACAGGGATCAGTGAAAATTCCTGGGAAAGTAAAGTATTCTTAGGACCTGGGAACCAATGTCTCATTTTCCAATAAGTTAGATAAGTTGAGGGAATACAGGGCAATGCAGCATACATTGCCATCACAGTATTTAATTTAAGAAACCAGATAAGCAGAAACTTACCTGAATTAGCTGGCGTGAGCTGCAGGGGAGGAGAGGGAGTTGATGTGGGGTAGGATTGTGGCTGGTTTGGCCTGTGCTCACAGGCACTTCGGTGGGTAGAAGGCAAGGCAGGAGGAATTAAGCAGCAGTTTTCATTAATTTAAAGTGAATCTATCTTTAAGATGATGTGAAGAAGCAGCTAAGTGCTTGTTGTGCTGTCTGCTCTGCCCTGGGCAGTGCTATCCCTGAAATCTGCTCTCCCTGGGCTGCTCAAGGGTATGTGACATCCATACCCTTGGATGTCTGTTCTCAGGCAGCTGGAGCTGTGGCCAGCTCTCCTCTCTTGTACGGGAAGTGGCAGTGGGGCCCTGTGTGAAAGCACACAAATAGTTTATTGGGGGCTTTTTTCTATCATCATTGCAAGGACAGACTAGCTGGATATGTCATCTATCCATATGGCAGATAAAACATGTCCTGCCAAGGCACTGCAAGTGTCACTGCCTTTTGAGGTTCACCCTTGCAATTCCAGCACTGCTCCAAAGCCCAGTTTTACTCGTGTGGTGGTGTGAGATTCAGAGGCTGTAGGCTTTTACAGGTCAGTAGGAATTGGTTATTAAGTATCATGGGGGCATCTACAGTACTTGGAAAATGAGACTCAAGTATTACTGAATATGACAGATCTCACATAATTCTAGGTATCAACTGCTTCAGCCATTTTGTTTCTTTTCTTGATTTTTAGAAAAAGAGAGTACATGAATGCAAATTTCTTTCTGATTATTCCAGTACATTTGAAAAACACTGTTGTTTTTTAAATGTTAATGAAGAGTAGAGAACATTTTAGTGTTTGCACACACAGGAGCTGTATAATGGTTCAAGGAGTCGCTCTACTTCTTTACACAATTTCTTGTTGCTGCTTTTAAGTCATGAACTCAAACACAAAATCTGAAATCATTTCTAGGGAAGTGTGCATGCCTTGGATTTGTGTATTTTCATCCCTTCATATTTACAAAGAATGTTTTAAGAGGTTCTGATGCAACCTCTAGAAACATCTCGGTATTTTATTTCCATAGATCTTCATATTCATCTTTCCTATATCACTGGAAGGCAATTTTAATCAGAGGAGGCAATGATTAATGTTGGGGGGTTTATTGTGGTTAAAAAGTGTCCTGTGCATCTGTTTCTCTCTCATGTGATGTTATGACAGGGGGTTCGCCATCTGTTTACTTCAATGTGGAATTAAGCATAAATAAATATGTAAATAGCCTTACATTTAAGGAACCCAAAGTTACTTTATTTGACTAAATATTTATTTGGTTCTTTAGAAGTTTGGGGTTTGCTCTGGATTAATTTTCATTTTCATAAATGTTGACTACTATATAAAACCACAAACCCATAAAAATGTGCCAAGTGAGGTTTGTGCTTGGGGACATGTAGCAATTTTTGCTGCCTTTAAAAAAATATATATAAAATGCCCATAGACATGAAAAATCTGCTTAGATTTCCCTTATTACATCAGAGGACATGCATTTTAGATATGTTCTGAAATGCTACAGTTTCTGCAAAAAACACCTTGCAATACATATTTGTCAGATACACAGAACTACAGATATCTTTTCAGGAATCAGAAATGACCCGTCAACACAGGGAGAAAACATTACATTCTTTATATTGCATTCTGTGCTTGCAAATGCAATGATATTTTAGAAAGAGGTTTTATTAGGAGAATATTACCAACTTCTTAAACTGTGCTGTTGCCGTTACTGCAAAGGTTTGTATCATCTTTAAAGAGGAGTGGAGGAACATTGTAAATAGCTTCTCTCTGCTCCCTCCTCAGGAACATAGACAGCATTATAATGTAACCTATGTATAAAATGTAAAAAGAACGCAGGGCATGTGTGGATGTGGAGCAGAAGAAATGGAGAATTATGAGGCAAATACTGACTGCCCAGGCAAGAATATGTGTAGTGTATACTCACACATCCACAGTCTGCACAAACTTTGAGTGCAGCCATAACTGCCTGTCCCAGTGTGTCCTTTGTTTCCATGTAATCTGCTTTCCTGTTTGACACGCATACAAAGAAAGAGACAGTATAAGGTGAAAACCTCTTGAGAAAGGCACTGGATGAATCAGGGATCTTGTGAAGAAGCCCATAGCCCTCCCTGTGGGAAAATAGATCTTCCCAGAGTTTTTCTGCTGACAGCTGAGGAACTGCAGAATGTGTCTCCTGTGCAGGAGGAAAAAAAAGATACGGGTTTTTTTTTGCTTCTTCATAGCTCTGAGTAATGGTTTATACAAAGTGCTGTCCTGTGTCTGACATGAAATAATTGATAAATGTAAAGTGTCTCTGTAAAGAAGCAGGAGCAGAGATTGATTATTGGGCCAGAGTCACCCAATAGTTTACCTGTATAACGAGTTGCTTTCAGAAGATTAACCCTTGCCTGTGTTACAGCAGAGTTGGATTATTTTAGCCGTGTATCAGGTGAATTTGCAGAAGACACTAAGTGGGGTGACAGTGTTGATCTGCTTGAGGGTAGGAAGGATCTACAGAGTCCTGGACAGACTCACCAGTGGGCTGAGGGCAGTTGCAGGAGCTCAGAAAGGGAAATGCCCAGTGCTGCACTTGGGTCACAACAACCCCATGCAACATTACAAGCTGGGGAAGGAGTTGCTTGAGAGCTGCCCAGCAGGAAGGAATCTGGGGTGGCTGCTCACCAGCCAGCTGACCATGAGCCAGGTGTGCCCAGGTGACCAGGGAGGCCAAAGGCACCTGGCCTGGATCAGCAATGGTGTGGCCAGTAGGACCAGGGCAGGGATTGTTCCCCTTACTCAACACTCGTGAGGCTTGAGTACTGTGTCCAATTCTGGGCCACTCACTTCAGAGAAGATACTCAGATGCTGGAGTGCATCCAGAGGAGGGCAGCAAGGGTTGAGAAGGGTCTGGAGCATGTCCTGTGAGAAATGGCTGAGGGAGCTGGGTTTGTGTAGTCTTGAGGAGGCTCAGGGGGAAAGGTCATTGCTCTGTGCAGCTCCCTGAACGGAGGGTGCAGTGAGGTGAGAGCTGGTCTCTTCTGCTATGCCTGCAGTGAGTGGACCAGAGAAAATGGCCTTAAGCTGAGGAGATTCAGATTAGATGTTAGAAAAAAATTTCCAGTGTTAGGGTGGTCAGACATTGGAATAAGTTGCCATGGGATGTGAGGAGTCACCATCCTTGGAGGTGTTCAAGAGATCTGGTGGTGGGTGATGTGGTGGTTTAGGAGTTTAGGTGTGGTGGTTTAGGAGTTACAGTGGTACTGCTGGGTTGACAGTTGGACTGGACGATCTTAAAGCTCTTTTTCCAACCTTCATGATTCCGTGATTCTATACAGTAATGTACAGGTGAAAAGAAAGGCATAAGAGACATTCAAAACATAGGAGCTGATGTTATCTCCACTGAACTGATCAGTAAAACACAGAGTGGCATTAGAGCAGTGGTTACACATTTTTGGTCTGTTGACCAACCTTCAGCATTACTCCTGGGCCAGCTAGCACTGGCCCCTGGGCATTGAGTTGTAAATGCCCCACAGCCAGTTTGGTTCTTGGTGATGGTGTTGGCAACTGGTGCCCCTTTGAAGGAGCCACAAGCTTCTTTATCCTGGCATGCTGTGTGTCCCTCCTCAGTGCTGGGCTATCTGACAGCTTTCCTGTCCATAACCATCAGGACAGGAGCACATCCAGGCTCAGGGGCTGCACAGTGAGCAGTGACTGAGAGGCTCAGAGCTTTCAGCGAGTCCTGCCTGGATCACTGGCATGCAGAGCTGCTTCCGCCGTGCCAGGGGAGCAGGCTCACAGGGATGAGTTGCCAAGGGTTACATTTCACTTCCAGCTGGTGTTCCTGGAGGCTGAGGTGCTTCACTGGCAACTCTTTCACTTAACTGTGCTTGACTTGGGGCCCATCACACCTCTGGAATTATTTTGTTTTCTAAATAATGTGTTCCAGTTCAGTCAAAAGTCATGGCTGTCATGCAGGAATCTTGTCACAAAAAAATTCTTTGGCCTTTTGCAAGTACAAGACTAGATTATATAATAGTTGTTCTAGTTTCGTAATCTATGAATTTCTACATATATGCAGCATTATGCTTCTTGAAAAGGCGGTGGAAGCTTTTCTTCTGCAGTATCTTCAGTTTGTAATTGCATCTTGCACTTAATTATTACTGACTTAATAGTAATGATGAGCAAAGTGTATTTGATTGAAGATGCAGCTCAGAAAGAGCAGCAAAGATAATTTGAAATGCTTGCAAAAGAATGCTCAAGTTATTGTTCTTATAGGGTCAGTTTGCCATATTTTTAGTTTATATCCACCTCCCTGAGTCAGCAGTACTGTGAGAGAGCAGGCTAGACATTTTTTTTAAACTGGCATTGATATTAGAACTGTTTGTAAAAAGTTTACCAGGAGACAGCCACCAGTAACATTCAATTACAACTCAAATGCTCGTAAGTTTACCCATTTGGGTCAAGGTTACTGAACCAAACAGGTAGGAGACAACATGGTTTGGCTTTTTGACAGTGTTTGCTTTGAGAGAAGACCTTGGTACTCCTTAACACAGCCTTTCCACTTACAAAAGGTGTTCATACCTCAGAAACTTGGCACATACCCACTTTTCAATAGTTTTAATAGGTTTTTATCTTAAATATTTCTTAAAACTGATGTCAGTGTTTCCTGCTCTGTAATTATTGCTTCCCAACATCAGGAGCAGGTTCCCAAAATAATTGTTCCTCATATGAGTAGACCTTACCCATGTGTTTTGTTCCAGTGAAATCATGTATCTGTTTTAAATACTGCCTCTGAGACAAAAGGTCTGACAGCATCAGAGCTCCCACAGAATTTCCCTGCCAGGTTAATTCTTTCATAAGCACAGACCCAGCCTGCTTTATCAAGTGGTGCTTCTCTATCTCTACTGGTTCATGATCTGAAATTTCATTGACCTTTGTTGATGGCAAAAATCTTAGATGACAATACAACTTTACCAAGAGGAGGAGAGAAGGTACTTTAGTTGGATGAATGAAAAAAAAGCAGTAGTTCCTTCCATTAGCTGTGTTCCGTTTGCCTACTTAAAATAATGTTTCTCTCTTCCTTGCTGCTGTGTAAAAAAACCAGCCCAACTGCCAGACATACAGAAAACGAGCAAACAATAACACAACAAGCTGTAAACAAGAGAGGATGTGGAGGTGCTTGTGTTCTCGACTTCTTACTTCAGTGATAGGACTCCCTGTACAAATCACCAACAACTTTCCTTTTAATCATTAGAAACACAAGCATGAGTGTTTATCTTATGCCTAGGAGCTAAATGGTTACAGTAGCCTAAGAGACTGTGAAGAGCCATAATAAAAAGGCAGCATCCAGCTACACCTGAAAATAAGATGCTTCAAGCTGTCAGGAAGGCTTTCGTGATGAAGCTCAGGGCTATCAGCCACACACTGTGCTCTTGTCTCTGGGCTCCTGTCTCACCAAAGAGAGCCATGGGTTACCAAGACGTTGCTGGTGCTGTGAGGTGCTTGCTGAGAAAGCCCCCATTATCTGCCTTCCATCTTTTAATGTCCTGATTATCAAACACCATTCAGTTCTTTTGCAAATTTCCTAGAAAGCAAGTAAGACACTATTTAAACTTCTCATAGAATGAACAGCTTCTAATGTGCAAGTGGTACTAAATATAATGGTTTCCCATACCTTCATTTTACTGAATGCTGTGTCTTCATTTCCAGGAAACAGGATTCTTACTGCAAGAGCTTTTTATCATCTTCTGAAGTAAATCTCATTAATAAGTTCTAGTGTTACAATGACTTCTCCATTAGTGACATGTGATAAGCTTTCTCTCACATATTACTTACTACAGGATGGTGCAGGTCTCAGGAGCTTACCTCGGTCCAAAATATAAGGCTAATTTCCCTTGCTTGACTAATTGCAATATGTAAATGTCTAGAATTATAAGGAAGGCAGGGATGAAAAGAAACATCTATCAGAGAAAGACAGAAGTACAAAATCTTTGTCTAACCATGATTATTGGAAAAACTATAGCAAACTTACAAAAGAATTTTAATGGATTAACCAAAATGAAAAAGCTGCTATATAAATTGCTTGCTGTTTTCTCACAATTCTGATTATTACTGTCAAGAAACTGGAAAGAATACAAGTAATAATATACAAACTGAAAAAGGTTGAGAAATTAACTCTGGGTTTTAATTATTTCTTGAAATATTTTCTTTTATGGGCTTATATACAAACCAAATGGTCTTATTTTACTCATAAGATGTTTTTGTTAAGCTTAGCAATAATTTTTCTGGGACAGATAAAACAAAATAGTAGTGAGTAGTCATTTGGAAGCTATTGCTATGGATTTCCTTTGATCTGTCAGCACATGGTGTTTATGCTTTTCTCTATGACTTTGACAGAATATGTCTGATTTTAATCTATTGCATTTGATGTATTTTCATATCCAGTAACTGGAGAGGTCAGAGGATAAAGGGAATATTGTCAGGTCTGGTTCCAAGCCCTGATTGTAAAGTGAGCTTTAATGACAAACATTTATAAAAGCTGGACCAATGGGAAGCTAATAGAGGTTGTTCTACATTGAGCAGAGACTGAAAGAAAAATCTCAGTGTTGCAAAGGTGGTTACATAGATGAAAAGCACCACTGTGTTTGCCTGGGGGGAAAAAGAGATATCTTTCTGCAAACCAGGCCTATTTTCTTCAAATAACCTCCAAGGAAACAACCTCTGCCAAGCTAGGAGCTGATTACCAGTTCCAGGCCTCAGACCATAGCCATTATTGTTTTAACATTTCTGCCTTCCTCTTTATCTCAGCAGGAACCAGGCTGTATGGGCTGCTGTGTAACTTGACCTTGCTTGGAGATAAAAAGACAGATTAGCACCCAGCAATAGCAAAGCCAGAAGCAAAAAGACAGTATTTAGAAAATAAAGGAAAGAGCTGGCACTGTATGATTATGTGTAATGTTCTACACTGTGCAGCGTGGGTGGCCTGATGAACAGCTCCCCTCCACAAAACCCAGACAGAAACTTGGGCTTGGTCATAGTTTCTCCATTTTTAAACTTGTCTGTGCAGAGATGCTGTGATTTTCATAATGAAGAAGCTAATGATGGTGATTTCCTTTAACATTTGAGGGTATGAAAATAAAAAGGAAATAAAAATGGAAAGGAAAAGAAAGGAAACCTACATAAAATTTCATTACTTGCAGAAAGCAAAATAAATAGCAAATCAGCAGAAATAACTGGATATTAATCTTTAAGTCTTTGTTGTTGTTTTACTACTGTCCTCTGGGCTTTCTATGCAGTAAACCAGTGAGCCCAGAGATCAGCAGCAATTAGGCATGACATGCCCTAAAGTGTCTCAGGGATGCCAAAGAATGCTAAATGCTCAGTGGTTAACCATTCATCATCAAAAACCTGAAAAAACAGTGTAAAGGCAAAAAGGGATGCTGTTATGATCATCCATGGGTACTCACACTGGTGTGACAACTGTACATCAAATGGGCGCTGTCAAAACCCAACCAAGGCACAGCTGCCCAGCCATGAACTCCCAGTTAAACCGTGGCAGAGGCAAAGGGACAGATTTCCTTTGGCTTTTCTCAACCTCCACTTTATCTCAAAAACAAAGCAAACCAAAACTCAGCTATGTTTTTGTAATGATTTCAAGCCAAAAGCTGTAGAAGCATGGTTTTTTCCTATCAGACCATATGGCAGATAATAAATATCTGAGGGTCTGATGGCTGATAACTTCCTACGTAGGCATGGGCAGAAAATACAAATTCAGTAATCAAGTTTCCTGACAGATAATGCCACATCAGTCTTCACACATCCTCACATTGTCTCATATATCTTTAGGTTATAAGCTCCTCAGAGCAAGTACCCTTGTGGTGCTCTGATCACAGTTAGAGTATTTTAGTACTATTACAGAATGTGTCAGACCAGAAAGGAGTTGGAGCTCAGTCAGCTCTTGCTAAATTGGACTTAAGGTTGCATCCTTGCCTTTCTTTTGAATGACTCCTCAAAATTATAGAAGATTCTGACTAAAGCCACTACAAAACAACCTCTACTCCTAATTATCTGTACTGATGCCAGTGGCAGGAAAGGGTGCTTGATAAAAGGTGGCTCATTTGCAGCATTCTAAGTCCCAGTTAGTTTTTCCAGCTGTTACTTAGAGGTAACAGATGACATTTTTCCTTGGGCCTTCGGAGTCACTGGGAAGTGTTAAGCTGCTCAGACCATCCAAACTGACTTGGTTCTACAAAAATGGTGTGCCTTCCTACCACAAAGGTGACCAAGCTTCTCTAACAGAGACAAAAAATTCAGTTACAAGACACGTTTAAAAAACTTTATTTTCCTCACCATTCTACCTTACCTGAATAGTGTGTGCTCAGAGGTGACCAAAAAGCAAAAATCCCCAGAGAACAAACTGGCACGAAGTCTGGTCACAGCATTCTGTCACCATTAAATGGTTCTTCTATAACTGCTTGGTGGTGAAAATAATTTTACTTTCTTTGTGCTTTTTCCTTCTTCCAGACTCTGACTGCACCTGCTCCATTTGCAGATGAAACAAGCTGTCAGTGCCAAGCACCCCATGAGAAGTTAACCATTGCACAAGCCCGCCTGGGAACGCCAGGTATGTGGATCGTGGGCTCTCCCAAAGCACTGCTTCTTCCATGCAAACATCAATTAATGCTTCTTTGTGCCTTCTACTCAAAAGCAAAAGCCTGGTGTCTGGTGCTATCAGATAATGGAGAAGAAACCAGTAACTACAGACCCATTCTATTCTATTAGAGGAACAACAAGAGAAAACATTGCAAGTTAAGAGTTTGTCGTTTTTGTGGATGGTGGTTGCAAGGAAGCTCACTCCAGCCAGCCTGAAAATTGTTTTATGTAGTAGCTACCTTCTGGATTATTGATCTGAATTATTGATCTCATACTACCTCTGAAGGCTGGAAAACTCTTCTTTCAGTGATGTTCCTGTTGATCGTATCAGGCCTTCAGTGGCTTTAAAGGTTACTTGCCAGTTTCTTTATCTGTACATCTGTGATTGGACTGGGGAAACAGGATGATTTCACATGAAGTCCCAAATGCGTCCTTCAGCCCCCCTATATTTCAAGAGGTTATTTTTTAGAAGTCTCTGTTTATTTATTCTACTTGTTAAGACAGGCTTTTAAAGTGTGTACACATTGTAGGAGCAAGCTGCGGCTTCCCAGTTAGCTGTGCAAGGAGCAGTGTTCTTCCATGGCCCCTGCATGTCCTGACTGCAGAGATATCTCTCTGCTGTCACTGGAACAGAGTCCATGGAGGTTTGAACTCTGTTGCTTTCATCTCCACTGTGCTTTTGCGTGGAGGTGGAAAAGCATGTCATTTGAGAAAGCAAGTCCTTTTTCAGTCTTAAGGCTGCTGCTGAAGGTGCTGTACAGAAAGAGTTATAAGGGTGATAGCATGAGAAAAAGAAGTTACAGGCTCATTAGAGAGAAGAACTTGGGGAAAGTCTAGAAAAAGTGAAGTAAAAGGTTTACATAGAAGAGGTAAGCAATAGATTTTTACAGCAGTAAGCTGTGGAAAAAGTCAAGGCAAGAGGGGAGGAAAGGGAGATGATGGGAAAAAATCCGTAAGGTATAACTGATTAGAAAGGCAGAGAGAAAAGAACAAGACATATGGTAGAACTCTGAATGAGGCAGGAAGATGACATTTTTGCTAAATTAGAATATAGAGATGATGGATGATAATAAATAGGGTAAGTCTGAGGGAAAACGGCAGAGAGTACAAAGAACAAGTAATGTGCAGTATCAAAAACTGCAGGTTTACCTGTGGTGCTTTTGAATATCAGAACTGGGGTAAATCTCTGCAATCATCTGACCTGGGAACAAAATGCCATCCAGTAGAATTAAGTGCAACTTGTTTAGGATCTGAAAAATCACTGTTGTGTTTCTTTCTCTACAGTTGACAGACCTGTCAGAGTGTATGCAGATGGAATATTTGACCTCTTCCACGCCGGCCATGCTAGAGCTCTTATGCAAGCCAAAACTCTATTCCCAAATAGCTACTTATTAGTAGGAGGTAAGATCAGAGTTATTTGTTGCACTGGTTTTTGCTTCTGTGCTTCACTATCAGAGAGTTATTGCTGTGCTCCCACCCCCAGCTGTTTATACACTATGACTTGAATGCTACTTTCACTCAGGGGCTTTCTACAGGTGATTTGCCTTGAATTACGTCTTAAAATTGCATCAATTAAAGTAAAAGTCAAATTCTGCCCTCAGCAGCCTAGGCACAATTCCCACTCTAGTTAAAGCAGGTGCCTGCATGGCCCTGAGCTTAAAATAGCTCCATATGAATAATTTACCTTTTTCAGTTATTTGCTCAAAATTGTTCAAAGATGGAGATGAGTGAATGAGAACAACCATTATTTATTTCTGGCTCATTGGTCCCTTTGCCAGCCAGGCACAGACCATGACCTCTGTCTGCCAGGTCCAGACCCACCCTTCAGAATCATCACAGAAGCTAAGTCTGGCCCATTGTCATTGAAGACACAAATGTAGGTCATGAGTGGAATGTAATTTCAGTTAACTTTCAGTGTCTTCAGGCAGGTTACCTTCTTAAATTTTTTTTTTTCCTGTGAATGTCTTCTTTTCTTGCTGTGTGCCTGGCTAACAGCTGTTCAGCAGTTGGCCTGTGCCAGAGGAGGCACTGGAGGGTGGCTCTTTCCTACCTAGTTGGCTTTGCAAGCCCTGCTCTCATGAAGCCTCATAAATGTGCAGTTTGGTTCCATTTTCCTTGCACCTCCAGGGTTGAGATATTCCTCACAGAAACATTTCACAGCAACCTTCATTCAGCTGCTCAAATGCTTTACAGTGAACATGAGTGCAACCTTCAGGTACTATAAAGTGCATTATTTTGCATATTTGTCCAAACTGTTGGGGAGGTGGGAAAGTCCCAACACAAAGCAAAAACCAAAATCTCTTTATAAGCATGGGTTTTAGTTTTACTCAAGTTTATGAGATGTGGTGGTTTCCTTGGCGCTTCCTTCGAGGTAAAGGACAAGTCTCTTGGTTAGGAAGGAAACATTAAGGATGGTCTGGTTTCCTGCTGAGCAGACAATTTGCAGAAGAAGCAAGTGGAGGTGCAAGACTGTGAGGTTTTTAAAAAAAAGCAAATAATGTTAATTTTGTTGTTGTTTTTAAAAGGACTAGCAGTTGCCCCAGATAAGGGAAGGAGCTTTAGGGCAAAAGCCTGACCCCTTTGAAATTCATGGCGTAGCTTCACTTTGGCCTTATTTTTGGCGTGAAGGACAAAGCAGCCAGCACTCATCAGCACCTTCTCCCAGCAAGGCACTGTGTGTTAGCATGTTTAAAAAATGGACACCTTCCCACACCCACATACAATTTGTGCTGCAAAAGCACCGGTGTCATATGTCTTTGTGGGCATCACACAACCCCTTCTATTTCTTCTTGTGAAGACAATTATTTGGACCTAAGATCACTTTTCTTTTTAAAATGGACCAAATACCTTCCCAAATCAGTCATTAGAGCAGGATGACAGATTCAAAAGAAGTACAAAGAGTGATATTATGTCTGCATTGTACATGAACAAATAGTAATCAGAAAATAAAATCAAACCTTTCTTCAGAATTCAAGCAAAAATTACTATTTTCCAATAATTTTGGTAGACCTTTTCTTCCAGGGGAGGGTAGCCTAAAGATGTCATAAAGGCTGTAAATAAATACAAATGCAGTCTCTGAAGGGATCTTTCTCCTGCAAATGCTTTGATCACCATTAAATTTCTTGTCAGCAGGCATCAAAACTGACATAACAGGACAGAGTAGCATTTTGCTTGCTGAAATTTATACATATGTTATTATCTGGCTTTGAATTTTGCACAAGCTTCAGGGCTATCTAAGCCTTCCATACATTTTTCCTACTTTGAAAGTCCTTAATGACCATCACAGCAAGAACATCCATTTTCAGATCTCAAAAAAGACTGCATCTTTGCCAGCACCTTGCCTGATAGGTTGATGTTTTCAGATTAGAAAGAAGCAGCAGCTGTAGGGCTGCTCTCACACTTCACTGCGGCACTGGTAATGCTGCATTTATCATTTGTCAAGTACATTTACAGACAAAGATCCGAAGGCACAAGTTTGACCTGAGATGAAGGACAACCACTGGCAACCCGGCTATAAATGGGTATCACATTATTCCATGTGGGGTGTCAAATGACTGTTGTAGCTGTAATGTTGGACAGAGATGGTTGTGGAGAAGGTCACTGGTTTTTATACAATGTTATGTGGGTAGAAAGTTAATATCTAACTTTTATGGTTCTCGGGAAATGTGGGTGTTGCTGCCCCTCATTTTAAAAGCAATGTGACAAACTATTGGTATATCCAGAGTTAAAGATGGAGGATTTCTGGACCTTTAACTCTGCTCATTTCACTAGAGCATATGGCTTCTCTCAGCCCTTTCCTTGGAGCTTCCTTCAGCAACTTTCCATTTGAACATGGCACAAGCCTTACTTCTCTTTCTATGAAACCTGCTGAACTCAAAGCTGAGCTTGGAGAAAGATTCCTATAAAGTTTTCTATGACTTGTTTTCCGTCAGGGTCTGTTTAATGAGAAACCGTCCCACTGTGATTTTGAACTTCGTTGGCAAATTCACCTTTTTGAGTGTTGTTTACATAAAAATAAAAAGCAGGAAGTGGAGGCCCAGAGAGGCTGAGGTGTCTCCATCTTTGGAAACCCAACTGGACATGGCTCTGAGAAACCTGCAGTTGACTCTGCTGGAAGGAGGGGGTTTGGATTAGTTGATGTTGAGTGGTTTTCCTGCCTCAACCATTTTTTGATACCTGAAGTTTAGTGAGCACTCTGTGATTGTCCACGCTGCGTTCTTTGATTGGTTTCAAAGCGTTGCCCTTCACCCCTGAAATATCACAGCCCATGAAATCCTCACTTAAGAGTGGGATTGGTTTACCTTAGCATGTAAAGGATACCACCTGAGATGTCTTAAAATATCCTACGTGGCCTCTGGCTGCAGCTCTGGAAAGAGAAGGTTCTCATTGCTACACAGTTGTATCTGCCAACTCCAAGCAGAACTCTTAGATGCCTTGGAACACCCCAAAAATTGCTAATCTAATAATTAAGTGCTTAGTGGATTTATCTAGGAATAATCAACTCTTGGTGATGCTGATTTTACTGAATGTGGAGCCATTTGCTCATACTTCTATATTTTAGTTTGCAGTGACGATTTAACTCATAAATTCAAAGGCTTCACTGTGATGAATGAATCGGAGCGATACGAAGCCCTCAGACACTGTCGTTATGTGGATGAGGTCATCAGAGATGCACCCTGGACACTGACACCTGAGTTCCTTGAAAAACATAAGGTACATTTCTCCCCTTATCTCTCCCTTCCTCTTTGTAGACTGACAGTTGAGAGTTAGCAAGTCTGAAGTTCTATTAGGTGGAGCAAATTATTTAATTCAGTTAACTCCAGCCACCAAAGTTGTGTACATAGCATTCCTTGCTTCTATCTCAGTCAGAAAAAGTTATATTTATTTTGCCTTTATTTCTCAATATGTTGAGATGATTTATCTACTGGGATTTTTGAAGGGTAAAATAACACCAAAAAAAAATTACTGATAAATTGATTTTCAGCAAAATGATGGTAAACCAGGAAAGTTGTCACCTAGTGACTGAAGTCCTGAATTAAAGGCGCGTTTCTTATTAATGGCAAAAGGTACAATATGTAAAAATACCACATGCCCTTTAAAAGACAGGACGGAGTGTTTTATGTGCTATTGATTGCCTTGCAACACATTTGAATCTTAACAAAAGCATAATGAAGTAGGATGTATTTTAGTGTCTGCATCACTGGGTGACAAAAATCACAGCATGACAGTACTAGGTATACATGTATATATGCACAGCCCTAAGGACCCAGAATCAATTACCCTGCCTCCATGGTTTTGGAAGCCAAGGCATCACCACTTGCTTTTGCAGTAGGAATGAAAGCAGGAGCCTGTGTCTTGGGTTTTGTACTGCATATCACACTGAGCCAGTCAGAGCAATGTGGTACTGGCAGTGCTTTTGGAGAGAAGATTTTTGGTTTTTCAAAATTGATCATACAACACAGCAGTCACAGGCCCAAATCTAGTACAGTACACTAAGTGATGGCTTTATGGTGAGAATGTCAAAAGCAAGTTAGCTGAAGTCAAGAAAAGAGATAACTCTGCCTAACAATCCCCCAGTGAACCAAAATTTGGTGATGGTGGGATGTGATTCTTCTGTTCACTGGCAGATTGACTTCGTAGCACACGATGACATCCCGTACTCTTCCGCTGGATCGGATGACGTATACAAACACATAAAGGAGGCAGGTAAGGGCTACTTTACATTTTTAGTGCCTTTCTTTTCAGCCTCAGCTCAAATTCTTTTACTGCCTTTTAAATGTAACTGCTAGGAGAGAAGCAGTAGAGAGATAATATCACATTGTCTTACACCCTAATGGTAGCTACTGCTGACTTGAGCAGAAAGAAAACCTCAAATTCCTTGTCTGAATTCCTGCCATAACCCCAAGGAAACCATTCAGATCTAACACAAAATAGTCCCATCTGCGTTTTTAAAACATTTTTATAATGCTCTGAGATAAGATTTTTGAACGGATGAAAATGAGTTCTGTTCCCACAGCAGCCCAGCCAACTTCAGTCAGTTTTTGATAACCACAAAGTGACACCTCCTTGACACATCCCAGTCTTGAATATGAGTAAGCACAGGCAAACCTTCAGGATCCATTAGGATCCACTTGTTCTGAGGGTTCTTTTCATTACACTGTCAGAGCGCTTAAATCAGTATCAGAGTAATTAATTTGCCATGACTATTTAGCAGTTTGGTTGACTACCGTATTACATTGAACATGAAGATGCTGAACTCATTAGGAGGTTGTGTCTCTTCAGTTCAAGGAAGATGAATTAAATTTGAGGAGATAATGTTAAGCCACTGTTTGCCAGTAGTAGCTCTCCTAATGCAGTGAACAGTGCAAGGAGGAGGAACAAATTGCATCCTTCTACCACTCCCTGGAGATGCTGCTTTGAACCCAGGCAAATCTAGCCTCTCTCTTCTGCATAAACATGTATATTGGAAGCTTGAAAATATTCCAGAGCAGTCTGCCTGATGGTAATATGCCAGGCAAAATGACCTTCTCAAGCTATACAATGACAGCTATAGACCAGGTATTGACCTGAGCTGAAGGAATAAGCTTTTTATAGCAGCAGTTCTTGATCTTTTTTCACTTGTGAACTTTCTTGTGGTATCGGACTCACAACCCTCTTTTGGGAATGATTGTTCAATAGTTTCAGAGCCAAAAGCAGCTTCTTTCAGGAGGCAGTGAAAAAAGGCCCCTCTGGTAAGAATGGGTCACCAAGGGACATGCTGCACACGTGCTGGACAGGCAGCTATTTTACTTTTCTTCTGCAAGGTGCTGAGTGCACATGACAACATGACAGGAGCTCTTGGTGTCACTGGATCATCACCAGCCTTGGTGTGAGAGTGCTCACACCTGCCACCCCCTTCTCTGTGGTTGTTGATCACAGGCACAGTTGCCCACACGACCCAGTGAGAAACTCAAACTTTGCAGAAGAGAGTAGAGACTTGCAGCTTCAGGGACTTGTGGTCTGTTGTATCTGTCACCATGAGATACTATCAGAGAAGCATCTTTAGGCTTGTATGGCAGAATTTTGCTGCATATAAACTGGAAATAGTGTTAGCTTATTTGTGATGAGTTTTGAGATCTAGTGCTGTAATAGTCCCTAATACTCCAGAGCAGCATCATTACAATAATGAATTTCCCCTTTCTCCTAGAGGTTTGGTTTTAAATAGACCAGTGCTGTTGATGTATTTGCACATTTTTCTGTAGTTCCCATTTTCCCACATCAGGTTATTGAAGAGCAGAAGAGCGGATGGGAACCAGGGAGCTCCTTAGGTAGATTCTCATGGGCTCCCAATTCCTCACTACCTTCAGTGGATGGGGGGGACATATGGGCAACTTGAGCTGGGTAACAGTGCACTGAGTAAAACTGTGCACACTTTGAACAGTTAGCTTGGAAAAAAAACATGGCCCAGTCCAACACACGAAGCAGATGAACGCAGTCAGTGACTAAGGGTAATGTCCACCTACAGTTCCACTTTCAGCTTAACAAAAGTGGGGTTTGGATTTTGTCCATGTATTCTTGTAACTCCTATCTGTAAAGGTTTCTGGCTCAAAGTAGGTTTCACTGCTTCCAAAAATAGTTTCTGAGTGACTGCTGCAAGCCTGAAAAGCAATGATCAGGGAAACATGTCTGCTTATGATTAAAGTAATCTATTCTTTTAGCAGAGTATTAATTAGAGATCAGAAAGAAAAAATACCACATAGCATTTAGTCACAAGAGGCTGCTAAGCTTCTTGATTCCTTCTCCAAGTCTTTTTCCAACCCTGTAAAATTAGGTACCAATGCCTTCTTACTTTAAGTGAACATGTGAGGATTAATTTGCCAGGAGTGATAATACCATTTTAAGACAAAGCACTACTTTCTTTTCCCAAACCATCTCCAGTCTCCGCTCTCTCTTTCATCAGCAGCTTCATGTCGCAATTACATATAAGTGAGAGTAGTAATTTTTTGTAGCCCTAAATAACTACTAAACTAAGGTGTGCCTGCACTCTGTTCGAATTGCATTAACAGTTCAGGTGCTCCTGCCTTGGTGAGGAGCAATTAGAAAGCCACATATATTTCCATTGTGTTGAGGAAAATACAAGCAGTATTGATAAATGGCCAGTTTTCTTGGGGACTGATTTGTCAGAGCAGGGAGGATGGTTATGCAGTCACTGGCATGGCTGGGTGGACATGAAACACTACCATTACACTTCATCTTCCTGTTACAAACCACTGGCACCTCCAGGGTGTTTTCCACTTACTGTAATGCATCTTTTTCCTGGCTTTTGTCAAGGCCAGAAGCTGATCTGTTCTACTCAGCAGAACAGAGATTGACAGATAGTGCAGCACAGGAGTGGAAGTAAAGGAGAGCAGCAAACCTCCCTGCTCCTTTGTATAACGTTACATGAGGGCTGTGCTTATGGAAATAACTGCTCAGTGAATCAGCCACAGCTGTGAAGTTTGGCCTTCCTGGCTCGGGAGCCTCTGCCAGTCTCATAACTTCTACATCACAGCTGACACCATACAGAGGGCAAGTTTTAGTCTTTCTAAAGACTTGATTAAAAAAAAGAGTAGTATAGCAACCTTGCCTTCCCCAAACTCACACAGAAACAACAGGAGACAACTAGGAATAAGGCAGAATTGCAAGCCTCTTACCTTTGTCAGGCATTTTTATGCTCATCCTCAGCTATCTGCCAAAGTGCCTGGTCCTGCCAAGCTTTATCAGTAGGCTTTCTTTTCCCACTTTGCTCAGGAATGTTTGTACCTACGCAGAGAACCGAAGGTATCTCCACATCGGATATCATCACACGGATTGTCCGGGACTACGACGTCTACGCCCGGCGCAACCTCCAGCGGGGATACACCGCCAAAGAGCTGAATGTCAGCTTCATAAATGTGAGTACATGGATCCACAGTTGCTCCTCAAACACCCTCTCCTCCTAGCATCCTGAATGTAAAGTAAAGCTTAAGAAATTATATTGTCCACCTGCTTTTTTTAAAATAGCTGGAAAGAATTTAATTTAAAAGAAACTGGTTAGCTGAGGGTAGTTTTAATTGCTCTTATTAATTAGCAGCTTCATTTCTATCTTACACTTTTAACAAAGCTGCTGCTCCCCCTTCCTCCTTGAGCTGTAGGTAACAATGACACACCAGGAAGGAGCCTACCCTCCCACCAGAGGCTGCTCAACCATTCACCCAACACACAATTTCTTTCTATATTCCTATTCCAAGAAGGCATCCCAGAGAGAATGGATGTTGAGATCCAAAGTTTCTGTGCAATGTGATGAGATTAAAAAACCAACAAAACAAAACAAACAAACAAACAAAAAACCCCCTAACAAAGCCAATCATAGAGCAGTGAGATTACTAGGGAAAGCTAAAATAGTTTTCAAAAGACAAGGAAGGGTGCTCAGGAGCTGGTACATAAATGATGCTGCTGTAGAGCTCAGAAGCCACGATGGCAACAGAGCCGTGTGAAAGGATGGCTCATATTATTCATCTCCCAGATACAGACCTGCCCCTCCAGTGAGAAATTAACACTTTACAGAAATTGGACTTCACCTTCATTTTCTGTTTCAAGTCTTGACATAAAACCTCAAGATAACCCACATAACTGAAATCTCTGTTGTGACTGAGATGGCTCTCAGCGGGACTTCTCACCTCCTTCCCTGCAGCTTGGAAACCCCCTTGTGAAGGACTGAATTGTGTCATTTCATTAGAGTTTGACTTCCTTAATTTGAAGTCTGGCAGATAAACCTCAGATCACGGGGCATAAATATTTCACTGTGCCTTTTTTTTTTAAGTCTTCTACACCTTTAAAAAATCCTGCTTGTAAGTACTCCAGCAAGAAGGATCACTTTTTACAAATAACCATATTTGCAAATAATCACTATTTTTGCAAATACTCATCAAAATAAGTCATGCTGGATGCCTCAGAGATTCTCAAAGTTATCCTTTCACAGCTGTGAGGTGAGGATACTGTTGCATAAGTTATGCATCCTATCAGACACTGATGTCTCCTGAAGAGCCTTCTGATACCTGATTGTTTAGCTTACACTTAAATGCAGAAATACTGATTTGCACCAGAGACTGTTTGTCTCAAAATTAAATCCCCAGGATTTCACAAGAGCAGCACCGGTCTTGTTTGCAGAAGAGCACTGGTTTCCTCATTAAAGGGCTGGTCACCCTTTAGGTACAGAGAGAGTTGGGCTTCTTTGGACTTTGGGGATTTTGTTTGTGCTTGTGGCTTGTAAAGACAGTTTTTTTTAGTGATTTGTTGTTTTTAAAGTAAATTCAAGTAGCCATTAAATGGAGTCAACAGAAAATTAAAAGCCAGTAGTAATCTGTGCTTCTACACAGACCACCACACCTTCAGGAGCACAGCCTTGCTTATTTGCTTGTACCAAAAAGTGGTGAAGTACACAAGCATTTCAAAAAAGGAAAAAGACAAAACCCTTTTAATCCTGAAGTATTTCAGAATCTTTTGCCAGGAGCTCCTTTATATCATCTTCTTTCTCTCTCTTTTACTGTATGACTTAGCAATTAGGAGTTGCTCTTTTCTCTGTGGAGTTTGCTGGCCACAAGCCACTGTCCTACACACATCTCTGTTGCAGCCAGAAGCTCCTGTATTAGCCAAGCTCAGAATTGATGAGGGCTTTCCTTCTGCTCTGCAGAAATCCACCCAAAGAGACACTTTGGTCCAAGTTAACATCCAGGCTGGCATGTCAGCAGCGTTTGCTAGGAAACATAGGGAGATTTGCCTTTTGCATACTGTTAAGTTAAATTTTTAATTTCTCATTCCTATCATTCATAAGATACATATACATTTCGAAGTGCATTCAGTTTGAAAATAAAGAACTATTAATGTGGTGGATTAAACACAGTAATCACACAAGAAGCCTTTGTGATACGTGCCTTGTGTGCTCCATTTTCTGTTCAACAAACATTAAACTTGCATTTATAAAAATAACGTGGGAATAGCTAACCTATGTATTCCTATGTATTAAGAAACATTAGTGCTTTTTTTTTCTTCTTCTCAACTGTCTATAGCTAATTATTTCCAAGTTTTTTTTTATTAATCTTTGACTACACTTTTAAAACAGGAGAAGAAATATCGCTTTCAAAACCAAGTGGACAAAATGAAAGAAAAAGTCAAGAATGTGGAAGAAAAGTCAAAAGAATTTGTTTACAAGGTGGAAGAGAAGAGCCATGACCTCATTCAGAAATGGGAAGAAAAGTCCAGGGAATTTATTGGAAACTTTTTAGAGCTGTTTGGACCTGACGGAGCTTGGGTAGGTATTCTGCCATACCAGGAAGTCTGAGTGTTTTTATTTCTCCTCTCTAACACAGGTCAAGAGTAGATACTTTTGCTGTAGTCTTTGTCTTGAAAGCCAGCACAGCAGAATAATGGCAGACCTGGCTGCTGAAGCCATTAATGCACACCAATACTGCAAAAGAAGGATTTGCTGCTTCTGGCTGTTGTTTGTTTGGCATATCTGTATTTTGTGAAGGTGTGATGCTGAATATAATACTTCATTCAGCAGAGCTGCATTACAGCACCACAAGAACAAACAGGCCAGCACAGTCTATTGGCCCTGTTTGCACTAAATGCAGCCACTCCGACATCAGGGATAGACACTGGAGGGTGTGAGGACCATTGAAAAGGCTTTCAGTAGTTGTCTTCATGGCTCATATTCAGCAGTAGAAGATCATAATTTTCTAATTTCAGCAACTACTGATACAAAGTTCCAAGAAATGTGTCAAGCTCAGGCTCATCCAATTGACAGCAGGGAAGGCTCAGGTAGGACTGAAGCACTTGCAAAGCTCTCCTTGGTATGTGCTGGCTTCACAGAGCCATTTACTAAAGGTCCCCAAGTGCCTTGGAAAGGCAGTTCAGAATCTGCAGCAGCATCTCTCTGGAGAGAAACCTGCTCAAACCAGACTCATGCACTGAGGGGTGAGTAGGTGATACTTGAGAGCCCCAAAAGACCTGGCCCACATCTGTCAGGTCTGAGAGCTTGCCAAATCTCAAGAAATCTCAAGAACCTTTGTTTGCTTGCATGACTTTGCTTTGCTGCACTGAACCCAGTAACAAAGCTTAAATTGAATGTAGAATTTATCTCTGTTGGGATGAAAGCCCAGACCCTCCAGTGCAGGCACCGTCTCAGACACGCTGTTCTGGTTGCAGACTCTGAGTGAAAAAGGCACCTTCTGTTGGAAGGGACTCAGCAGATATTTTGTTTGTAAACAAACACGTAGGAAGAGTCACAGAGCTTTTGTGAATTTAAATGGCTCACATCATTGCTGTGTCATAACTCAGAGCTATGAAATAATGCAGTGCCTGCCTCTTACTGAAGTTCTCATCTTTGCACTGACTTGCTGTGTTGATATCACTCAGTTGAGAGAAACCTAAAATAAGCTGTGAAGGCTTCAGAACAGAGACTGTGTCACCTTACAGCTACTTCTGTCCATGCAAAAACAGTGATCACTGAACAGCACAGGCCCCAGCCACATGAACAATGAGCTGATTTAGTAGTTTGTTCATTGACAATGTCATGTTCCTGGGGGAGGGCAAGAAGGTAACTCTTCTGATGAAATGTCCAGGTTTACCTGCTTTGTCCACATCCACATGAAGCTTCCTCTGTGAGGTGTTGCCCATAGAGCTTGGCGTGTGTTCCCCCTGTGGGATGGTCCTTTGGCCATATGTGCTGAATAACTAAAGCTGAAGCTAACAGAGCACATGAAATCCACAGGAAGTGAGATGAGTTTAGCTGTGCAGAGAGAGGAAGAGAATTCAAAAGCATTGATCCTATTTCCTGACTCTACCTGCTCAACACTGCACGCTAAGACCATTTTTAAAAACCTTTGCTGATGAAATATTTTACCAAATTCAGTTAAGGAAAATGTGCTCTGCAAAGGTATTTTAAAATCTAGAAACTCGTATTTCCTCAGTAAGTGCTTGACTGTTTCCAGAGCAGGAAGTCCGGTGCAATTCCAGGGACCTTTGCTAAGAACAAGAGGATTGAAATCTCTTCACAATATTGCAGGAAAAGCATCAGTGACAGCAAGCTAAGAGGTGGTGTAGCTTCTTTAAAATCAGTTTGAGCCTCGGCAACAGGAAAGACTTTTAAAATAATGATAACTTACTATTAGTGTCAAAACCATTATTAATGTTAATTTGCCTTATCACTGTTAGTTAGAAGTTGCTTTTAATGTTGACATTAAAAGTACAGGAATCGTTATGGGCATGCTGGATTCCTAGATCAGTAATTTGCATGCCATTAATATGCTATTATTATTTCACAAATAATTATTATAATATACTTTATGCCAGCATCAATTTTCTAAAAGTAAGGGCCGTGAAACCCACAGAAAATACGCCTGTTTGTGAAAGAGGTCAAAATGTCAGTTTTCAAATGTCTAGATGTCTGTAATTCATTGGCAATTTTGCCCACCTGTGCAATCCCCTGTGCCTATGTTTTCTGCAAGAGAGTCACAGAGAGGTCAGAAAGAATGATTAGTGTGGCATTAAACTTTTCTGTGATGTGAGACAGGACCACCACACAGCCTGGCACGCAGGTCTGATAACAGAGACACCACTCCAGGGTGCAGGTGTCTGTTCAGCTCCTCTCAGACATGTACAAGCAGGCACCTACAGCTGAGGTCAGCAGAGAGAAAGCACAGCTCGCAGGCCAGGGTTTCTGTGCCAGTCTCTCTCAGAAATGTCCCTTCAGATGAGGTGTCCCTTCAAGGGGCTGGCTTCCTCCTGCTGAATACACAGGAGCAGTTGGGGGAAGTTGCCTTCCAAACAGGTTAATCACCTCAGACATCAGCAAGGCTCAAATAAGACAGGTTGCATCTGGAACCTGGGGGTGGTGTTTAGGCCACACCAGCTGTCTGCAGCCTGGACCTAAAATGGCCTTGGAACAATCAGCAGCTCAAAAGCAGAAGCTTTCTCGTAACACCCAGCTGGCACTTGCTTTGTAAAGCAATGGGGTATCAGCATACAGGCAATAAAATTCAGAAATAGGCAAAACATTTTTTCCCAGTAGCGAGTTTGCCAAAACAAACCCTAAACTGGTTGGCTATACCTGAGCTTACTTGAACTAGGCTTTGAAATTATTTCTCTACCTCTGGCAAAGGACCACAGTGCATCTAGCCTTGTCTAGCCCTCCAAAACTCCAAGGAAGCCATTAACACTTGTTCTACTTCTTCAGCATCCAATGGCCCAAGGAGCTCCTTGCCTGCAAAGGTCATGGCTTACTGACCCTGCTAAGGCACAGCTGGAGAGAAAGAGGCGTTCTGAGGCAGGTGAATGGCACCTCCTCCTCCTGCAGAGCTGTGGTTTTAGCCAGCAGCCTGGTGGTTCCAGCACTGATGCAGGAGGCAACGTGGAGGGGCTGGGCCCGTGCCCTGCTGAAGGTGTGAGTGCATCAGTTTCTTCAAGCAACAAGCTCTTCACTGAAGGCCTGGGAAGCAGGTGTCCTACAGCCTGGCTGAGGGACTTAGCAGGAAGGTGGGATTCTCCTTTCCATCCCTGGCCTCTTGTAACTAAGGCACAGTCAAGTACTCCCTGCTACATGGGATGGTGCAGGCCAAGCCAGGCTGGGGCACCTGGATGTCCTCAGCACTGCATCACGCCACCACAAAGTACCACTGTGCCACTGAGTTGTTTGAAGTGACAGAAGGAAGTCACAGTATTTTGATTGACCAGGAAAAATATATTTTGCATCAAACATGGGAGATTTTTTGTTGGGGATCATCTTCAGTGAGAGGGTGAAACAAGCCTATTAGAACCTCTCACATCTGTGATCTAAAGAGAAATTTTGCACCCCTACTACTGAATTGCAAACAGCCTCTGGGGCTTTGCCAGCCCTGGTGACATCCTTGCAGCTCTCTGCTGCAGAAATCCTCCCCCATCCAAATGCTTCCTGGCACCATTTATCAGGAGCAACCACCATCTGCTAACTATTGAGATTTTAGGAAGTCTTGACTAATTTGGACCTAGCAGTAGTGCAGGGCTAGGTTACACACCATGGGGTGTTGTGTGTGAGAGCCTTGGTAAGTGTAGCTCCAGGCAGGAACTGTTCTGCCATTCCGCACTGCGGTGACATCCTGGCTCTAAAACTAAGCCAATAAAGGCTAATGTGGTGAAGATGTAAATTAGGAGTGAGAGCTCACAGAGGAACAGCTAAGTTCAGTATTTGTGCTTGATTTTTAAGCCCTAGGATTTAGCAAACACCCAGAAACCCGAGGGAGAAACTAACATATGCCTCTCTGCTGGCAGGGAATACTGAATTTAAAAGAGGAGGAGGAGGAGCAAGATGGGCAGCCAGATACTCTGTGTCAGCACAGAGCAGAGTCACTGCAGAGGGAAGGGGAAGAGGAAGGAACAAAATAAAAACTTCAAGTTTGCAGTTGCCCGAACAGGCAAATCCATACATTCTGCACAAATATTTTCCTCTCAGACCTGAGTGGTAACTTAACTTTGTCGGGGCTGGATCTTCCTTTCAGCCGAGCATCGCCTGCGACGCGACTGCCAGTTCTTCAGCCAAGGTTGAGGCTTCTTGCTCCCCACGCGCAGGAGGAGCAGCAGGGCACTCGGATTTGGCACTTTCCATGTGAAGCCTGCAGCAGCTGCACAGCACACACCACGTCTTCCATAACCCAGCGTGAAGCAAAGCCACGTTGCTGCTAATGAGTAGGAGCACTTGCCTTAGTGTAGCAGGTTGCTTGACTGCAGCGGTGTCTCTTCCACCCCACCAGCTCTGGCAGGCCTCCACTCAGCTTTACAAAGCAAAAGTGACAATAAAGCTCCAAGCAGAACATAGAGCCTGCAAGTGTTTTCTGTTTTCAACAGACACCCGACATTTCCACCCTCAGTTTATGGGTTTGGGTCGTGCCTGCTCCAGGGAGCTGGGGAAGTGGGTGCCAGTATTTGGCAGGTACCAGACCATCTCCCTTGAGAAGGGACAGAAGAATAAAGGCTGGGAAAGCCAGGAAGATCAGAAGGAAAAGGTGTGGTCCTTCCCAACATTCTAGTAGGAAAAGGCTGTGGGAACTAGGAATGTTAGGTGTGCAGGTAGAAAACTGACTTTTGGAGACAAGAGTGTGACCAACACACAGAAAAACCACAAAGAGAGTCCCTTGTGTGTACAGAGAGTGTCCTCGCAGGGGGGTGGCCCAGCTGAGGTAAAAACTTGCATGCAAGGACCAGGTTACCATGAGCCTGGCAGAGGCAAACCAGCCATGCCCCAGGGCTCTGGCTCCCTGCTCACTGCCCCGTGAGATGCACAGTGCAGCCCCTGCCTGCCCACAGCCCTCCCCTCTGTGCACTACTCAAAGAGCGTCTTTTCACTTTGCTTTTGCAGAAGCAGATGTTCCAGGAACGAAGCGGCCGAATGCTCCAGGCTTTTTCTCCCCGGCAGAGCCCAAACAGCAGTCCTACGCGAGGCCGCTCTCCATCCCGTTCTCCATCTCCACCCTGGGTCATCAATAAGACCTCCCCTCCCTCTTCTCCAAAAGCTGCCTCTGCCTCCCTCAGCAGCATGAGCGAGGGAGATGAGGATGAAAAATAAAATATATATTTTTTTAACCATGAGACAGAAGAACAAGCTGTGAACTCAACCACTGGATGGGGAGAAGCGTGAGGAACACCAGGGGTATCTCTGACAGCAGGGATCGTGCTCTGGGAGATGTCAGAAATGAATTGGAGCACAGCAAGGGAGATCTCAGGAAGAGCTTATCCCATCCCCACTCCCTCACGGTGCTGGAGGCCCAGCCAGCAGCACTTACCAGGCACAGCCCTGGGGACTGACAGAAAAACACACCCATGTGCAAGTTCCTGCCCCTGCCTTGCTGCTTTCCAGCTACTGCTCCAGGCCAGGCCTGTGGGAGCTCTGCACCGAGGGGGACTGGCAGGAGGAGCCCAGCTGGCTCCTGATCCAGACCCAGCACACAGGGAAGTGCTGGCTGCAGCCTGCAGAGAGAGAAGATGCAGCTGTACCCTGCTGACCTTGAGCTCTTCTGGCACATGAAAGAACGGCATTGCTGCAGCAAATATGTTGAGAAACAGGGAATAAAGTTGGGGTTTTTTTCCTTTTGAAAACATCTGGCCTAGAGCCCAAATCTTGCACTGAAATGAAGAGCTCTCCAGGCAAGTTGGTGGAAATCAATTTAATATATTCAGTGCTGCTTGCTGACCAAGCCTCTGTGTGGGGTGTATGTAAGAGACGGGCTTTTTGCTTTATCCAGTCACTCTCCGTGTTCCTAGTGCCTGAACAGCTGCCTAATCACTTCCGGTTTGCTCCCTGGCTTTGCACTTTGAAGGCAAGAAAGTAAATGAAAAGACAGCCCTAGCTGGAATGTGGTGGTGTAGGAAATAAGACAGCTTGAAGATGCTGATGCTCTTAACCTGTGAATTATAAAAATATCCCAAGGCCTTGGGACGTGGTCTCCTAGGAAAACCTGCTAAGTATCAGCAAATTACAAGCAAACAGGGCTGTTGTCCATGTGGTACTCAGCCAGTTAAACTTCTCATCAAACCCTAAACAAGATGTGTTCACAAACACACTGCCCCTGCAGAGGATCCCAAGGCTATTCCTCTACGCTGAAAGGGAGAAGAAAAATGGAAAAAAAACCCAAGGGAATTATGTGAACAGGATTAGGCACAACTCTTTCTCCATCCATGACACCTGTACAGCCCCAAGCAGAAACACAGAGGGTAGCACAGGTGGAGCTCTCCCCTCAATGCTGATCTGATTGCTGGTTAGCAAAGCCAGTCCCGCCTGACATCTGGTTCCACATTCAGTCCCTCAGCTGGCACCTGCTGAGGTGGCTGCAGGAGCTGGCAGGATTCCTGAGCCCTGGGGCTGCTCTGCCCCGCAGCTGCAGGAAATCCCCCAGGCTTGCCTGGCACCGCTGCCTCACTGCACAGGCACTTCTGAGGCTCTCAGCCCAGCAGCAGCTTTGGTGCCAGGCCAGCAGGTGAAGGTTGTCACTGCCCCTGTTCACAGGCAGCCTGGGAAGGGGGCTACAGCCACAGAACCACTCCTGTGCCGCTGCTGCCTGGAATTGCAAACTCATCAGCACACACCGACTGCTGTGGGCAGCAGCAGTCAGCAAGTGCTGGTTCCTTGCACAGGAAGTGCTGGGGGAGGGAGGGAGGCTTCACATTGCTCTTGGGGAAAAAAAGGAGAGACCAAGATCATGTGGGGTGGTTGTGCTTGCTGGCAGCAGTGCCCTCCCCGGCTGCTGTCCTTACCTGGCTGGGTGACCTGGTTGGTAGGCAGGCTCCTTTCCAGATACTATTCTGGGCAACTAAATTACAGACCTTGGTACCAGGCACCAAATTAGCCCCACACTCTGCTCACTCCCTACTCCCCCCTCCACTACGAGATAACCAGTTTTTCTTTGGAAACATTTTGCCAGACACTTCTCCGACTGCCACAAGACCAAGTAGGCAGCATCTCACGCACTTCGTCCTCTGGAGTCAAGCTAGTTCCTTCACAGAGCTGCAAAAACAGGTGAGCAGGAAATAGGGTGGAATGTGCAAAGGGACAGCTGCATTACTTCAGCTGCCACCAGCTGTGCCCGATGGGATGATGCAATTAAGACCTTTCTCAGCCTTAGGCAACTTGTTACTGTAATTTCGTACCTGGGATGCACTTGTTAGTTTTTCTGATCCTTTGCAAGTCTTCAGTCTTCCCATCACAAATCACTCCTCCACCACAGGAACTGCCTGCTTCTACTGGTGCTGTTGATAGACAAGCCATGTCCAAATGCAATGGAGGTAGGCAAGGATTTGTTCTTGGTTTTTACCATTTTTTTTGTTCATTTTACTTTCCTGGCACTTACTGTTCAGCAGCCCTTGCTCAATGGTTTGAGTGGAGACAGCATCACAACTTGTAAATAGGAACTAGAGAAAAACTCACCAGTGACCCGTTTGTAACAGAAGCTGTTTCTCAGGGTCACAGGTGGCTACCCATCAACAAAGCCATATTCTGTACCAGGTGTCTTGTTTGCATTTATGATATCGCTAAGCTGAAGCCTTTGCCTTGCTGGTACATTCATGTGCTGTCTCCAGCAAACCAGAACCTCATGGTGTCTGGACACATGGAAGGCGATTTTGCACTTCTGAGTCACGGTTGGGTTTTCACAAGTGTTGCTTTAATTGAGTCCTATTTATCAGCCAAGCGCCACAAGAACAATAAAGTGTATGACAGACACAACTGCCTCTCCCCTTCATTTTACAGCATCTTTGGACACACGAACACAACCTGCAGAGGAGACCCCACTGATGGCACAGTGCCTGTCATCCCCATCCTTGGTAGCCCAGGGCTTTACGCCCCCACAAAGCCACAAGAGCAGCTCTGCCACCATGCCTGAAAGGCTGCTGCTCTGCACAAACAGGATCACCTCTCCTTGCCTTTACCTTGCAGCCAGGGTGAAGGTGGGGAAGTGCTGTCCTAGGTGGAAAGGTGCAGCATTAGACACCAGCAGGTCTGATACCTTCTTTACCGTGTCCCAGCACAGTGGAATCAGAAACCAACTATTTTAATTCTTACTTCAAAGAGGAAGAAAGAAACAGTGCTTTTGCAGCCATTCTGGTTCCACTGCTGCAAATCATCCCCAGCAGCAATTGAGTTGCTGTCGTGGGTGCCAAGATGATGTATGGCTGTGCCAGATGGAAAACTGCAGCAGCAAACATGAGCCACAGGGACAAATCCTGAGACTGGCTTTTGGACCTGACTCTTCCTTGAACCAAGTCGGTCTGGTGTACAAATATTCCTGCTTTGCTTTTTCCCATGTGTCCTTTCTATAAGAAGTCAGTACCTGCAGCAGCTCTAAAGATTATTTATTCAACAGTCCTGCTTCAGACAGGGAGAAGCTGAAACAGCAAATGGAGGCTTAGGACTTCCTAGCCAAGATTTAATTACAGAAGAAGCAAATTTCAAAGTCATTGAGCATAGGAGAGGAACTGTTTAATGGCACAGAGTCCACACCAAAATGCTCCCAAATAATACAGTTACCTGTATCACCTGAGATGGATTTGGGTCTGTTTTTGGCACCACTTGGGAGGTATGTAAGGAGCATCCCTGGGAGCGAGCTTACAGTGTGCAGCCCAGTCCAGAGGGGACCTTGTTTTGGTTCATGGCAAACACCTCAGGAACAGCCCCTGAACCAACACCGGGCCTGTCCACTGAGGAGAAAGGAATTCGCTTGGAAAAGGGTGAATTCGCTTGGAAAAGGATACAAACCATCATGGAAAGTCTCCTGTGTGATAGCACATAACTCCCCCACCTTCTCATAAAACAGAGCTGAAAATGAGGCAGAAAACTGAGCCAGGGCTTTGCCTCCTGCAAATGGAGATCCTTTCAAGTACCAAATCATCTTAAGACTTCTTCTGATTGGATTTTGACAAGAGATGGCTTTTCTCTCAAAACACAATGTGTGTCCCACAAGCACACACACACAGGTATTTTCTGCCCTTTTCTTTCCAAAGGGAAGGCCCTTGTCTCGTGGCTCTTCCTGAGGGAAGAGGAGGCAGATATAAACCGAAATAAAAATAACTGAAAGCCTTTGGACATGCACTTCCATTGTGCTACTTGGGGAATGTGGGACTGAGACTCCAGAAAAAGCTGAGGTGCTTCCCAGGACAAGTGTGTTTGCCAGATCTCCCTATGGAATGCAGCAGGCTCCCATGTCACAACCAGTTCCTCAGATATGAGACCTGAACTCCCCTGTCCCAGCAGTTACTCATGGCCAGTTCAAACAGTTCTTTCACACCTGCTATCTCCATCCCTTTTAGATACTCTAACAGCATCTCTCCTGCTTCAGCAAGGAACAGGAAAACTACAAGTTCTGAGCCAGGTGAGGCAGTTCTGCCTTTCACACAAACATTAATTTTTTTAATGTTTAATGGGATTAATCAAGACAAAAACGTTCCATTATCTCCAAACAATTATTCCTGTGACAGCAGGAATACTCAAAGGGAAAATTCTGCCTCGTGGCACCAACCAGGCTGCATGTGTACATCAAGTCTCACACCTATTTCAAATTGTAGAAACAGCTTTGATAGAATAAATTATGTCATCTTCAGCACATTTTGTGGTATTTTTTTACTGGATTCCTGTGGTTCTCTAATTGTATTTCTCTACAAACGCTGGTTTTCCATAAAATAAAGTGACTATGAACTGCAAAGGCATCATCCATTCAGTAAGAGCAGATTAATTATAACCTGCTCTTTACAGGTCACCAGCTCTGATTACCAACAGGGGATGTTATTTTAATGTTCTACTCACCATACTGGGCTCCAGTTTGTTCATTTCGAAACTAACACATTAACCAGTAGGGATCCAGTTACTTTGCTACTTGCCCACGTTTAAGATAGTTTGTATCATCAGTTTAAAAGTTAATGAGCTCCATTTTTACCAGTGTCCTGAGCTTGCATTTCTATGGTATGTCATCAAATGCCAAGACACAACAGGAAACTATCCCTTGGGGGAAATTTCCATTTGTTCCACTCATTCCCCCTTTGCTATCTAAAGGTGCACAAATGAATGCATTTACTCCAGAAAAGAACCAACCTAACATTTTAAATATTTCTATTGTTCACATGCAAACAAAACTGCATAAAGCCATATCCTGTGTAAGAACTAACAAAATGGCCCCAGAACAGCGAGTTCCAAATTAAATATAATTCAAACACCATCTTAAGTCTTGGGTGTCTTTTTAAAATTTCCTTTTTCCTCCTCAAGAGGAGGAAAACCTTTTCTTCAAATGACCCCACAGCACAAACCTGTATCACAGCCACAGAGAGAACATGAAGAACTCTCAGAAAATACACAAGCTCACTATCTGTCTTTTAAAGAAATGGAAGAAAAAAATTGTTATGAGGTCAAACACCTCTATTCTGTCAGATTTAAACTTCCACCTTGGGAAGTCAAATCAATTTGTCTTTAAGAATGTAGATCTAAACCACATAGGAGCTAATTATGCAGTCATTATGCAATGAGTGGTGGTGGTGGTGGTACCATGCCATCAGCAGAACTGACTCCAGCCATTCTGACCTGAATGAAATTGCACCCACAGAGAACCAACCAAGAGATCTTCTTGCATGTTTTACCCAAGCATTTACTGAGAACCCAAAAGCTGGGATTCATCATGTATTTCAGCACTAACAGCAAGGCATTTCAAAAGACCAGAGCCAAGTGGAACTGTAGCCTCCTCAGCCATCACTAAAGGCTGTTTGTGAGGTAGTTTGTAAGTGGCAGCCTCGTCCAGGAGAACAGGCAGGACCCAGCTGTTCTACACACACCGTTTGCAAGTGCTGATCCCACTGACCACAGACACCCACTCACTGAAGGGACAGTGGATCTGAAAACCAAGAAGGAAGAATTGTTTCCCTGGGGGGAAAACTTCAAGTTTAGTGCAACAAGAGAGAGAAACGACCAGAGCCGTGACTCACGGCTGGCACACACAGAGCCAGGCTCCTTCACCGCACTGCAAACCGCACCACGCCACAGAGAGCCCCGTATCAAGCACTCCATGTCTACGAGGAGCTCTATTAACCAAAGAGCCAAAGGGTGAAGACCCAAGTGGATCAGGCAAGGGAGGTGCTCAGGGGCAGCCTGACACACAGCCACAAGCCCGAGTCTGCCAGGACAGCTCGTGGCACAACATGCAGCATCAGCTTCCACAGCAAGCATGTTAATGAAACTCCTCTGAAAGCTTCCAAACACTGGAACAGTCAACGTGTGACCTTGAAAATGGGCAGAACTGAAGCTTTCTCCTGAAAATGATCCTTTAAATCAGTGTATTGCAGGTACCTGCACATTTATTAATGTCAGGAAAAGAAGCCACAGTGGCAGATCGAAACGGAAAACCATTTCACAATGTTCAAATCCTGGCTCCAGCTGCTCACTGGCAGAAGCACAGCGATGTGCCTGCTGCCTTTGGACTAGGAGACACAAGGGGTGTAGCTTGGGCCAAAGAAATACAAAAGTCACTAGGATGGAAAAGGACTTCGGGATTGCCATCACATGATTTCTAAATGGCTGCTGCTCTTAGACAACACACAGCAGGCATTATTTACTATACTCCATGTAACTCCAGAGAAGACGGTACAAAAGCTTACAGTAAAAACACCTTCTGAGGCTGATCATTAATACAAACTGATCTGACATTAAAAAAAGTTTATTATTTCTCATCAAGCATGCCTGACATGTTTTATATCTCTCACTTCAATTAAAAGCTGTCTACTGCAAGACCTCTTCTCACTGAAAACAATAAACTGAAGTACTAAGTCTACAGCCATCTAAACAAGGCATAAATTCTGTAAGAAGAAACTGATCCCTTATTACAAATTATTCTCTCACATATGCCTGTGTCCTAAAGCCATAAATCATTATACTGCTGCTGCAACTGTTTGCTTTATCTTCTACAGGCAGCAACTGTCCAATATGGAGTACATGCTGACACATTTTGCAATTTTGAGATAATTAATTACTCAGCTCCTGTGAATAACCCCGTCACGGTAAATGGTAAGCAGTGAGAAAGTACAACACACAGATTTCTTCTCAGCTAAAGTTTTAAAATAAAATTCTTCATCTGAAAGAAAATTATCTCCGTTCTAGCAAAATTCTGGCCATCTGGAGCCTCGTTTATTACTCAATAAGAAAGTTAACGAGCCAAGAAAGACCAGTGCCCAGGCATTTTCCTGCTCTGGAATTGCTTGATAACAAACTTTGGATATTTCATTTTCTTGAATAACTTACAAATGCATATAAAACTTGATGGAACACTGAAGAAATTTCAAGGCAGAAGCCTTGGGTGTTATGTACCTGTTTCTAACAGCTTGTTACATATCTGCTTCTAACTGCTATTTTGGCTGTCAAGAATAATCTCAGAATTAGCTTTTGGGAGGTGCATATAGCAGAAAAAAACCCCAATGCAAAAGCTGCTCATATGCTGAAATTCCTCTTGGATCCCAGGTGCAGCTCTCTGAGGGTGCCCCTCTGCAGGCATGTGAGAAATTGACTCTGGACTGCCAAATCACAAACTGAGTTCCATATTTTGTGAAACCAAACCAGTCCCTTAAAAATGTCAACGTGTAGTTTTTACGTCATTTTATTCGTCAACCATGGAAAGAAAAAATGGAAGAGTATACAATAGTCAAATACACAGGCAATAGACTAGAAACAAGACAAGTTACAGAAGATTCAAAAATAAATTTAAAATATTGCCAAGTAATCCCATGAAAAGTTACCTTTTCACTCCTCTGTTACAGGTTTAGTAGGTTCAAACGATGCCACCTCAGAGGAAAGGCACCACGAGGCCACTTTCCCTCGAGGATGCCGAGTGCAACACAGAGCAGCTCACCAGGAAGGGCTGTCCTGTACCTGACCTTCATTTCCACCCCCAAGACAAATTCCTCACACCTTCCATGTCAAGCCTCAAGTCCCTGAGGACAATCCCTGCTGCAGCGCCGAGAGCATCGAGGGCACTGCCTGGAAACTGCCTCTGCCTGATGGGATCTGCAGAGGGCATGGATTTCAAAGGACTGTGTCCAACACCTCTTGGCAGTGTTCAGTTCAAAGGAAAAATTCAATTAACACCAGAAGGACAATGTCAGAATTATCATACACTCATAAATCCTTCTAGCAGGACATGAAAAGCCCTCCAGATTTAAGAAGCAAACAGTTTCTATGCTGATGTCCGAGGACTTTTAAGGCAACATAATACTGCAATTGAAGCACATGAACTTTAAATTTTCTTATTTATTTTTAATTAGAAAGCCATTTCAATTACATAAATCTTCATTGTTTCAAATTAATATCAACAGCCTGAGTCCTGAGAACAGATTCATTTAAGTGGCATTCCTCTCATACACTGCTGACTTGTGCAAGCATTTGCAAGACTCAGCCCTGAAGTCACTACACAACTTACAGCTACGTTCCTCATTTGGGAACAAACTCGACCTCTGAAGTCAGTAACACATTGTTCTGTCATGTGCTGTCATATTCTCTTAACTTGAGCAAAAACACATTTGTATATGTTAATCCACAGACAGGTGTGTATGCCAGGAAGAAGCAAGGAAGAGCTACCAGAAACCACAGCAACCTGGAAACAAACAAGGAAAGGGAACACTGTACAATGGGGCATGGTTATCCTCAAGATAAATACCAACACAAAACATTTAGGCTGTTTTCTACTGAATTATTTTCATGAATCTTGACCATTTTTGCAGCACCTCACATATAAAGATTTAGAGGTACCTATTAATAAGGTCAGGAGGGAGGAAAACTCTTCCATGTCAATGAGGTCAAGATATCACCTTAAATATTATGTCTGGGTGGAGGTGAACAGGAGATTGCACTGAAGATCACTCTTGCTCACTTCTTGGAGAAAGTGAAGAGCTGTTTCAAAGCAAATGCTACTGAAGACAGAAAAGAATGCTACCCAGTTGCAGCAGTAAATGTAGCTTTACAGAGCCAAAAAGTAGCCTGAGTTTTCCAAGAACACTACAATTAATATCCATATTATTTCAGCATGTGCCAGTGGACCTGCTTTAAACACTGCCCAAGAGGTAGCACAGACTGCAGCAGGACAGAGATTTTCTCTGTGCTCTCCTAGGTCATCACAGTCAATTACACAGGCAAAGACTGCACCTGAGTTGCAAAAGAAGCATTTTGGTATCTTCTGAATATTTCTCATCAAGAGCAGACTCTGAAAGACCCCTTGTTGCCTTGAAACAAAGCCTAGAAAAGCAGGAAGCACAAATATGTACATGATTTGGAGAGACTTCTATATCTACTAATACTAAACTAGGCAGGGGGTTAGTAAAATTACACTTAAGACACGTACACCAGAAAAATGCACAATGGACAAAAAGTAAACTATTTGTTACACTATGACATACAGAAGTTGTTTGTAAATTTTCAGGAAGAATCAAGGAGCAAACATCTCTTGTTCAGTTTGTTAATCACTAAACACAGCAGTTAAGGAACATTTTCACTGAAAACATTTTTTGTTGTATTTGTGTGTCCTGTTGACAAGCAGGTTGTAATGACATCAGCAGGCCATAACTCTGAAATTCATAAGAAGGAAATACACTTCTGTCTCATCAGAAAGTTTGGAATTAACAGCCCCGAGATATCAAAATATAGTCATAAGAGATTCCAATCTAAGGCAGAAGTAACTGTAGTTAAACCAGCCACATTAAAACCTCACCCATGCTCATTTTTCAGGCACAGCCACCGAAAAGCCCTCTCCTAACTGAAGGTCTGTTGCTGCTTCCTAAAAGCAGTTCTCAGACTAAAATCCCTATGCAGAAACATGGCATAAGGACAGCGAGTAGAGAACAACTGCTGGCACACCTGGGATTGCCCCTAAAGCACAGGCTGCCTGGACAAGGTGGGAGGGAGGAAAAGTTGCTTTTCTCTCATTTTCATTGTAATGCCCCCATAGAGACCTTGGGGAATGGAAAGAAAATCAATTGTGCTCCACCCTGCTGCTCTGAGCTTTGTACAGCTCAGGGTTCTTGGCAATTCAGGGTGTCATTTCAGGGGAGTTCAGTATTCAAGCGTGGGAGCACTCCAGTCCTGAAAGTCAGCCGGTTGTTCCTGTGGATCAAGAAGTGACATCACTAATACGCCATAACCTCCATGCCTCCTCCATGGCATCTTCAGCTTTCGCTCGCAGTTTCCATGGTTTACATCCCATGGCCTCCATTCACTTCATGAAAACAAGCCCAGTATGTCAGCACTCTTCCCTTGCTTTCCGTTCCCTCTTGTCACGGATAAGGAGACAGCCAAAAACAAGTACCTGGTCTGGGTTTACTACTTAAAAAACCAATTTCTAACAAAAGCTGAAACTCAAGTTTTTTATGCGGACTACCTTGTTCCTTGGAATGTTTTGGGTAATGGTCTATAAAAAAACCTGATTACACGCAACTGAGGAAATAAGAAGTTTCATCACAAACGTCTATCTTTACGCAAACTCTCCTCTGCAATTACTGTAAAACATACGCAACTTGAAATAATTTTAGAAAAGATGCAAAGTTACAGGCGGGGGCAGAAGATAAATGCCTGCACTTCAGTAGATGCGACTTGCAACCAGCGTTTCAGTCAGACCGTTCCCTGGTTTCACCGCGGTGGCACAGCCCTACTGCTTGAATAGCAAACTGCCTTCTCTGCACACTGGGAAACGGCTGCTCTGGAGGCCACACGTGTCACACCCTCACCGTGCCCTGCCAAGATCCACTGGCCAAAGGATTCCAGTATGGGAACGGGAGGGCCCCATCAGCCCCCTCCTCCTCCTGCCTGCTGGCAGAGGGGGCTCTGAGGGCAGCAGGTGGAGCCTCCAGCAGCTGCCCTGCTGCCCCTGAGCTGCGGGGAGGGCCAGCAGCCCGTGGAGACAGGGACCTGCTGCTCCCTGGGGCCTGATCCCAGCGCCTGCGTGTGGGAGCAGCCCCGGCACGGCGAGCCCTGCGAGCTCTCCCAGTGCTCCCAGTTCGGGAGCTCACGGCAACGGGCACGGCAAGAACTTCCGACTCCTCAGAAATGGGGCTCTATGGAGTTTATTGCTCAAAGCACTTTATAATCCTTCAATGAAATGTGCTGTGAAGTGCAAAGTACTATTGTTAAGTCAAACTAAGATTATTTTTCTTTTTTTTTAAAATACCTACGAATTTCTCAGCATTTCCCTAATAAATCAGTTCTTTATAAAAATAAATACTGGGAGGACAAAAGGGACAGTTCCCCCACAATTCTAGTAAACAAGTTTCATTTTTTTCGTGCTAAAATCTCTATCTTTCCAAAAATATCAAAACACCTAAGAGAAATTGAGGGTGCATCAGAGCTGCTTACAACTCATCTACTTTATTGCCACAGCTAATGTATCACCAGAACTTCTAAATTTCACAGGTTTTTCTGAAAGGCCATAGTATCAGAAACAGCATTTGGCAAAGACTTTTGAAGAACAGTTTTCTAATAGTCAGCAATGACCCTTATGATAAATTTAAGGGGAGAATACTTGGATTTTTTTTTTTTTGTCTTTGATATTTTTAAACTTAAACCAGGTACTGGCCACATTTTGTCCCTCCCATTTCAACTGTATTTCCAGTTTCATGTACTTAGACCAATGACACGTTCCAAAGCTGGTGTACAACATCTTTATATACACTACAAATTCAGATTATCAGACTGTAGTCAGACATTGAATGTATAAATAACTTTGCAAACTATTTACAGTTTTTTAACTAATCGGGTTTCAAGCAACCAACACTCTTAAGGCAAATTCCTTTGTATGACTGGCTGTCTGGCCTCTCAGCATTTCTCTCCCCTCCCTAGTTCCCCTAAAATGATAGGCAAATAGGAAATAAAATTACCTCCTGCCCCTATATTGACAGAACTTCTTGTATGGAGAGGTGATCTGACTACTTAGGAGCTTTCCTCAAAACAAGGAAAAATGCACAGAAATGCATTTCTGTGTCAAGAAAACCATTAAGGTGCATACCAAGAAGTGGAAGTCCTACCGTCTTATAACAACACAACTTTTGTATGCACATGACAAATGGGTTTGGGGATTTGGAGAAAGCATCAGTTTAAAGCTGCACAACCCTTTTTAGAACTATGCATTTATCAACTCACTAGAGATAAGATCTGAAGAGCTCAAAGGGATTTTTTCTTAGGGGTGACACTGTGCAATACAAAATGCTGCACAAAGCACACGTTTAACTACGTTAGAAATTTTCTCTTACACCATATTGCTGTGCAAGATAATATTCACCACTTCAAGGGATTCTGCACATCTTACGAATCCTTACATTGGAATAAGAATTGGCTATTTCAAATAGAATCTTTTTGTTACAACATTGTGTTCCTAAGTGCAATCACAGTGCGATCCCTTTTGTCAACGCATGACTGAAGCAACCAAGCATATTCTGGTGAAGTACACAGGATTCACATACCAAACGTGCTCAGTGCCTTCCTTTAAGTCCCAATCATCACTTTGTTCTTAATATTTTTCAATGTCCTGATTAGGTCTTTGTTTGGAAGTAATTAGCTACTGTGGTTTGAAGGATTTTGGAACAAAGCAGAGACTTTATACTGAATGCAGAGGTCTTCTCCCACAGAGACAAAAGGTGGCAAATTATCGATTAGCTTTATATTTAGAAGCATCCCTTGGTTCCCTGCTAGGATTGCTCCAGTCATCTGCTTCAGGTGTGGTCTTGTAGTGCCGCCATGCTGACTTATTAAAAACGGGAAGTCTTTCAAATGATTCACTTGAAAGGGCCTATGGAAAAACAAAAGCAATGCTTAGGTACCATTGGAGATACAAGAGCAAGGTGATACTCTGGGGAGTTCTACAGTTAACACTTCTGTGCCCAGCAAGTGTCACAGCAATCCCAGCATTACACCTCACAGCGCTGCTCTGAAGACACCTGAGCTGTGACTAGTAGCTGTAGTGATACTCAAAGTCCCAATCAAGGTTAAAAGAAAATAATGGCACGGAAAAATATCTCCCTTCTTGCCAGGGAGTGGTGTCTACACAGATAGCAAGAGAAAGACTTTTGCTCAGAAACATTTTGATGATATTTGTCACTGATACAGCTACTCCTGCATTTCTCCTCCCGATGCACTTGGGCTCTGCCAGCACACTGACCTGTGCAGGCTGACCCCGCTCAGTGCCCTGGGCCACCTTTTCCTCTGAGAAAGGCCAGACCATTTTCCTCCACACACACATGCAGAGGATCAAAGCCATCAGAAGCAGAGGAGTCCACAACTCACTCGCTATATACAGCAAGGCACAGTGAGAGTGCAAAGCCAACAACCTACACGAGCCATACACTCTGTTCCTTTAAACTCCCTGAGGGAATTCCAGCAGGGTAAACCATTAGCTCAGGAGTAGCCTGGGCTCTCCCAGGAAATGACAGTAGGATCAGTACATCTATGCAGCAAGAACTGCATAGAACAGAACATATTTACTAGTTAGATTGTGCCCAAAACTCAGAATGAAGAAGCATTAAACAAAATTATCTCTTATCACAGTTCTTGGAAGATTCATCACTTATGCCAGATTAACAAAATGCAACAATCCAACAAAGGGACTGGAAAAAAATCAAAGTAAATGAACTAGTATTAGTGCCAGATTAATATATAAAAGCTTGGGGTTTAGGATTTTATATAACTGGTTTAGGTAGAAGTGTCAAAGATAGCAAAAAAATTTGAAAACAAGCTGAAGAGTGAAAAGAACCTGCACTGCATTACTAATTCATAAAAGGGTGAAATTCATACCTTCAAATAAATAACAGCATCTGAACCCACACCTTCCATTGAGTAGAGTTTAAGGTCACCTTGAAAGTACCTCGCATACAGACGAGAAATTGGCAACCCATAGCCAAATCCAGCCTGCAAAAACAAGAGAATAAAAGGAAAACCATGATAAAAAGTTTAAAAAAATGCAACAGATCTCTGCATTAATTTACAAAAGAGGATACCTAAATATTCAATTTGTACCAAATTCTTTTATTTCTCAGCTTATACTCTTAAGTCCATATCCAGCCTTTTGAGCAAGCTCCTGTTTCCCTGTGCATTAGTTTTTAGTACAGAAAGGGCCGAGTCCTTTGCTGGAACTCCCTCATCCATTTTCTCAGAGGCAGGTAGCTGCAGCATTCCATACATGCTGCCTGCAACCAGCAAAGCAAACCAATGCTCTACACAGCTTCCCTGCTGTGATCACCACTGCTTAGTACTGCATTCTTTCATTGGTAAAAATCAGAGTTTTGACAGTATTTTTTTTCTCCCCCCCGTGCCAATTATTCTTTATTTCTCCTCTGCAATTATTATCTCAAGTGTCTCCACACTTAGGAGACAACACAAGAAAGCCAGAGACAACTCTTGCCTGCTTCACCTGGGTCACACTATTAAGTGACTGCTGATGCCACAGAGGTCAGCAGAGTCCTGCAGAGGAACACACAGACTAATACAAGGCAAATTATCCTCTCTGCTTAACGAAAGATCAGATTCCACAGCACTGAATGATCTCCTGAGGACTGAGGTACAGGACAGTCCACACGATTTTCAAAGCATAATGGACTGGATGGGTACGAACTTGAGATTTTAAACTGACAAAACTAATATTCATAACCATTCCCGCAACAAGATCAATCACTTGGCACCTCTTCCAACCCTCTCTTGTCAGAAAAGTTGTAAGAAAACCCTCAAAAAGCCTCTCTCACTGGAGCCAGGGAATGAGATTTTGCTCAACATGACTCTTTCAGTGGCTGGCTATGGGCTGAGAACCACAGTGGTTGGTTATGCACCCAAATCCCACCTGAATTTTTTTAGGACTATCCAGTGCAATAAGGGAGCTGTGCCAAACACAAAAGCATCTGGAAAAAAACCCCAAACATATACAAGGCAAGGTAGTATGGGTGGACTACAAGAAAAATTAAGACACTTGAAGCTTTCAGAAAGCAAATTAATTCATTCCACAATAATATTTCTACAAAAGCAACCTGACAGAAAACAGGTAAACATGCCCTGAATTTTATAAACACCCAAAATGACACAGAAAAGAGAATGCTAAGAAGGATTTGCAAGTATTATGTACAGCTAATTTATGGTATCACTTTATAGGAAATCCCTTGAGGGAAAAGTGAGTATTAAATAATCTGTACTATAGTGTCCATCACAAATTCTCTTGCTGTCATCCACTACAAAATCTTTCGGCCTTTTTTGCCTTTTTTTTTACAGAATTCTAAATTTAGTATTAAATTGGTTTACAGTTGCTCACTCATTTCTTCTGAGCTGAATGAGAAACAGAAATGCCAAATATTCCCTTTCACATTGCTGGTGACAGTTACTAGTGTCTGTTAACAGAGTTAAAACAGTTGCTTAGCTGCACTTTTCCCAACATCATGTTTTAAATTTCTCAAAGAGAAATTTCATCTCCCACTAGAGACATATGCATCACTTTCAAAAACCTGGCCTTGAAACTTCAGAGATTTCTTTTCTTAACCTCTAAAAAATTGATTTGACTGTCTTAGAACTAAAAAAAAGGTCAGCAGCTGACTTCCTCTTCTGGAGACTGGACAAATAAATACATTCCAGAAATCACAGCGACCAAAAGGCAACACTGGACAGGCCATACCCCAAGGACCAGCTCAGCTAAAGGGCAATATCAAACAATACTGAAAACACTTTATACTTTCCTCACTTCAGAACTACCCCTCCTTAAAACCCACCTTCTGTTTGTCTCCTGGTCCTTTAAGCTCTGTGCTAGCGCACATCAATATTTCCTACAGCCCTCTTTCAAACATTTCCTTTCAGCCTCTCTGTGCGGCGCCTTGAGGGCGTTTCCAAACCAGATAAACCCGATTTCTTACAAGGAATACAGAATCAAGAGACCCCAGATGAATACCTTGTTACATCCTAGCCTTGCAAAGGGTCTATTTTGCAAAAGACAATTAACAAGAGGTGTTTACTACAGAGATCTGTGCTTGACCTAGAGGACAGAACAGTCTGGCACAATGAAAGCTTGACAATGAAAGCTCCTTAGGGCAAATTTATCATTAAATGTTATGGTATGCATTAAACAAATAGGAAGTTATTACATTTCTGTGTTAATAGCACCAACAGAGTTAAACTAAAACTAATTTAAGCCACCTTTCTCCAGCTATTAACAAATGCTGTCAGAGAAAGAACCATTAAATTCCCTAAGAAAACCTACTATATTAAACACGACCATGTGTTTTAATGTGTACTCTGTGAGCAGTGCAGATGAACCTAAGACCTGCTAGAATCTGAATGCTGCCATGGCAACAAGGTTTCTCAGCAGGATTTAAACAACATTTGCAATGATGGGGAGCAAAAATTTTCCCCAATCAACAGAAGGATACCTCTCTTCCACTGTCCAATTCCATGAATGTTTCATAAACTAGACAGGGAATGATATAACAAGGGGAGGAAATGTTAGAACAGAAAAATGTGTCTATTTACACCATACCCGAGCTTAGCTTAGATTATCACCTAAATCAAGGATGTCACACTGCCAACCTTCTGCAGCACTGAAATTATTTCATCATTTGGTCTTTGGCACTAAAGAGTAAAGAAACTCCTTCTGTATGGACGTCAAAGAGGATTTATGTGGAACCTTCCTGCTGAAGGATTTTTATTTCAGACTGACATATAAAGCACTGCATAACTGTTTTTATAACTGGATCTGGGCCATGACATGTAACTTGTCAAACTTCTCTGCTAAGTCCTTGTTCCTGTTAGTGGCAAGATATGGCACAGACTCACAGTTTGTGACTTTTTTCTTTCTGCATACACATAAATAACAGAGCTGAACAACACTGAGTCTTGTGCAGGCATTGGTCAGACGCACAAGACAGGGGGATCCTTTGGAGGTTTGACTACAGTGCCACAGACTGGGAAAGGAAAATAAAGCTTGAAAATGGGATACAGAAGAAGAATATCAAGGGTAAATGCCACAGAATCAAAGTAAGCAGAAGATGAGGTAGTAAACACAGCAATGCATTGCTAAAGATGCACTGAAAAAAGAATAGTGTCAGCCCTAAGATGAACACATTTTACAATCAGAGCTACAAAGGAAGAGACAGTTTAATAGTGAATACAACTGGTAATCAAGGTATAAGTTTGTCCTGAGAACAAGTTTCAGGAAACCCTTGTAGCCTGATATGGTAAATTGCTGATCAAAAGAGACAGAACAATGGCAGATTATGCATCAAGAGATTCTACCATTTGTGACTAAGAAAAAATGCTTGTGTTTGAATTAAGGCCTGTTCCCTCTCACTCCCCAGACTGAAGAAGAATTTCTGTGTAAAAGCAGAAGTTTGAGACTCAGATGTGCTGTAGAGGTAGGAGCTGGGAAGGACCAGTACCAAGTCAGTGCAGACACAGGAAACGGCTTTTTTGCCCCCACCCTGCAAAGGGGCAAACCCAGTGCAAAGCTCTGCTGTGCCCAATGGCACCCACTGTACACCAAGACAGCACCATAAAGACTTTCTGCTCATAGCTAAAGGGAAATGTGTTACCTCTGAGTCACTCTGAACTGATTTTACCCTCAGCTTACTCTTAAATATTTTATAGCCAAAATAGTCAAGTGGACAAGAGGGAATGGCCCCAAGCTGTGCCAGGGAGGTTCAGGTTGAGTATCAGGAAGAATTTCTTCACTGAAAGGATTGTCAAGAATTGAAACTGGCTGGACAAGGAAGTACTGGAGTCAGTCACCAACCCTGGAAGCGTTCAGGAAACAACTGGACAGGGCACTCAGTGCTGTGGTTTACTCCACATGGTGGTGTTTGGTCAAAGGTCAGACTCGATCTTGGGAGGTCATTACCATTCTTAATGATCCCGTGATTCCATACTCTGCTCCACATTGTATTATCCATCTGAAGGAACTTGAAGCACATCAGCAGGGGAGAAAAAAAACCCAGCCACTTAGGATCAGGCTAGATGAGAATGCTCCTAAGCAGGGAATGGAAACTTCTTGGAGAATCAACTTAACAGGCTTAGCGATAAAGGATTGGATCAGAAGCAACAGAGATGAGAAGAGGCAAAATACAGTATCTTACTGCATTTATACTTACTGAAAACCAGTCAAGTGGAACAGTAGCTGTACAATTTTCATCACAATGAGCCAATATCCAGTTTAATAAAACAATTTGGAAACAGCATTTAAGTATTTTTTTAATCATGCTTGGTAAAAGAATCTACACATTCAACACTGAAATAATTTCCCTGCCTAAAAGAAATTGTGGGGAATTATTTTTTCATTTGAAATATGGACCTGATGCATTTCAGAAAGGAGTATCACATGAGATATTTCCAAATAAATATGAATGTACCAAATATGTTCATAACACATGCAGGTTCAGGAATGTTTTTGATGTGTTTTTACAGTCCACAACTCACACAAAAATTATCCTCAAGCTTTAAAGCTTGTGTGCTGCCAGAAGGTGCTTCTCAAGTGCTGAGCAGTGTGGTCCACCTTTTTAATCCGTTTATGATAGGAAACTTAGACTAACAGTAATTTATACACCAAAGGAGCTCTTCAGGTCATTCACCTGCTCAGTAATAGAGCACTAAAGATCCTGCCCATTCACCTGTGAAAACACTGTGCTTAGGCAGGTTTTTTATGCTTGTTTCCAAGAACATAATGTCAAGACAAAGCAAAAGAATTTTCTATTCCACAGACTAAGTGATGATAACAGAATTGATTTTCTCCTGTTCTACCTGCAGACTTGCTAATGAAAAGCCATTTCCTCAAAGTAAAACCCGATCCAGCAGATTGCAGTGAAGGGAAATGTAAAATCAGAGGGGAGCAAAGGGACATTTAAATACATATTGCAATTGCTTACCAAAGGCACAGCCCTCGAGGGCTCCAGACTGGGCCTGGGTGCTGTTGAGTACATGTAGTTAAACAATCTGTCTATTTTTCTTAGAGGTACACCTCCACCTTGGTCACTTATCTAAGGAATGAAAATTGAACAGTTTTAAACATCAGGTTGTGAAAAAAACCCACAAAACATCAAGAAGCATTATCCAAGTACTAAAGGAGCAGTCAGGGACTTTGGGGCTGTCTGGTTTGGAAAAAACTAGGCAGGGAGTGACCTTGCCATGGTCTACAGCTTCCTGAGGAGAGGAGCTGGGAGGGAGGTGCTGATGTGGGAACAGTTCCAAGTTGCAACATCAGGGGAGGTTTACAGTGGACATCAGGAAGCATTTCTGTGTGGGAAGGGCAGTGAAAGAGCTCCTGGAGAGATGGCCCAAGTCTGTCAGTGACCAAGACGCATTTGCACACTGCCCTTAACGAACGTGTTTTGACTACTGGTAAGCCCTGAAGTGGTCAGACAAGATGTTCCCTGTAGGTCCTTCCCAACTGAAAATATTCAGTGCTAATGAATATAAAAAGCAGGTGATACAATAAGTAATGTGCTTTTTCAAATTAAAAGTCCTACTACTCTACACCTAGGAGGTTTGCATACTGTGTATTATTTGTAGGCATTTACCTTAATAGATAGATCTTCTTTCCCCAAAGTGACTAAGGTTTTGATTGATGGATAGGCTTCTTTCTTACCTTCATGCAATTCCACTGTAGCTCTCATTGAATTCTGAAGATAAAAGAAAATAAGTCTCTTTGATTCTAATGTTAACATATAAGCTTTTGGTGACAAGTTAGAACTTGAATTTATTTTGTAGCATCTACTCTGTCCTACAGTTGTGTACAAGATAGAAAAGGCTGTATTTAACACAAATTCAAGTACTATCAACTCAATGAATTGCCCAGTTAAATTTTTACATTACAACTTGTTAGACGTAACTTTTATTTATTTGACATAGTCAGAGAAAAGAAAGCAAGACTTTTTTTTTTTTCACCCCAGTGTGAAATCAAGTAAACATATCCACAGGATAAGAATATCCTTCACCTCCATCACGCACCCCACCAACAGTGATGTTCACCACAGAAAGCTAATTTTGATTGCCTCAGCCTTTTTAAGTTACCATCTATCAATCTGACTTCATGTTAACAGAGTTTCCACAGCCAGTTCCTCTCAGTTTTCTACAGCTAAAACTTACTGGCTTCAGCCTGTTTCATGAACCTTGTACCAAAAACATGTATCATACAAATTCTCATCTGTTCTGCCCCAAAAATAATGGTACAAATGGCAAAATGGGAGACGACTTAAATGAACATAGTTGACAAATGCCAGAAATCAACCCCCAAAAAACAATACTTTGAAAAAGCTTCTCTCTGGCCAAATACAAGTTTTCCCCTCAATTTCCAGCACTCAGCTGCACCACTTAGAGACCTCCTCTCTTCTTTCAAACCATGTAACAGCTCTCACATGTTCCATTTTCACTCTTGTTCCAATTATTCAGAAAGCAAAAACCAAAACAAAGCATGTCATCTACACTATTGAAAGATACAGGGCCTGTTTTCACAATAAAGACACCGATCCTCAAATATGCAATAAAGAAGGAAGCTCAGAAAAACTGCAAGGTTATGAATATTCCATCACTGCAAAACTAGACTGTCATGAGTGTTCTAAGTTAATCAAAAAAGCTACAAAAGCACAACAGGAGAAGTGGGAAGCCAGGCAGTTTTTTATGTACACAAGGTCGTAAGAGAGAGGTCTAAGCCTGGCTTTTAAACAAGTGAAGAGTGTTTGAAACTTAAGAAAGTAAAACTGAAATAATATTTAAGAAATCTCGATTTCAACAGTAATAGGGTCTACAAAACTTTTCCAAATATTTACAAGTGCAACCTACCTTGAATAATTCAAATAACATATGAAACAAATGAGAAGGTACATAGACTACTTGAATAGGCTTGTTTGGAGCTTTAGCTAAAAAAAAAAAGATAAATAAAAATGTCAAATCATTATTCTTCTAAACAGTATTTTGTAGCACTGTCCTTTGCCAGAACAACATGAAATGTAGGCACAGACAAGTATGAAAGCATGTTCTAGTTTTCCCAATGCAAAATTAGTTCCATGAAGTAAAAACATTCAGTTTTAGTCACTACTATCACCATTTTTCACCAAGAACACATTATAATTATGATCTTCAAATCCATCCAGTCCAATCAGCAGATTTTGTTTAGGTATGAAACTTCACCAAGCAGTGGATGGTTTCATACAACAGTGTGTGCTAACCAAGAAAACTTCCCTAATTATGTGGGAAACATTCACATGCTCACATATTATTTAAGCACAGTATTGGCTGCACGAAGGTTCTTAAACTAAAGAAGAACCCACTGTTTAAATATTCTGAAAACAACTACATATTTTCCTTCATTAAAAATGCAACATGTTTTTATGAAAATTTAACAGATTTTCAAATATACTTCAAACAATATCACAGTTTCCATATTCCAAACCACCACTGAATTGTTTGTGCACTGCTGTCCTACTGTGAGTGTTTCAGCAGAGGGATATGGCTTGGCACAGCTCTGAATGCCTGAGTGCTCATTGATTGATTGGACAGGAAATAATACAGCTGCATTTAATACATTCCAGGGCAGTTTTGGTGCTGAAGATGAAGTCATCCCTGAACATTCAAATATCAATTGGCATTAAATTATTCAGTGACAGAGAGTCAGACTGAGCAGCAGTTCAGACTGAAGGGAAGCCTCAAACTGTCTGCTTCATAAATTCCAGAAAGATATAAATATGCACAAGAACATGACTGGAGTCAACTTCCTTCCTTTAGGCACTGAGGGCTGGTAATAATCCCAGTCACTATTTTAAGAGACATCACAGTGAAAACTCCTAGGAAAAGGAGAAGACCAAAATGATGCTCTGCAAGGCAACTTGGTATTTTATTCTGTTAATTCTGGCAGTCCATACTCCCATTCCCCTACAACTTCACCGAAACCAAGACAAACTGACTCACACTTGTTTGAGGCACAGAGGTAGAAAATTAGTTACTGTTGCTCTTGCAAGGTAGTTTGCAAAGCTGCTTTCCTCACATTGCTACTAAGCTGACTGAAAGAAAACAGGTAATTCTTTATTCACCTTTCTTTTTTTAGCTCCAGCAACTTGTTTTCTCTACTGTAGCATCTTTTTAATTCTGCTGTCAGATGACTTTTGCACTGACTCCTCTGCTGCAACACTCAGTGCTTTTATCTCTAGAATCACTCTTTTTAATCACTTAATCACTTTTGTTTAAAAGGGGATGGTCAGGTCATTTGGTTTTGGGAGAGATGAGTGGCAACGCATCATTGCTGACTGTATCATCCTGTGTAGAGAAATGTTTCTACACTTCTCAGCAGAACTTTGAGCACACATATTCCATGTGCCACACTCTCCCACTGAGTGTTACCTAGTGCTGAGACTTCTGCAATTCTTCCGCTGAAGTTTCGAACCATCTTAGATATCAGCCAAACAGCTGCTGACCAAAATCTGGGAGAGGATCCCTCAGGAAATGTAACTATAAAAATAAGCTCCCTTTTGTAAACAAAATAATGAACAAAAAGCAGTCAATATGCTGACAAGGCCTGTCTCATCAGTTCTGTGTCATCCCATTTTCATCTCTGCAATCAACTTGAACTATATTTTCATCTGAGAAGTTTATTACAGGATTTAAAACATGGACTACCTAATAGAAATTCCAATTTTGCCATCTTACAAAGAAGGGCTCACCACTCTGTTGAGAGTGCCAGTGGAATTCATGGGTTTATAAGCATTCTTTGGTATGAAAGAAGTTTCAGTTCTGTTAGAAGATTAGAAGGCAGGCATGTTTCTTTCTCAGTTATGAGGAGTCTTGGTTTATTTTCTTTAAAGTGATACTGAATTTACCAGATAGAACTCTGTATTCAGCATAAAGAAATACACATAATGATGATAAACTATAATTCAGGTGCCCATGTAGACACATTAGAACAAAAGTAACAGCATAGTTCAAATCATAACTTACAGTTAATCAACAAAACCAGGAATCACAGATAGCAGAAATGCATTTTCTTACATACATCAGTTAAATTAATTTCATAATTACCATTGAATTCTTCAACTTCCAGATCAGGTGCCACTGTATAGTACTGTTCACATAACATCTTAGCTGTTTCATAAGCATCTACAGAACAAGAGAACACAGATTTATCAAAGCCTTCTAGCAATACCCAGCAGTGTTCACACACTCCCTGTGAAAGGCCACAAACAGAACACTCTGAGCACTAGTTCACAAGCATGAAGCTGGTATCCAATCTAATCCCTTTTTCTCTGTACATGCATAGCCCAGTTGTCAGGAAAGGGAAAACTCTATCTAAAGCTCTACAAAAAAAAGCACAGTACTGGAGAGAAGTCATTTTTCTTCTTTGTTCAGAGCTCGAAAACCAGAAGGATATAATCTCAGGCTGACCATAAAACCTCCTTATTTTTTAATTCCTGATCGCAATTTAATTCTGGTTCTATTGCAAATAAAAAAGGATGACATTGCAGCCACAAACACAGGTTTTCCAAATACAATATTGTTTACAATACTTAATCTTCAAGGTCTTTTGGGGAAAAAGCTGGGTAAGATTCTTCATTTCTTCCCACTGAACTGAAAATTACTACCCCTGAAATGACCTCCCCACAGCCCAAATCAGGCTCTATGTATTGCTGAAACACAAAGTTTAAGTTACCCTTAGTCCCCAGAGGTGCCCCCCAAGGTTCAATACTGGGCAATATTGTTGAACTTTTTAATCAGTGCCTTGTGGGAAGGAGCAGAGGCCTCCTTGGTGAGTTCCCTGATGGCACAAAGCTGGGAGGAGTGGCCGATAGCCCCAAGAGCTGTGCAGCCCTTCAGAAGGGCCCTGACAGGCTGGAGAGATGGGCAGAGGAATGGTCTGAAATTCAGCAAAGGCAAAGGCAGGGTCCTGCACCGGGAAAGACAACCCCAGGCACCAGCCCAGGCTGGCACCGACCTGCTGGAGCAGCTCTGCAGGGAAGGGCCTGGGGTCCTGGTGGGCAATGAGCTGCCCGTGAGCCAGCAGGGCCTGGGCCAAGAGAATCCTGGGGTGCACTGGGGAGAGCATTGCCAGCGGGTCAGGAGGGGATCCTGCCCCTCCACTCAGCCCCAGTGAGGCGTGTCTGGAGTGCTGGGTCCAGCTCGGGGCTCCTCAGGACAGGAGAGACCTGGAGACCTTGAAGGGCTCCAGTGGAGCACAACAAATATTGTTCAGGGACTGGAGCATCTGTCTTATGAGGAGAAACTGAAGGAGTTGGGCCTGTTCAGCCCCGAGAAGAGAAACTGAGAGAGATGCTCATCACAGTTTAAAGTATCTGATGAGGAGGTGCCAAGAGGAGGGAGCCTTTTGGAGGCACTTTTCTGTGATGCTGAGCAATAGGACCAGAGGCAGAAATGGATGCACAGGAAGTTCCACCTGAAGATGAGGAAGAATTTCTTCCCTGTGCAGTGACTGAGCACTGGCACAGACTGCCCAGAGAGGCCACGGAGTCTTCCCCAGTGGAGATGTCCAAGAAACATCTGGGCACCATCCCGTGCCACGCGCTCTGGGATGGCCCTGCTTGAGCAGGGAGGGAGGTTGGACCACATGATTCACTGTGCTCCCTTCCAACCTGACCCACTCTGTAATTCTGTAGTTGAAAGATTTCTTACTGGTTTCTTAGCAAATCTGGGTCAAACAGCCTGAGTGCAGTCTCACATTTAATCATCCTCTAAAAGCCAACTCTTTGGCAAAGTCCTGAAACAGGGGAAGGGACTGTGAAGTGCAATGCATGCCTCAGGGTGTGGATGGAGATTAAATAGCAATAATAGCTAGGGAGCCATCTATTGGTAAATCTAAAATCCTGGCTCCAGGAAAAAAACCTGAACTTGCCTCAAAAGTCAGCTCAGAAGTCTTACTGCAGGACAGTCAGTGAGACAGAGACAGCCACCTCAGGCAGCACAGACACAACACTTGGTGTAGCTGCTTGAAGCAACCAGTGGCTGTTGAAATTATTTCTTCATTGCCTGAAGGGCATATACAGGGCTTTCAGCTGCCACATACAGTACCAAAATCAACATTTTAACTGATAAACTGCTCAGAATAATACCCGTGAACCAGAACTCTTGGGACCTAGCACAGCATACAGAACATAAATTAACCCCTCCACCAATTCTACAAGGGAAAGGCCTCAATCACCTTGACAGGATTATACAGCCCCTGTCCTTAAGGACATTTCATTCCTTTGAAAGGCAATACTGGACACTGTTTGCTATGCCCTTGTTGGTCAGTGCTGTGTATAATCTATTTTAGCTACTAGCTTGAAAAGTATACTAAGCACCTCCTGACATTGTGCACCCCCTTGTCCAAGGCAGTAACTGTGAATCTGATGATCAAAACTGTTTCAAATATTGCTATTAGAAGGCAAAGCTAAATAAACAACAAGGCTGTACCACATAAAATGTTGGAATAAGTTCAATCAAAAGAAAAAAAATCTGCTAAAAAAGGCTACCTTAGGAGCCAAGAAGAACTAGAAGAAGAGATGTAAGAGCTGCAAAAAAGATTATGAAGTGAGCTACCATGCAGGTCAGGCTTTGAGATAAGAAAGGTTTCCCTCTCACTTCAGCAAAGGCTGAGAGAACGCAGAGAAACTCCTTATTCCCCTTTTTGCACCTGCACAAAAGGACCGAGCCTGGAATTCTCTCCTACAGCAAGACCTGCAGTTGCAAATAGATACAGCCAGAGTGTGACCCTGCCACGGAGAAGCTCTTGGAGCAGCCAGCATTGCCTCAGCCTCCTTTGCTAACCCTCTGAAAGCATGGAAACTTCCATAACACAGAGCAAACAGGAACTGCAGTGGGACTGTGCCGGATCATTCGGGTCTGGCCATCACACCCGTGTCTTCTGCGGGAGGCAGAGCAAGCTGTGCATGATCAGGTGACGGCGCAAAGTGGAGCTTCATGGGGTATCTGTACACCTGAGGACATTTCACTGAAAGGCCTAGCCCAACAAAACTATGGAAGTTTCACTTACTCTCTTTTCTGTAATAACAGCATGTGATACAAAAACAGTACGTGAGAAGCTGCTTCTAAGTATTTCAGGAAGAAAACATCTTAAGTTTAATAAAACATATAGACACTTCATCTGACACTTAAAAGTACTGATTAAAATTATTAAAAATCAAGTTGTTTTCTTAGTTTTGCTAACAGACAAAAAGTTTCTCTCTTCTCAATAATGAAGGCAATTAGAGAGTCTCAATAAGCCCACAGTTTTATTGTGAGCAAAACTTTCACTTAATAAAATAAGAAATGGATTTAAATCACCTTCAGTTTCTTGTATTGCAATAAAATATTTCTGAATATTTTAAGTTGGGGGATTTCAGTAACAAGACTATTAACTTCATCTTACCTTTAACCACCTCTGCAACATCACAATTAGGATCAATACTTCCAATATGTTTGGGATGAGCAGGATTAATATCTCCACCAAACAGAAGTGCTAAAATAAAAAAGAAATGGTAGTAAATTATTCACTACCCTTGAGGCAGGCTGAAAAGTTTGAATCTGATGGTATCTGAGATTCATTGGATGCTGCATCATTTTGTAAAAAGATATTACAGCAAATTGCCAGAATCCTCATTTAAGAAAACTACTTGTCTAGCTGCTTGTCTTCTGTACCTTTTTTTTTTTTTTAATTTTTAATTTTTAAAGTTGAGACTAATTAAAACAGAATTTGTGACATGGGAGGGTTAAGGTGAAAACCTGCATTTCAAAGCAGAGTATCAAAAATCAGATAAAATATAAAACACTTCATTCCATTCATACCATTATGTCAGAACAGAAGCACTCACAACAATGAAAACATTACAGTAAAAAGAACTGTGGAATTGTAAGGCATCATTAAAAGCCTTTTACACTCACCTAAGCTGCAATTTCACAGCTGGCACAGAGGTCTCACCCACTCACTCGACTTTCTCCCTGGATCTCAGCAGTATGATCCCCACTCCCTCTTTGTACAAGGGCCTGGTGCACACCAGACCCTTCACCAAAAGTGTAAAGAAGACTCTCAAAGAAGTAGAAAGGTCTCATCCTTTATTTCAGGAGTGATTTTCTGCCATTTTAGCAAGTTAGTAAGCTCTGACATGAAGCAGGTGCAGCATGAGGTGAGCACAAGTCTAGATCTGAAAGTTTTTCCTACCCTGGGCACAGCAAGCTCACACACTGGGCACGATGTCCTGCAGAACAGTGCTGTAGGAAACAGCCTGGCAGGAATGCAAAGGATGCAGAAACTTGGGTTTGCATTCTGCTTTCCAATTATCTTTGTCTTCAGTGCTTCAAAATTAGTATTTGCCATCACAGACAGACCACTAACACTGCTAACACACAGACATTATACAAGGTTAACTAAACTTCAAGCATCTACAAGCAGGTTTAAGTTCCAACCAGTTAAAGAGGAGGATCCATAGGAAAAGCTAGTTCAGTTCAATGAATCAAGTTTAATATTTTAGAATTAGTGCAAATTATGCTAGCCCAAGAATTCTATTAGGATAATGTTTGTATTCTATTACTAGAACTTGTCTATGAAAGCCTTTTAACTTGGTTTTAAGTCTGTCACTTCTCTGCCCAGGTGCAAGTAGAGAAAAAGCTGTACATTTATCTCATTTTGTATGCTTTGCCACATTCAAGTTCTGTACACACACAGCAAGGCATTTGTAACACAAAAGGCTACTGGAAGGACACACACAACTTGTAGTAAAACACCTCATATTCCAGCATCCCCATTATCTGCGGTGTACAACAACTTCTAAGAGCTCAGAAAAGCAGAATACTGAGCAGAGAATAAAGCTCTAGAGCTAAAAGGCACAAGACACACTAAAATCGATCAGAAGACTGTCCTTAACTTTACATAGATCACTTTCTGCATGGTTGCACATAGTGGTTAATAGGAGCTGTGCAAGTAACCTCCTTCACTCTGTAATACGAATATAAAAAAGTGAGTTTATTAGTAACAGCAAATGACGTAGAACCTAATGACAAAGGATGACTAATTCCAGCATTTATCCATAAACAGGAAATAAGAAGTAAGGGAAGACAAGAGATATAATTTAAAACTTCAGTTAGAAATACTTGACCTCTTCAGAAGGCAAGAAAATCTAGACAACTTGCTGGAAAAAAAAAAAATATTTATAGTACCTAACCTACTCAAAATTTACAGCATCTTTGCATTTCATTATGAAATATCTATGAGCTACAAACTACGTTGAAAGCTTTGTGAGCAGGAAGATACAGCTACTATACTACTACCTAAAAATACTTCCTGTATCATTTCACAAGCCATCTCAGCCAACAAGAGTAAAAAGCGACAGCCACACTAACAGAGACTGACAGTTCTAAAAGAAAGCACACTGGTGTTTTACATTCATTTCTGATCATTGCCAAGTACCCAATTAACCAGTTGCCAGTACCTTTTCTCATAATTAGCACAGAAAAGTCATGAGTAAGGAAAAAAAAAACCACACGCCAAAGCTTCATCTTCAGAATTACAAGCAGTAACTACAGAGATTTCAAAGAAGAGAAAAGCAATTACTTACTGTGTTGGTTAATAAGCATACGGAAAGAGATGCGGTTGGTGTAGAACCTATCTAGAAAATACTGGATGTTGCTGCTAACAAATGGATCAAAGCCGTATTTTTCCTTGTATTCAATCACCCCTTGTGCCATGGTTGGAACCACGTCATTGTGTCTGTTCCTGACTTTAATTAAAACATCTAAAAAGCTGGAGGAAACAAAATTAGAAACAGATTGTTAGAAATAAAATTCAACAACAGCATAACCATATTATCTGTTTACTATGCCCCCCAGTCAATAACAATCTATCAGAGGGAAAATACAAAAATATAGTACCTAAACAAGCCTATTTAAAGAGAAGTATTTCATCAACCTCTCACTCACAAGACCTGTGAATCATTTAGAGCTCCAAATTAAGTTATTTCTCCCTCAAATATTCCTTGAAATTAAATCAATCTCTCTTCAACATTGATGGATAGCAAAATATTCTCTTTCACTGCAATCATATGCGCTACCATAACTGTCCTCCCCTGCAACTTATAACAGTAGCTTGGAGAGGGGAAAGGAAATCCAGGAAAAACAACCTCACCACCCTCCTTTCCTTAGAAAAACTTGTGTTTTCTTCCCAATACCTCAACCCGTGCAGTGAACTTGGAATGCATTTCCTTCACCTGGCATCTCTTGGGCTGTCAGAATCTCAGGACAGGTAACGTGTGACTCCTGTTCAGTTTCCTCTGACACCACTGGATGGCAGCGAACACAACGCTCCGAGCTCCACAGCTTCTAGGATAAGGCTCCCACTGCTTTTAACGAGCATTCCCTTTGAAACAGCTCGGAGGATTTCTGTTTCTCCTGCCAAGGCAGCTCAACACCTATGATCTTCAAGGTGCTCGTCCTTTTATCCCCCACATGCAAACCCATACAAACTTGAAATATCAATTATTAATAGCTTTCTAAAGCAGAAACATGCAAAATCAGTACTACTCAGCTCTGCTACGTTCTCCAATATTAAGTTAATGTTAACACCACAATGTTTATGTAATGTTTTAGAAACTACAAACGCTGAAATGTTTTCCAAAGAAGGCAGAGGTGGAAGACTTGTTCAGCTAGAGTTGCCTGGCTGCAATTCTACAGATCCTTTTCCAAAAACCATCAACAGAACATTATTTGTAGATTTATCATGAATACTGAAAAGAAATATATTCATTATTTTTATCAAAAGCACAATATGCACCAGCTAATGAAAGAATCACAGGAATCATTGAAAGGTCATCTAGCCCAATGCCCCTGCAAATGAGCAAGGGAAAGAAAAAAGACCACGAAAGTAAAAAATACCATCCCTCAGTCACCACATTTAAATCAGATGTTTTCTTCCTTTTTAGCACCACATAGTCAAGACAATAATTTTTCTTATACCATTCTTAACAAGTGGTACACTTTAAAAATAATTTCTGCCACTTACACCGCCAGCCACAAAGGAATGCAGGATTCCTTTTTACTAGTCTTTTCCTGACCCTAAGTCCAGCTCCCAGCTTTTGCCTGTGTGTTAAGAAACGGTTCAGCAGTCTTTCAACACTGCTGGGTTGCACAGAAAAGGGGAAGTTTCAGCTGCCGAGTTCCCCATTCTAAATAAGCACTACCCCAGTACAGAATGACTGTTCTCTTACGTAGCAGTCTTGCTGGCTGGGCAGCTTAGGACATTTAAGGCTTAAAACGTTTATAGGCTCTTTGTGTTTGCCTCTGTGAGATCTGTTACCTCTGAGAGGTGATGTCAGAGACTGGTACCTGGCTGTACTTGTGCTGCTTCTCTGTTTCTGAGCAACACGACCCTAGCGAAGAGCAGAGCTGGAAGAAACGTTCACAGTCACATCTGAAACAGCGCTGACAACACTCTCTCCTAACTGCTGTGTGCTCAGCTATTTATTTTTAAATACCTCCACCATCCACAATACACACCTGATGCCAAGAGGGCAAATTGCTAACCCACTACCAAAGTGCTCAAATGCACAGAACGTGGCAAAGGGCTTAGGTTTATCTGCTGCAGACCAGCAAAATCATAGCTGAAGCTTAGCATAAATAAATATTTATTAAAGGATTGCCTCATTATTGCACTGATATGAAAAACCTCCTGTTCCATCTTCCAAGATAACCGAGTTCACTCATGTGTTTCCATCAAGCAGATGCTTTTAAAGGAACAAATATAAGAACACAGGCACATTTCAAAGTAGCAGAGCAGAAATCAGAACACAATTCCTTAATCTTAACACTCATTCCTTAAAATCCCTGCTCCATCTCTGAAAGCCACAAAGCTTTTACTGTACTCAAACTGTGAGAGACCATGTCAAGGAATTTTAAACTGTTTATGGGATTAACTGGGAACACTCCAGAAAGCTCTGAAAATTTTGTTCACCAATTACTTTTTTTGTCCACAATTCTGTGTATTTTCAAAGCCACAAAGAATAAATAATGCAGTTGGTTTGACAAAGGAGATATTAATAATAAGAAGCTACTTTAGTTAAGTGAGCTTCAGTGGTTTCTGTGTTAGCAGAAGAATACTTAAAGCATTACCACAGGTGTTAAATAAATGAAGGCTAAAAAATTCTGCAAATACAGGAAATAACTTGCGTTGTGACATTAATTAATTAACTTCCTAATAACTTGTATATATTATTCCATTTTGATCTGTCATTACAGTGCAAGAAAACAGAATAAAGTCAATATAAATACAAAGGGAATCTTTTCAGTGTCTCTTATGGAGAGTATTACCTTAAATATAAAAAAACAAAAAGTAATGAGTAGAGTAAAAACCCATTCAAATGCAACAAATGCAATGGTTTGGTGTTTTTCTGAATGGCCGGTCTTTTTTGAATCAGGGCTAGCCGGCAGCTGAGTATCACCAGAAAGAGAGGTAAAAGTTCACAGTCTGCAAGATTTCTTTACTAGAAAGTGTATCTACTTCCAAAGTACAAAACTAATTAAAGTAGCGTTTCACATTACAAAAAATTTTAAAAATGGTGCCTTCTTAATCAGATATAATCCAATACTCACTTAGCTCAAACTGCTTACAGAGCCACTATTTTAACTGCAATGCTGCAGAAAGGAAGGTTCCTTGTTTACCAAGTCCCTTGTGCATGTTATCTCAGACACGCTGGCAGCTGATGGCCTCGGCTCCCAGCTCCAGGACACTCCCCTGCACACCCTCCCTTGAGGGGCCCAAAGAGGAAAATCAGCAAAGAAATTTGGGGCTGCAGAGGCTACACTAAGTGTCCTTTGAGAGCACACGTGAACGGCATGTTTTACAAACCCCACAATTGTTGAAACACAGCTTCAACCTCGTTGTGTTTCCTGGATAGTGACATCTTGGGAAATTTCCAACACTTCTGCCTGCTTGCACCCTTCCCCAAGGGTGGACACCTTATCGTAGGGCTCCTGCCATCACACTGTTTGGCAGAACTGCCGAAAAACTTCCACCTGACCCCTCTACGGCTCAAAAAAGACATTTGTGTTACCAAAAAGGTAAAAGCAACCTACCATTTGACAAATGCCCATACTACTGACAGTGATAGTAACGTGGCAATGCTGCAGTGAGGCTTCGTAAGTTCTGCCAACCAACAGAAACCAACGGAGAAACTGAAATGCTTCGTTAGAACAATGCCAAGGGGAAAAAAATTTCTTTAAAGGATTTTGTCCAACGTTTACAAAAAGGCAACGCTCATGAACATCCATCTGCCTTCCAATTCATACATGAGGAGCAGAGAGAAGCTGGGCCGCTCTGACAAACATCAGCTTCAGTTCAGTCTCTGCACCTACTCCTATAACCGCTCGCTCTCTGCATTGCAGGGACACTGCTGCCTTTGCTGGCCACACACTCTAACATTTCAGGGACCACAGAGCTGAAAGTGGGCTGGCTACTCTTCCACTACATCCACTTTCCAATTCACTTCACTGCGTGGCCTCACACACAGCTGTGCTAGTACATGGATGACATCTATAATAGAGAAAATTGTTTCCTCAGGAAGAGAGCCCAAACTCAGAATACCAGAGCAGGCTCCCCAGACAAGCAGCGATAAAACTACAAATCGTCAGGGGAAGGTTTTCTGTTCAACTGATAAAAACATTGCACCACTTTAGGAACCAGTAATTGAAGAACTACTGCCAACACTGGTAGGGCACATCTGTGGACATCAAACCTCCTTGAAGGATCACTTTAGCTGCCTTTCTCTCCTCTGCTACTGTTACCCCGATTACCCAGAACAGAAACTGAAGTCCACCTCAACTGACAGAGTCCAACAAGGCACTCTTTAATTTTCAAAACTCAACTACTATGTCGTTCTTCATGTTTTCTGAGTGTCTGAAGCGGACACCATGTTCATCTTTAAGCAGAAGCTGCTGGGATGGTATTGGAACAAAGGCACTTCCACGGGGGCAAGACTCACATCCTGTGACACTAATTAAGCTAAAGGAAGAAGAGACAGGGGCCATCATGAAATGCCTAAATCACCTGATATCTCTCTCACAGGCCTCAGGCAAGGATGGGCATTCCATGGCCAAAGGGTGCAAGGCTGGGTCTCTGTACCACGAGCCATACACCCTGTAACATGAACATGTAAAAAGTGCACTCCCACAGCACGTTCCACACAGGAACGGGACAGTGCAAAGGAGCCAAGAGATGACGCTGCTCCAACCCCTCCTTACAGGCTGCTCTTGGCAAGGCACTCAGAGATACCCCACAGATACTGCCTGCCCAAAAAAGGCTTTGCTCCACAGGACCAGACATACCTTCCAATCTTCCAGATTTATCTTTGGGAAACCAATCAGGTTGAAGAACAGAATTACTCTTATTTATGCATGCCTAAAGGCATTAAAACAAAGTCTCTGATACTTTCTGACCATACTGATAAGCTTCAGACCCCAACACATAAAAGTAGGGTAAGGCTAGATAGCAGCAACACGGAATACTGACACAGGAGCTGAGAAATTGATTAGATTTATCTGTGGGTTATTAAGTATGTTAATATTTATCTTATAAAGAGTATTTTTAAAAGACGTAGTTTGTAAAGAATATTTTAAAATTTATAATTACAGCTCAATATGCGATTAAATGACATAGCCTGCAGTAAGTTAAGAACAGATGACATCCCAGAGCAGGAAAATGAATCTGACTTTCTAATCTCAGATAGCCTATCCCATACTGCCAAAAAGAACAAATCTGCTCTTTAACTGGATAATACATTTTACATCTTTGCACAAGCCAGATGCAGTCTAGAAGACAACTCTTACTATCAAAGACCCTAGCTGAACTTCACCTCAATAGGTAGCAATAAATTCCATGCATCCTTATTATATGTACTTAATTACACAGAATACAGTAATTGCAAGATTTCCAAGCTTTTAACAAACAGTCATTGTGAATGATATTGATATTTGCTTCATTATGAAATATTTGCTCTACCATACTCATATAGAGCATCGCAAACAATATTTGGAGTTGCCATGAAACAGTGCCAAGAATGCCATGTCCATATGGCAGAACCAACTAATTCATGTGTTAATTATGAGACCCTAAAAATAAATCTCCAAGAGAACTACTCATTAGCCTTTAGAAATACATATATTTATTATACTGTGATCTACCTTGAATCTCTGAAGTTCATAAAAAGCTGAAATTCAGTTACCTAAACACAGAACACCAAAGATGGTTTCAGAAGCTACAAAACCACCTTGCCTCAACCCACACATCCAGGACATTACAGGCTTAAGAGGACCTGTCTTACATTTGCCAAGCTCGCTCTGGTGCTTAGGACAGCTCATGCCATCTCAAAGGGCAACAGACACCTAAGTTTTGGGAACTTAATCCCATCAAGAAAAGCCTTCTGATAAACTAGTCACAAACAGAAATTGCTGTGTCATCAGCTAACAGTAAATACAACATCAGAAAACATAACAGCTAGAGGTGATTGAAAAATTGCTTTATCCTCTACAGAATAAGCATGTCTAGAATGCCACTAAATATTATCTAATCTATTTATAAAAGCTTTTAAAATGGGACACTCTACAGCCTTCAGTCTGTTCTCATTAATATTACAATCTTTAGGTTTTGCCCTACACCCATTCTCAACTTTAATAAAAACCAAACATTTTTTAATTCTCCAGTTCTTCAGTTAGAGCAACCAATTATCCTTTATTATAGTGACCTTATTTTTTTGGCACATGCAGACTTCCAGTGTCTCCAATATCTTTTTTTGCCAGTCTAAACAAATGCCTTCAGCATTATTCAGAGGTGGAACTATCCGAGGTCTCAATCTTGTTCCTTTCACATCCGTACTGTCCATGAGGGTTTTAATTTCTTAAGAGGTAGTACCTAGAGCTGCAGGCAGGACTCCAGCACAGCACTCTGAGTAAATGGCTACTCTCCCCTTGTTCAACAGCACTCCAATTCAGTCAGTCTGTAATCCTCATGGCTCCTCCTACAGCTCTGCCATGCAGGTAACTTCATACTCCTGCACCTGAGCTTCTCCTACATGCATTGGTTCAAATACAAAAGCTGAAGTGTCAAGATCTCAGATAACATGCTCACAACCAAAACAGCACAACATTTCAAAGGCAGCACCTCCTAAAGCCCTTATTTAACCTGATGTAACATCACAGTTAATGAATCTGAAGTTTGCTGAAGGCAAAACACCATTTTTGCACAGCACAGGCCACATGGTGCACAAACAGAGCAAGACGTTTCATGAAACTCTCTATAAAGCACTGCCTGATCACGCAGGATTTCAGAGCCTAAAAAGAAATCCAAAAGACAAACTACCCTAAGAAAGCTAACAAATGGAACAAAAATCCTGCAAGTAGCAATATCCTGAAACAAAGTCAACTGCTATAGGTACAGGGTAACAACAGACCCTAGGGCTGGACAGGTGTGTGTGTATTTTCACTGTTCAGTTTTCAAGTTCCTGATGCACATGTTGCACCTCCTGTTCTCACATATGAGGTTCTTTTCTGTTTTATGCATACGCATTTCAAGGAAACATTCTGATAGCAATTTCAATATGATTTTGTTGATTAAGAAAATTGGCTAAGTTTTCCTTTCTTCTCAAGTCGTGTTATTCAGTGAGGTAGGTGAACACCACCAAATGAAATCCATTTTAAAAGCTTTTAGACAAAAACAATGACACATTGGAATGCTTTCAAACTGAAAAAAAAACCCCAAACTATTATTGTGTTAACATACTTTATACACAGAGCACCAAGCTCAAGGTACACTAAAATGACATTTTAGTCTTAAGTACCTGATATGAAAGTATAGCCTCACATCCATGTTGTTTTCTCAATACAACCTTGGAGGAAGCTTTTCATGCCACTTCTTAAACTATCGGTCTGCATAAATACAAAATATATTGTCCAAAAGCACTTAGATACCTACATTCTACTCCAGATTACAACTTTGGCTTTTGCCATATATATTCTACCTTACAAATAAAGTAACCGTTTTCCTACAGAACAAAACAACTTGGTATTTGAGACAGATTATTTTAAAAAGAACTGTTAGAAAAAATAAATTACTCACTCATCCAGAACATGAGGATCCTCGGGACTTTTATTTTCATACTCTAAAAGCTCAAGGAAACTCTGCATGTACCTGAAATAAGCAAAAATTAAAAGAAGAGAATTAAAATACTTAAACCTAAAATACTTTTGAATTTCTTTAATTTTAAGACTACAGGGTCACATAAAAGTAATAGATGCACAGTACACAATTCTCTGCAGAGACTAAAAGTAGGTGGAATGCTGCAAAGGGAAAGAAAGCAACTACAATATATTATATTGAGTTTAAAAGTATTAGTTACGACCTTACAGTCTGCAATTCAGGAAAACTGCTACATAAATCAAACTGAAGTTCCCTCTACAAAGGTATGTCTGTAATTTCAGGTATCAAATTTCAGTTTGCCCCCTTATTTTGATTTTTACGCTCCTCCACTCTGAACAGATGATAGTTTGTTCCTGTATTCCTCGGAGAGCAATCCAACTTTTCTTTCAAAACAACGCTCAGGGGAACACTCCCCGAAAAGGCACAAGAACAGGAGTGCACCAAGCTGGTCGTACCAAAGTGCTCCAGGAGAGCACGCCCATGCACGCACTCCCACAGCTCCTCTGCGTGACACAAGCCCCGCTTTCACAAAACCCCTCTTTCCCAACACGGCTCTCTGCTGCTCAGACTTGTGCTTCACACGGGACTGCCTGAGCCTAGAGCCCCCTCAAGGGGAGCGTGGCCAGCCTGCTCTGGAGGCCACTGGCCCAGGGTGAATCGTGCCCCCTCAGACTCTGCACCGCGCCCCAGGAGCGGACGCGTTCAGCGGCACCCATGGAGCTTTAAGGGCTACAGAATCAGGACCCATTTCCCGAGGTGAATCTCACAAGGTACCAGTCACACACACAAACCGGAGGGTTTCAACATTACCCTCCCTTCACTCCCAGTTAAGCACTGCCACTCAAACTACAATCAGATGTACACGTCAACAGCTCCAACTCCCAGCAGCGGTGAAACAGATGAAAAACCAAACAAACCTTTCTTGCACACGAAAACAACTAATCAAAAGGTCTAAACAGCTAAAGCTAACACAAGAGAGAAAAGATAACCATAGAGCCTACACAACGAAAAAGCTAAACAAGTAACCAAGCCTCTCCCTTTTCAGGAGCAGCTACCCAGTCGATTGCGTCAGCTCAACAAAATGACCTGTGCATAAGCTCTTTTGGTAGCAGTTCTACATTAAGACCAGCTTAATAAGGCTGTAAAACTCTGCCTCTTCAAGCTACAGTGAAGCTTAGAACAAGCACTGCTGTTTATGTGACTCCCTCCAGAACCACATGCCGCTCACTCCACCTCCATTTCAAGCTGCAGCCACAGGTCACTGCGATATTCCTCAGGGACACTGACATTTCCAACATGGTCAGCACAGGAACAGCTCCTGTCCCTCAAGTGCATCTATGCCCTCCTGCAAACATCAGGAACCATTACAGAAATCCCCCAAGTATTTGTCACTTGCAAGGAGGGCATGTAGCTCATACCTCTAGTACTGCTTATTTTAAAAGGTGCTATTTTATGCTGCTAAGAGATGGCACCAGTTCACAACTATCACACTCTGAACTCAGCTGATTCACATGCATCAGGTAAATAATGATTATACTCACTCAAAGAGGTACATGCTCCTCAACCCCCACTTACCATATCATACTATCAAAGTCCTGTTTCTGAAAGACACCACTGAAAGGTTGTTTATAATACAGACCTCCTACCACAAATGTCTACCATCACCAATCCTGTGCAGACACAAGGATAAAACAGCACTGAATGCTGCTGGTACTGATACATGATTTTTGTACTGAGTGGATTTTACTGGTTGCCTGCCATTACTGGAGAAAATTATGGAAAGAGGTGATGTTTTTCCTTTAGAGTTCTCTCCTTCTGATTCTGAAGTAAAGCAAATACTACTTTAGAAGTCAAGTTCATTACCAAAAGTACTGTATTCAGCAACTTAGCTCAGAGAAAATGTGAACTTCAAACCTAAGTTATTCAAATTTCTTCCAAGCCATGACAAAACCAAGCTAGAAAAAAAGTCACTTCACATCAAACAACCTAACCCACTGCTCACTGCCTACCAAGTGGATATCACCCAATCTGGGATGTTGTAATACCCTATGGCTTAAGTCTCTGAATAGGAACTCAGAGCTGCAAATGATGTAATGCCTTTTTTGTTCATGCAGCTGTGATTTCAAGTTTGCACACCAAATTCAGCCCTCCACCCCAACTCCCTTTCTCCCAAACAGCTCAAAATTAAAGAAATTAAGAAAAAAAATGTTTAAAAGGAAATTCATAACTCTGGTCTTAATGACTACCACCATCACACAATGAGGACAGGTAAGCAGCCAGTTCATTCCTGTAAAACTGTGTGTGAAAAACTCATTCCCTTTTTATACAATCCATCTACTTCCTTGCATTTTCTTTTAATTGGAATTGTAGGTGTAGAGAGGGATAAATGAAGGCGGTAACTACAGGATTTATCAAGCAATGGAAAGAAAGACCTTGTGATGCTTAAACATAGTTCACGCACAATTACCAGCCAGAAAGAACAAAAGAAAAAAGTACCAGAATAACACATGAATTGCTGTATCATTAATAAATCAATACAACTATACAGAATACAAATCTTAAAAAAAAAAATCCCAGCATATATGAGAAAAAAGATGTCAGCTACATTTTGCTGTATTTGGTGAGTCATCAAAAAAGCAGAAATCAAAGTCTATGCCCTTCAAACATATTGCCTTTCTGGTGTTGAATTTTTTATCACAATACACTACAATTCACTGGCCAAATTCTCTGGTTTCAAGTACCCTCTTGCCGTGTTCTTGTGTTAATTACTGCCACGTAGACCGAATTCTTGTCAGTCTGCCAAATGCAATAATTTTAGAATAGCACATTTCATACATGAAAGCACTGCAAAAGCCCATAATGTCAGCTCTGGATTTTCTTTTCTTAAAAAAAATTCCTGCAAGATACTTTTGCTTTTTCCCTGATGTGTATTTCACTAAGATTCTCTTTTACAATCATTCTAATAACAAAGCACTAAAATGATAAAACAAATCTCCATGGTAACACAATCTTGTTAGCATAGTCTCAATGTAAAAAATAGAGAAAAACCAAATATTAATCCCCAAACTGTACATATTTCTCTAATGGGCCTTTCCCAAGAGAGAAATGGAAATATACAGCATTTTCTAAGGAAAAAGCACTAAAGACAAATAGAGAAATTTGCCCAGGGCTAAATAAAATGTGAATTTTACATATAACTGAGTAACATACTGTGCAAACCTCATGCTTTTACTTTTGATATTTTATAAGCTCTAACCTTATCCACTGCAAGGTTTAATTGCAACTATTTTCCCTCATCACATTAGCGACCATATCCTTTATTAAACAACTCTGCCATATGTTCAGTATCCTACCTGCAGTTTAGCTATAGTGCCCCTCAAAGCTGAAAAAAGGCCCACTTCTTTGGATCGAGCAGGCTGCCCATCGATTGTGAGGAGCTGAAAACAAGGTGCTGACTGTTGATCTGTCTGCTATTAGGAATCCTTGCAGCTCACAGCCAGAAGGCATTAACTGTGACCCTGTCTTGAGTCACTTCATTCCTTCCCTACTCCTTGGGAAAGATGCACATAAATTAAGCTATGAACTCGAACTGGGAACAGAGCTGATGGTTTAACTCTACTGAAATGCACAACTATTATTTCTGCTTTGTCCAGAGTTCGCTCTCCGGGTAGTGCCAGCTTTATTCAGGAAACTGTAGCTGAGCAGTGCAAAGCAAGGACAGCGGTCCTGCCTCTCCTCAGAGCTGCGCACAGCACGCTGAGGAGCCCAGAAGGGAAGGAGGAAAAAAAAGCAACAGAGCACCTTTCCCAAGAGAAATCAAGCAATCATTTGTAAAATCTGATGGGCAGCGAAGCACAGGAAGCAAAGTGCCTCCAGCACGGCCATGGAGATGGATGGGAGAAGGAGAGAACAGGCCTTGCCTGCAGCAGGGAGCAGCAAACCGGGGCTGCTTCCCAGGGGAGCCATAAGGGGCGAGAAAACTGATGTACTATGCAGAGTTCGATGGCTGGAGGCAGAGAGGATTGACAGGAAAGGATCCGTGCTGCACGGTAGGCAGGGCTGATTTCTTATTCCTCTATTTACAGAGCCACTTCCATCTAAAAGTCGAATAAAACCCATCTTAAAGATTAGGACCTTTTTGCATTAATTTTTGGCATGCTGGCATTAAGGAATAGATTGGGAACTCAAATATTAAAGCTTCAGCTAATTTGGAGTCTCACCAAAAGCACATAAAAACCTAAGTTTCCTAGTGTAAAATCATAGCAAAAATGACAAACATGCTTGTAACTATACAAATTACCGAATATTAGCAAATAAATACATTAAAGTAAAAAAGAATTAAATGTCTTGCTCACTTGCGGCAAATGTACAACAGATTTTTGCTTGTCTATTAATGAACTTCCAAGCTTTTACAACCTACAGTATAGCAAAAACAAAGGACCGTGAAATGCGACCCTCAAAAAAAAAATTCTTGAAGTAGTTTTGAAGCACACCAAGAAGAGGTTTTGTCATTTTATAAGCTCACAAAACAGCTGAACAACTGAATCTATATTTATTTATACATAAAATTCACTCTGGATATCTCTAGGTTAAGAAACTATAAATGTGTTACAAAACCTGCTATCAGCATAGCCGAATAATACTCATTCACACTGAGGTTAATAGAAACTTTGGTTTGGTCTTTTTAAAAGATAAATTTAGAAGTAAATTTTGCTCACTGTTCATCATCAGCACCTACAAACTTTTAATTAAGCAATTAAAAACCTCTAAACAGAAAAATAAGAACTAAGGTCTTTAAAAGGCACACCTATAATCAGGGGGAAAAAAGCTACAATTATATTTCTTGGTTTTTATATAAAATTATAAAAAAATTATCACAATCTCAATGAAGGCACTCCTTTCCACAAGAACTCTCAGTTAACTACTGATCAAAATTAGAAGAAAATTATGGAAAACACTTTGATTTCAAACTTCATTTCTGGGCTTGTGCCAGCCAACTTCTTCAGCATATTACAGCCTGGTATTTTAGCCCATCCAGTGCAAATCACATTGTCATACAACACCTGATACTGCTTTTTTTAATTTGTAATTTTGTTTTTTTTTTTTTCCTTTTTTTAATCAGTAGTATCTATTGTAGTCATAGAAATCATCACAAGTCCTCAGACCTCTCAGACAACAAAAATTCTGAAGGGGCCCTCCACTGGGAACACCCATTCAGTTCCTTTCCCAGAGGGATCCCAACGTTGTTTATCTCTGTACAGGCAGGGCAGAAGCACAAACCACACCACAGACATTTGGACTCCAAGTATTATGCTGCAGTCACTACAGAAAAATTATTACCTTTCCTTCATTCACTTCATCCACATTTCATTAAAGACAGCTTCACAAGTCAACCAGATGAGAAAAGCCTAAAAGGCCTGCATATTATCTACTCCTTTCTACAAGCATAACGACTTTGCATGACATCAGACAGGCAGACAAGCCTTCAAACCTTGCACGCTGCCACTTAACCACAAAGGGATTGTGTGGCTCCACAGTGTTTACACCCACTTGAAGCACTTCACCACCATACTTGAAATGGTCATCAAGACATGCACTGTTACCTTGCAAAGACAAACACAATACCACATATCCTAATTTATATTTTCTAAGTCTGAATCTTGATAAATAGGAGACCCAAGCCAAAAGTCAACATACAGTCAGCACAGAAGCTCTCGGCTCAAGGGCTATACTGAATTTAACACCAGCCTACAACATTAACTACTTTTCAAGTTAAATAAGCTGCTACTCACAAAGGGACTTCTGTTGTACACTGCAAAGATATTTTTACAAAAAGCCTTTAGAAAAGTATTAACAGGTAAATGGACAATAAATGTCTCATGAACAATGATTTTTTTGTGTTTAATACATCCAAGGCATAAGTCTCTAAATCTTACCGAATATGCAATTAGGCTAGAGATTCATTACTGTGGAAAAGACGGCAGGACTTTGAATCACTTTGGATCCACACTAATTATTACAGTGGACAATGCTGTTTACTGGATGACACCAGATTTTTGACCCATTCCATAACTTCCACTGAATGCCAGGTTATGTTTTTAAAAATTTAGCAGTGAGAAAAACATGAGGTTTTAATTTTCCCTAGTATTTTTGACAGAGGAAAAATAAGGAAAAAGAGCAGCTGTTTCAAGAAGCCATGAGTGCAATATAGTAAGGAATGTTTAAAAAGCCTGCTCTTGGAAGTTTGAGACTCATTTTAATTACCTGGAATACAACAGTATGTTTTACTAACTTAAAAGACTAATTTACAAACCCTTAGCTAGGATTTGTACATACCCAACATTAGACAGAAGAAAACAAAACTTCATTTGACAAGACACACTACAAACAATTCAAGCCAACAAACCGACCGATTCTGAAGAATTCAGCCATTCTCTGCTGCAAACAAAACAACACACACACTGCTAGCTTTACAATAACTTTTCCATCTGCCTTTTTTTTTTTAAACTTACCAGCTCTGCACCAGCCCAACCGAAGGCCTGTTCAGTAAATTATCAGGCAGCAAGTTGACTTCCCTCATGGTGTTCGCCAGTCGCACGGGAAGCTCCTTGCGCAGGAACATGTACGAAGTCTTCTCGCAGGCATTGTCACGACCTGTCAGAAGGAAGGAAAAACAGATGCCCACTGCAGCAGATCAAATTTTAGACTTCCTAATGTCAGAAGCTTTAAAAAAAAAAAAAAAAACAAACTCGTGAAAATAAAAAGTTTTAAAGCCATTTCAGTACTCACCTTTCCTCTCACTCACGAGACACATTTTAAACTGTACCTTCCTAGAGCTTAACCCTTTTTGTCTGACATTTTTCCACATTTCACATCATCTCATTTTCTCCCCCATAAACAAAAACGTCTCATCATAGAAATAAAATCAATCAAATATCCAATACTTAATATTACCTGGAAATAAGATCCCCAAATTCTAGCTTCGATCCATACAACTTTTACGCTAAAGTGAACTTTTAAGATGCTGCACACCTAAGAGGGTAAGGAGTGAAAACAAGAGGATGAAACAATGACAACAGTTTGCTGATGTTTCATGTCACAAGTTCTTCAACCTTCAGTGCTTTAACATTTGAACAGCACCTGGTGAGACCAGCACAGGCCATCATCCCTCCTAGGATTGGCCTATAAAATTCTCACTAGAAACCCAAAAGGAAAGTAGAGTGCTTTTCATCACGTTCTCATTTGGAAAGGCCTCAGCTAAGATTATCTTTAACTATCACTTTTAAAGCATATTTTTATCTAGGCTAGTATTTTGAAAATAAAACATTTTTAAAACCTCCAACCATACTGTCAAAAATCCAGCAAAATAACAATACCTTCCTGTAGTGGTAACAACATCTATTCCCTGAAGCCATCCTATACAAACTGAAAGACTGACATGACTAAGAGCAACCTTAAGCTAAAGTAGTTACTAAGGATACCTACAAAACTTTAACTACAAACATTTAAAAGCACAAGATACTAAGCCACTTGCCCAAGTAGTTTAGTAGGAAGATCACACTTTACTTAACATAGGTTTTGTATTTTGCACCATTTAACAAGTGGGGCAAGTCCCATCACAACTAACTTCTAAGGAATGCAGGTAAATTAAATGTTTTTAAAAGTCCATGCTGTACTTGTAATGAACAGCCAGGATTCTGCTTTCACCTAGAAAGACAGCAAAGGTCTTTTGTGAGGATAACCATCTCAACCATCTGCAAAATGTCTGAGGGAGAATAATGCAAGAGCTATAAATTACGTTCAAGCAAACCAGAAAGTGTCAAAAGCACTGCTAGACACATAATCACTGAGATTTGCAATTTGCAAGATTCAAGTACAATGCAACCAGCACAATCAAGGAGATACTTTTTAAGACGTCCCATTATAATCACAGAGTTTTCACCTTCTTTGCATAGGTAACGTGCATTGATGGATTAGTTCCCAAACCCTAATTTTGCTTGGGGAATATGCAGGAAGGATTAAGATTTCCCTTTTTTTCTTGCTCATTTAGGTATCATCAATCTGAGGCTCACTAAATTCTGACAGTGCCACCAATTCTGTTATAGTTCTTCTAGTAAACATTTGGACCTATTTTACTTGCTCATGTTTTCACATCTCAATTACAAATACACACATCCTGTCAAAATTAAAGAAACGAGACATTGCATTGTTTTCTGTGAAGCACAGTAATGCTGTTCAATCCTTCAAATAAATCAGATATTGATTCACCTGCAGCAGAGGACAGCCACTTGTTTGTTCACAAGTCACTCTATACTGCAGGTCTTTAAAGACTGAGGCTGGGCAGCAGGACTCTCAGCTCAGCCTGTGCCTTCTCAGCTGGAAAACCCCTCAGAACAGAGACAACTACTGCTTCTTTCCAAGAGTCACTGAGAGCACGTGCAGCGTTTCTCTAGGCAATAAAAAGCAAAAGGAATGACAGCCCATACAGAAAATCAGAGAACCACGAAGGAGAACGCACAGCTCGTGGGTTTGTACAAGGCAACCAAAGGCTGCTACAGGCGAGCAGGAGTGGCTGAAGAGACCCCCATCCTCTTCTCCCACATGCCAGGGCACATCCCTCTTCAACCTATCTCGCCCCAGCAGCTCTAAGCCATCTCCTTTGAAGGAGTAGCCTCGCCCTGGTGCACAGTTCCAGTTTAGGTACAGAGCCCTTTGGGGTCCCTTGGCATGTTCAGTGCAGGAAGAGGAAAGGAAGCTCTGGTTTAAGACTTCCCAGCTTATGCCATTGCTTCAGCCTCAGTTCAGCTCATCTGTTTGGTCTGGAGCACATGGTCCTCGTATCAGCTCCTCAGCTCAGTCAGTTTATCTGAGAGCCTCCACAGAGCTGCTTCAGCATTTACATCAGTAAATGTAAATCAGTTGGCTCGCACACAGCACATGCATGGCAAGAGAGGATGGCTGCCTGCTAGGAGCAGCACCCAACAGAGATCCTCCAGCTTTCAGAGCAAAAGCAAAAAAAACCCTAACACTGCTCCTCGGCTGCTGCTCCTCACAGCAACACCTGCACAACCCCTTCCATCAAAACAAGGGATCCGGACTCAGTTAAAAAATCCCTTGGTCTGTATGCTAGGTATTTTCTTAATATAACTTAGTATAACTTATATGATAGTTGCATGTATGATAAAATAAGTCTAAGTTCTAGCAGTACTTCCAGATATAGCATTTTAATAAGCTGCAATGAAACTTCTGCATGTTTAGCCTACAGCCAGTTTAATTTTTTTTCAAAGGCCGGCTTTAATTTTGATCTAGTCATTCCATCTATTTTTCAAAATATACAGCAATCTTCCATGATTTTGTTCTGACTCCAACTGGGTCAATACACATGATCAGCATCTGGCTCTAGTCTTAACCAGAGCAGGCTAAAGCCAGGCTAAATCTATCAGTTTCCGTTCAAAGGAATTTGAAATCACTCTCAGGGTTAAAGTGCAACTTAAGTTTGTGAATAATCCCTCCTTGATTTACACTGCAATCCTCAATTATTTACTCAAGAACACAGATATTTGAGACAGTGACCTGATTACTTTTGTATGAATTCAAATGGAAGAAAGAATAGTCATCCTACAGCCTAGTGGAGCCTACACTGCACTAGGCATCAAGGGCTGTATTTAGCTTTATTTCCAAAAATTTAATCTCTTTAAAAGCATGCTTTTAAGAAACTGAAAATGGAAATATTAGAAGACTCAAAGCGAAACACTTCTTATCCACAAAGCCAAGAAGAAAGTAAAGTGAGGCATCTCATGATATACAGGGTTCAGAATTTTGCAAGCACCCACCACCATTTATTTCCCACTGTCTGTAAAACAGCAATACTTGATTGCAATTGAACAAGAATTCAGTTTTGTTGCTTTAAGTGGAACAATTGCGCAGACCAAATTCTTAAGTCAGACACTGAAGTAAGTTTCTTTCAACAAGTATCATATTAAGGCAACAAAAAGAACAAACCAGACAGGATACAACCTCTTTGTTACTGGACTGCTCTGCTGCAGGGAATAAAGCAACCCCGTACTATTCTTCCTGGTAGAAAATAACCCTATAAGGTAATTATGTTTTCTAAGGGATTAGGTGTTAATTCAGGGTCAAGAGGCTGGATTATTTTGAGATTTTTACTCTTAATGAAGTTACACTTTCAAGCTGATTAAGGAAACTCTAAATTCATACCTATAGTGCCTGCAACTTAACCCAGAATTTGATCCAACAGGATAAATGGAAAAGCACACACAAAATATTCCACTTGACTGGTAAATTACACGATTTTTTGAGCATCTTCTAAAAGCATAAATGGATGCAGCAGAAATCAAGATAACAACAACAAATCAGTCTGTGAGACGGGAAGGAGTGAATCTGATGGATTTACCTAAGAAGAAATCAATAAGGAACGCAGCAATGATCTCCAAGACCTGCCAGCTCACTCTGAGGAGGCAGCAGGAACCTTGTCCATCAAGAACCAACCAAGCAAGCATTAGGCTCACACTGCAGAAGATTCAACTCTTAATTTGCAGAAACTTCCTGATGGCAAACACTGTAAAAGAGAGCAACCTGTTCTGATTTGGGCACGTCTTTTACTAGTGAAGGTAATCATCTGCCCAAAATTACACTTAGCTAGTTGATTCAGTCTCTGAAATGAGATTAGACTGAACACAGCCCTAACATTCTTTGCAGCCCTAATTCTCTCATGACCCAAGAGGAAGAAAGCCATCACCTCATATTTTGTTAATCACATGCAAAGAGAAGCTAGTGCAGATTTGCACAGGGAAACAAGCAAAAAGTACAAACTCTGAAGCAAGTCAGAGTTGGCAAAAACACAGCACAAGCTGCATAAATTTATACAATAATAGCTACTTTGATAGAAAAATGACAATAAAAAGATATTTGTGAAGGAACTAATCCTCAAGTTACTGCTGCTGCATGCAGAGCCAGCAAAAAAAAAGAAGGAAATATCAAGTGCCACCAAGGGTTTAAAAAAAGGAACTATTTAATAAATGTTCTACCACCTTCAATCTTCTGACCAATCTCACCTGTGTGGGCTCATCAGTTACCCTACATAGAAGTCACACAGAAAAGCAGATTCATGGCCTCCTCTCTGCCACTTTCAAACCTTCAGCTCAAAACTAGCACCAAAGAGAAAGGGTGATGCCAATCTTGAGACTATTTTGTTTAAAAAACAAGCCAGTGTAATGGACTGACAACAGACACAGCCTTCAACGCTGTGAAAGTAAGAAAATACATCAGTCAAACAAAGATCTAAGCAGCAGTCTCCTGGACTTTACATCAAACTAAGGTCAGCGAAGAATATTCTGTGAACAGCCTTCAGGGTTAGCAGCCTTCCACATGACAGACACAGGGTTTGTAAAAATGCCATCAAACACTGCTGCATTTGCAATGGTCACTGTTCACAAGAGTGAATGTTGGTGGATTTGTTTATGCAGTGAAATGTAACACACCTGAAGAATGTTATGACTGCCACAGCCCAATTTTGAGTTGAAAATATAAGTTAACTTACACAATTTTAAAAGTTCACCTAGAAGATTACATTTAATATTAAATCAGTTTTTTCAGACATGAAAAAGTTACATGTTTCCACCAAAAATGAATCATGACATTTAAAAAAAAAAATTAAAAAATTAACTAGACAGGTAAAAACTTGAAAAAAACATATCAATAAAACATGACACAGAACCTTTGAGGTAGCACAGGTCACAAAAGCAGACCTGAATGCATTAGGAACTTCTAAATGTAATGCCATCAGAAGGAAAAAGATTAGAAGTGGAATGTTTTGGGATATACATCAATTATCACTGGAGATCTCCCAGTCAAAGGAAACCCAGTTCCACTCTCAGTTTTCTCTATGACTCTCTCTTCTCCTCTCTGGATTTAAGTCTTTTCTAATATTTACTCATCTCTTCTGTTTCTCACTTTTACCTTTTACTCCATAGTGCTAAGAAATGGAAAACAAATTAGACAACTCTTACAAAGCTTCACTTAGAGAAAACTTTTGTTTGGTTCCTGCAACAAGAGGCACGAACAATGCAGAGGCTTTTCACACGCATGCAGCAGGCCCTGATCCAATTCTGGCAAATTCTCCAAACTGCCAGAGCAATACTGCACTGTCCAAGATTCACATTACAAAAGGATTAGTTCCATACAGAAGGCTCTACACAAACCTCCATTTTGCTGCAGAAGAGGGCAGAAATGCAGAATGAGACCATGAACTCTGGTTCCAATGCTCTCAGTTCAGCTGCCAGATTCCCACACTCGTGGACACCCACTTGAGAACAGAGTCCAGCCAAGCCCAGAGTCCTTCACAGCGACAATCAAAGTCACCCAGTTCAAAAACCCAATACAATTGCCACATCCCCGGGTTGTCACTGCACTGCCAAGGTTACACTGTAAAAGCATCAGTAGTTTCTGAATATTAACTCATCTGTCAGAGGAGGCATGAAAAGAAGAAACAAAATGCTCTTTTCAGTCCTTGCACTGCAGGCAGAGGTCTAGTTCTCTCCATTAACTATGCACTCAACAGCAGAGACAGACACTGCACTACTTTAAGACCCAAAAGCAAAGTCCCACCTGCCGTATACCAGAGACAAGGGACTTCCTCCAGAATCCATAAAAACCAGATCAGAAACTACTACTGCTGCTTTTAGGTAGGACAAAATAAAGGAAGAAAGACAGGATCAACCATATCTACTCTCTTCTTTTGAGCTTCCAGAATATTTCATAGCTCCTGTACAGGCAAAAAACCAAAGTGAGGCAGAAGGATGAATAAATCTTCAAAAGAATATGCAAAAAGATCAGTGCATCAAAGCAAACTGAGCAAAGGCTAAAACTAATAACTTGCTGCTGAAGGTAGGAAAACAGAACTCAAGAATAGTTGAATTTCAGTGATTACACAGCATTTCAGGAAAATGGGCTACTTATTTAAAAGACAAACAAGCTATGTTTGTCCAAATAAATGTGGCTACAAAACAAAACCCAGCAAAAGTCTGAGTTTAAAATCATTCCTATTCCCCAATGGAAATTATTATATTTTCAGCATCGTTTCTAGATGTTTATCTCACCAAGCAGTAAAATACCAATGCCACAAAAAGTATACAGGGTTTGTTTGCTTGCTACCAGACAGGACTTTGTAGAACCCAATGAAGATGATGAAGCAAATGGAAAAGGAACTCAGAGAATACAATAGGAGATGTTGACTCTTGTTGACCCTCACTCCCTACCACAGACTGCATCTCAGAAATCTGTATTTTGAAACTGGACCTACATGCTGTGCTACAGAATGGCAAGCACAGCCGTTCCCAGACAGGCAGCCTGCAGAGGATCCAAACCACACTGCCTCAGGTACTCAAGACTCTTCGTAGATGCCTCAGGATTAAGCTTTAGCCCAAGTTTCGTGACTGCTCTCTAAGGTTACTTCCACCAACCTTTGCAATTGTTTCATGTGTCCTGTTTCAAGGGCTTGCTTTCACTCAGCACATTAAGGGATTGGTTCTATGTCAGTACGGAATCCAGTGAAATTCTGAAGTTTCAGAAAATGAAACTTGAAGAAATAAAAACAAAAAATATTTTTTTAGATGTTACTGAATTATAATAAACGTATCACTTCGATGAAACCAGTTCAGTTCTGTCAAACAACTGCTGCCAGAACACCAGCCTAAAGCCAGAGGAACTGAAGTCTGCAAGTCATCTTTCTCAAATACTTGTTTCTCTTCTGCAGCCCGACTCCCATGACTAGTTGGGCCTTTTCAGCCTAGGGGAAAGCACATTGACAGGGGTGTATATGGTTTATGTTCACAGACAGAACTCAGTTACTACCACTGTATGACAACTGATTGGCACTCTGGGCCATTTCACTGCTAAATGCAATCCAAACTTGGAAGCTCACATATTATTTAGCTTTCCAGTTAAATTTTCCAACAGCCACATGAAACAAGGGCTGAAGTTGAGCTTAATAAACCAATTTATGCAATTCAAATATTACATTCACGAACTCTGACTGGCAGGTCAACTGCAACGCTGATTTTCTGCTCCAAAGGAAAATTTCAGCACAGCATTCACTCAGGAGAACACATTAGCCTATATCCTGTTCTCTGAATGACCAGACCAAATCCCATTCATAGTCAAGGTCTAGACTTTTGAACTTAAGAAATTAAAAAATAAATACAATTACTCTTGAATTTGTATATGGAAAAAATACATATATTCATTTACTTCCAAAACCCCAAAGAGTGAGCTGGTTTATCTCTTATGTGTATTAATTGCTAGACCTGTGCTAAGGAATACCACTGGCATTGAGAAAAAGTCAGTTCATGCTTTCATATAAACTGGTAAAGAAAAAATGCCAGTTAGCTGTCCTCAGCAGGACAGCTCAATAGGGAGTGAATCATTACATTTACTACCATATTAGCTATGCACCAATTTAATAATAAATAATAACAATAACAATATATAACTTGTGAACTCCAGTAAGCCTGTTTCAAGTAAATGGCGCTCTGTATGAAACTGACTGTGCTGGAAAGCAGCTTAACTTGCTGCTGATCTGGAGCGGATCAACAGCAGGAATTAACAGATGCACAGTACTCTGCAATCATTAATTTTAACTCCTACAGCCACAGCCTTCCTGTCACAGAAAAGACCCAAGTGAAGACACGTCTGTTCCTCCCAAGAGGAATGGATTATCAGGTAGCCACTTGTCAAAGCTGTAAGCCAGCACTGTGTACTGCTAAACAGAACAACCCAAATGAAGATAAAAGCATACATTTTTAAAATAGGCTTCCCTGATCTAAAACTGATGTTTAGCTGCTTACCACTCGGTTCTAACAAAATAACTTTTTGAGTATTTTAATGCATTCGCCAAGAGACAGTCATCAAAAGCACCTATAAAGTTTAATGCAGAGGCAACTCAACCAGTTACCCACAGGCTGTATTATTTTTAGACACAGAGACCCAAGGCTGTATTTCCTTTGAGCAATTTGGGAGTAGGCTGAAAGTCAGGTGAATCATTCAGCAGCAATTGCTGTCTCGCCATTATCACAGGCACTCCCCACAGAAAATGACAGGCAAAGAGCCCCAAACGTTCTCAGAAGAAACCACGGCCCTGATCAGGTTCTTGACCTCAGAAGGATCTGAGCAAGGCAGAGCCCTTCCCTGGCAGGCACGGGGGCTCCTGAAGCAGCCCAAGGTGGCTGTGCAGGCTCCCTCAGCTCCTGTCCCAGCAGTGGCAGCAGCACGGAGGGCACTGCAGCCAGGGGACACCCCGCACAAAACAAACCTCGCGCTTTGCTCCGCTGAAATGCAACGTTTTTAAACGAATTTTAAACTTTTTTTTTTTTTTTTAGATGTAGGATGAGGCTTAAAGTGCCAAGCCAAAGAAATCTTATTCCCCTTCTGATGCTGTGATCAGCTTTTGCTAAAACAAACTGACCAGAAAAGACTGAGTTGTGATTCTTGGGTCTTATAATCATCTTTTTCTCCCATAAGAGGTAAAAATCTACTTCACACTGAAGATTATAATTAGATGTTCCAAATTTTTAACACTATCCCTAAGCTCTCACAACTTTGACAACTTCCTTCCTAACCTTTATTAAAAACTTCCATAATTCTCTCTAACCATTCCAGAAAAATACAAATCCTTGCTTTATCCTCTAGTTCCTGACAACCTGCCAAAGAAAAAGCTATTCCAAATCCCCGGCATAAATAAAATTAACGTTTATGAGCAAAGAGTTACACAGTTAAAACCAATTACATAAAAATACTGCCGATACCACATGCTCCAGTTTCTCCTCAGTCTCACCAAGATGAAATGTATTACACTGTTAAACATCTTGTTTCAAAACACTTTTGATAATTAACAAACAACATTACTAAAAAGATCAGAGGATTCTTCTGTGTCATTGCTAGTTATCAGAGTATTTTGCAGTCTATAAAAATCTTTCAGAACAGCATCAACAAGGACTAAACCAAACAAGTAGAAATTAAAATGTAAATTATTTTTAGCGACAAAAATTTGCCTCTCTATTCAGTCTTAAACCTAATTCTGAAAAACACCAATTATAATTTGCATATGCCTACTATTTTAATGAATTAAGTCAGTGAAAATATTTATAATACTGTGTCACCTTTTTCACATTGGCTACAAACTAACAGAAAATAATTTAAACAGAACAGAAACGTGAATGTCACATTTATATAGAAAGGTTTAGAGGAAACAAGAGCAAATAAAAAAGCCTCATATAATACACAAAGCATGAGAAAAAAAGAGAACTATACCTCAAGAGTCACAGTTCAGTGCTCTAATTCATCCTTTCAACCTAACATTTCCAAAAAGAAAAATTACATTTAGCTGACCAGAAAAATAAAAAAACCCAAATATTTTTAAAAGGATGAGTAGCAGCCTGTAAAATGTTTCATCAGTTTTGAAAAAAAAAAAAGGTGCCTTTTTAAAAAGTCCATTATATTAAGCATAACCGGCAACAAGAAAAGCTGTTCTAATATAGTAACTGTGGAATTAGATAAAACTATAAAATCTGTGTCTAATTTTAGGCTGTATTATGCTGATTTGAGTTAAGGGGGACTGGAGACACATGATTCACTCTTCACAACGCAGTCCTGTGCCACACAAGGTATTTAAGAGCCGTTCCTCAGCAGCCTGGCCGAGGGCTGCCCGCTGGAGGCAGCTCCTCTCCACGCACACGGGCTGTGCCCCCGAGCTGTACCTGGGGGTGACAGACACCCCTCAGCGCCCAGGGCTCCTCTGCGCACTCAGCCCTGCCCCAGCGAGCAGGGCTGGGCTGGGGCAGAGCCAGGAGAGCCCACCCGGGCTGCACTAAGGGATGCTCTGGATGCCACGCTGCCACGCCCAGCAGTAAGAAGCTGCTCGGCTCTGTGCCCCAAGGTGCCCATCAGAGCGACTGGCTGGGCACAGCTCTGCTCTGGGGGTGGGGAGTGACTGCCTGGGCTCGGCTCTCTTCCTCTTTGCTTTACTTCTTCAACTGTCTTGCTCTCAACCCGTAAGTTTTCTCCTTTTTGCCCTCGCTTTTCTCTCCCCATGCCAGTGGGGAATGGAAGGAGGGGAGCAAGCACCTGGCTCAGCTGCTGGCTGGGGTCAACCCACCATAACACTCAACACCTGATATAACAATCTCACCTTGCAGTTATTCCATTTTTTTGTACACTGATTTTTATTTTTTTGTGTTTTTAATTAAGACTGTTACATGGAGCTGTGCTAAACTTCATAAAAAGCCAGGTACAGCACCTATTGGTACTCCTTTAGCACGCACCAAATGAACTTGGAAATTAGACCAGGCCAACACAATCTACTGTGTCTTTACTATCTTATCTCTTTGTGCTTATCTGTGTATTACTTCATTATTAGCTCCATCTCTTTTTCAGCTACTTCAGTCAGCCCGATTTAACTCTCGTGTCCTTCTCTTCCTTTTCTCTGAAAGACAAGCAGTGTATTTTCCCACTTCCAAAGCCCTGGGGGGCCATTCAGGGCTCCCATGGAGCCCACAGGCACCAGCTGTGCTGCACCAGGCCTCACACATTTGCAGAGGAAAGCGTTCAGCTACTCACAACACACAGAACTGCTTCAGCTCCACTGGAACCCATTAAGCCAAGAGGATCTAGACATATTTCAGCTTATCTGAAATTTGGGTCAGGGAAGAGCTGTGATTTCCTTTATTATTCTGGATACAATTCATCTTCTTCTGAAGATGAAAACAAAAATTAATTCAACAGTCTTTATCATTATGTACTTACTTTCATCAAGTAAATGTTTCGCTTCAGCATTTTCTCCAAGTACTATAAATTATCTCAACATCTTATTATCTGCTTTTCTATCCCATGACTTTTCACCTTGGCTGTTATTTGTACTGCATCCTAAGACAGATGTCCTTGCTTCCAGCTTTCATATACTTTTTAACCAACAGTATTTCTGGAAATTGTAACACTGCTCTACTGCTTTCTTATCTTTTGTCTGTATCGGAATTGCTCTTTCTCAAACTGGCAGATCATCTTATACTCTTCCTTATGTCTCAGAAGAGATCCTATCAGCCTGTTTTCTTGGCTCACAGAAGTTATGCTATTTTTAAATCACTGGCTGTCAGTTCTTCCATTCCAGAGAAGGAATGCTACCAAATTCATGTTCATTTTAATCAAAATTTAATTTCAGATTTTCAAGCGCCTCTTTATGAGTTTAAATCTACTCTAAAAAAGGCATTTCAACAAATTCTACCAGTTGCTAGAAGAAAAACACATCCCAAACATTCTTAGATCTTCAAGAGCTACAAATCCTACCTTTTTGTCCCTCTAGAAAGAAGCTTTCCAAGACCTCAGCTTCTGTCAAGCAGCACTCTCCATTAGTTCTGCTACTTGCTAAAAAGAATTCAGCAACCCCACTGGCATTGTTTATTGCTTCAGGCAGACGGGCAGTTCTTGTCCTCTCTCCTTCACCAAGACATTCAGCTCTTATTTACACGCCAAACCATCCTCAGGGAGCACAGAAACAGCTGGAGCATGTTCATGCATGGAAGATCATTCCACTGCCAGCATCCCAAGGCTCAGGACTGCACAGCTCTGAGCAGCCCAACAGAACACAGATTGAAAAAGTTTCTGATGTTTTGGGAAACAAACTCAAGCAATTCCATCAGCTGAAGGATGCTCACTTGCAGACTGCCAGCCTATGATTACAGGCAAGAGAGGCCAGCCAAAACCAGCTACTGAAGGCAGGTTTTTCAATGCTTAGTCTTCATGACAAAGAAAAAAAAATTTTAGCTTGGTGAACCAGTTTGATTATCTACAGCAAATTATGGAATTTTCACTGTAACTATACTAAAGTACTGAATTCTGAATATATAAAGTCTTTATTACTTACTGAAATTAAGTATTTCTTTACTGAATAAACAGCCTGTAAAAGTGAGGGACAGCTAATTCTGTAAATGAAATGCATCACAATCGAGTATTAAACAGCACTCCCACACGCAAATATCTCTATCATATCACACAGTTCAACAGTGACTGCTGAACAAAGTTACCTAACCACAATGACTGTTCCAGACCTTCAAAACAATCAATATTAGGCTGTCTAAAACCCTTCAATATTATATATAGTATTGGGACATCACTGCCTGCCAGCAACTGGCAGTTGTAAATAGGAACAGTTATAAATAACAGTTGCATCAAAAAGGCTTCCAGCTTACTTGCTGTGCTACAGCTCATTGAAAGAAAACCCTTTTTAATGTTCTGAAATGCAAACTTCATCCATACCACATCCAGGGAACGAAGGACTGGACGTGGAAAAGCGGTAACTGAAAAAGAATTCAAGAACAAAAGCAGGCAGCCAATCCAGCTTGCACATCCAGCTGCCAGTGGTAGCCTTTCAAGGTAAAAACTGAACAGCAGTAAAACAATTTTAGTCCAGTGTTCCACAGAAGTCCTAAAGGGATTCTACTGAAAGCTCTAAAAGACATATTTGAAGAACAATACTGAAAATGCTGGAAAAGCCACAATAATTAATTCCATGGAATTTTCATAAGGCTGTAAAGAGTTCATTTAATGGATTTACAAAATGAAGAAAGATAACTCCACCACAATGTACACACACCACACAGTGAAAATATTCCAGGAAAAAGAATCCCAACCTACCAACAAAAGCTCTAGTGAAACTGCTGGGTGGAAGCTGAAGCCAGTCAGATGAAAACAGAAGTAATGTCTGATTAGCATTCATCTTCCTGATCCCACTCAGTTGTCAGCAATATCAATGGTTAACATTTGTGCTAAAAGGACATTTTTGTTTTGAAGATGCATTTTAATCAAGTCTAAGGTTTTAAGAGCAATACACAGAGAGCAGTAGAAAAAGCAGTATCACAACCAACCAACAGCAGATAATTGTTTAATACCATTTAGCCCTAAACTCTGCAAGTGCTATAGATACACAATCTCTTCCCTAATATTCTATTAAGGAAAACAAAAAAAAAACCAAAAAAAAAAAAACCAAAAAAAAAAAAACCCAGAAATATTCCAGTAACTTTTTCTGTAGAAAAATCTTCCAACAGCCTCTTCTGTAAGAAGATTGATAATTATATTTGGAGACATAAGGCAGGTTTTGATCCCTACTTTCCCACTCCCACATGCTGTTGTTCAGATTGTATCTGCCAGCTATCTCTCCAGTAGCAGACTTTTAGCTCAGATCCATGCCTCTACCAAGAAGGCAACATGAAGCACAAATACTCTTGCAAAACCCCAATTTAATATTGCTTACACTAATGGCAGCAACCAGCAGCAATGCTGATACCTCGTTTGCTCTTTATAGCATTTTGGAAAAGGCCTACATGTTTTCAAGACAAGTACCATATAAACAAAACTATTTCATACAAAAAATGGATTTTAAAAAATGAAAAGGATCTATTGATCATGCTTTCCTCCAGATATGCCCCAGGGCACAACAGTTCCATGCACTCATTGTGATTATCTGCTGCATGCTCAGCTGTTCTCAGTACAGTAAAATTACTAAATTACAACCTTTGGGATATTTTTCAATGCCACTAACTGCAGAAGTCACCACAAAGATTTTGATTATAACCTACAAAAACAGGATCTCCTAAGTTACATTCCACAACAAGAATTCCCTGTGATTCACTATCTTCTGTCTCCAGCACAAGCACAGTTGGTTTTTTTTATCCAAACTCGTAACTCTGTGGTACATGAACACTAATATATATGACAAGTTCAAAGAGCTAACAAAAAACAAGTTTAACCCCTTAGGTACACAACTCATCCAAAGCATTTCATTTGAAACATGAAACAAAAAGAGCTAGAATATAGCTATTTACAACTGGCCTAGACAGTTTCAGTAGTAAAACAGTCCCAAAAGCAGATGGTGTGTGTTTCTGACAAAACACACCTCAGACTCAGGCCTCAGACACTTGGTCAGCTGAAAAGCAGCAACGAGAGGATGACAGAGTACAGCATCCTGGCACACGTTCACAGCGCTAGCACAGCTCCAAATGACTCTTTCACGCATGATCAAAAGTTACACCGTTTCTATTTCGCCCATCTCCTCATTTGTGTTTAATTATACGTAACCTTTGCGGCCCGGCCGCTCATTTGACAGAGCATTTGTCAGTAACTTTTCCCTTCGATGGAGGTACCCCCTGGAAGGGGAACAAGCAGCTGTGTGCAGCTCGCCAGCTGGGGCAGGGTTCAGCCGCTCTCCCAGGCTGGCTCGGGCCAAGGACAGGCTGCAGCGCAGTCACGCACCCCTAGAAAAGCAACTCCGCTCTCCTCAGACAGCTTATTACCTGCCCAGACAAGGGATTGACCAATTGGTTACTCACATGTGTGGCTGCTGATTAAGCATCGGGTATTTTGGATTAACCACTGCCTAATGCCACCTTACGTGCTGAAGAGAGACTAAATTGTGATGTTCCATCAATAGGAATTCACCAGAATGGGTTTTTTTTTCTTAAACAGTTTAGCTCCCAAAATGTACAAAGATCGGTGGAGCTGAATGCTAGATGACATCTCTACTGACAAGTTCATTTCAGAAAAGGTATTTTAGTAATTTATTTAGTCTGGGCCATTAAGGTACACCTGCGCTTGGAAACCTACCAAAACAACTTCCAGAGGAACTACGGAAGTTTTGAAGTACATAGCTAAATCCAATTGGTAGATTTTGTATTTTTTTTTTTCCAGAGCAGAATAATTATGGCAGCCTGGATGAACCCGGAGTGACACACTAGCATTAAACAAGGTCAAAATTTGTTTATATTGAAACACACTTACAGAAGGTCATTCTTTTGCAAAGGAATGAGATTGCACAAGAACTTTGGGAAATGCACTTCGGAACAAAACAAACTGCCTGAAGAGAATTCAGGAGTGTGCAAACAGAAAGTGCACACACAGAAAGAAAGAAAAAAGCTGCCCAGAGTGACTGCTCAGACCTTCTGACACAGAGGTCCCAAGCCCACAGTAACCTCTGACACACACGGCAGCTACAAAGACAGCTGCAAGCTCAACAGAACACGGACACAAACAGGACTCGGCTACAAAAACCAAGCGAGTGTCTCTGCTTTAACTACTGCCTTCCGGCCTCCTTCACAGATTTTTAGTACTAGCAAGCTGCTTTAAACAAACCATCTCTCATAGCGGTTCAAATAGCTGAATTAAGCGAAGCAAGTTTTAAAATAAACATCATTATTTTATATCGCTGGAAAGGAATAGAGACTCTATTCTGTTCCATACAACCCACGCTGCTAGTCAGCAATTAAAAAAAGCCCAAGCTGTACCTCTATAGGCATTGCCACCAACTGTCTTTGAAGAGACTCTTCAGCTCAAAAGAAATAAAAAGTTTCTCTTCCCCACCTCACCAGAATTTTACAAATTTGCAAGTCAACTTAGTCTAAACCAATATTAAAAAAACCAGAAGGAACACATTGTAGTTTCACTATTGTCAGAAGTTAAGTCGAAAAACTTTCTTCACACAAATCTGAATCACAGTAAGTACAAATTCCCTATGAGAAATGCACTCCAGACAAGAAAATCAGACAGCCATGAGAGGGTTATTCACACATTTCCTTTGGGCTTACCCTTCTTCAACATTTGTTGAAAATTCAGTCACGTTTCTGTAAAACAAGCACTTCATTCACATAGCTCAATTTAAAAGACTATTTCTTTTGAAGTGAGACACTAAACGGTCCCCCATAGGCTGACCACAAAACAGCGTCTTCTTCCCATCAAACATTCTTTCAAAAATGAACGAGCACAACCCAACTGCACCCTGAGTCTCATGCTCTTTATGCCTGCCGTGTTTGCTCTCTTGAATACCTGGGTCCTGCAGCACCCGCAAGTTCTTTTTTGGCTAACTCAGATACAAGTCATGGTGCATGTTGTCCAGGCCTTCCACACCTCAAGTGGGAAAACTTCTGCACTATAACTCACATTTTGATGTCAACTTTTCCTCTACACCTATGAAGACTCCAGCTGAACTTGAAATTACCCAAAGCTGGAAACATTTAGGATCACTCACGTAACTACATTGGGTTTAATCTATTTGCTTAAGCTGCTGTAATTTTCCTTGAGTTTTCCCAAATAAATACAGGCACTAAAGAGTAAGTGGCCCATGAAACTTACTAAGATCAAGGTGATAGGTTTAGCAAGGTTGATACAACATAAACCTACTAATTTTAGAAACTCCTGGTGACCTTCCAAGACTAAAGCATAGACTTTTTTTTTAATTCAGACGTTTTAAATGTCAACTAGATAGCTTCCCGTCAGTCTTAAGACATGAAGACCCTTAAATACATAGCCACACACAAGGAGAAGATTCCAATGACACATCCAGTGACAACTGGAGCACGTCTAACAAATAAAGCCGGCCAGGCTGTAACGTCCTGTTCTCACTCTGCTCACTTCCAGTAACATAAGCCAGGCTTAAAATTGTAAAATAAAACTACTACTTCTTCTGGAGTATCACAAGACCATAAAGTAATACAGGCACTACAATGTTAAAACAAACGCAGCATTATGAAAAGGCTGCCACAGAAGAGATGTCCAAAGGCACACAGTAATGCCCGGCAACACAGAACTCTAGAAACACTCGCCAAAAAGCAAAGTTTAGTCCGACCATCCAAGACATGAAAGCAAATCCTGAAATCTTTACCTTTCTTTCCTCACAACTGAAGAGGCTCACAAACACCAATACTTCCCCGGCAACAATTTACAAACCCAACTTTCAAACAGGCAAAGATGAGACAATTTGTTTAGTGCCAGGGCTAAAATAAAGATGTTTTAAGCTTTAGGCCATTGCTCTTGCCAGTTCAGAAATACACAGCATAAGAAGCACAAGCGCTAGAGAAGAAGCCGAGCAGCACAGGAAAGGGTGGAGAAGAGGTAACAGGTGAATGGAGAGCAGAGAGAGAAAGCACAACTTCTAGTCAGGTTCTCCTCTAAGTGGAGTCAAGGGGTTTTGGATGTTTTGGGTTTTTTTTTTAAGAGTACAAAATCCGGTTTCACTGAGATGATACATCAAGCCCATTACTGGCTTTCTGTACTTACAGCATTCTTTCACTAATCCCATTGCCATAATTGTGCAATTGTATCCACTTTTAGTCACTTTCCTGGTGATTAGTGAGCTGAACACTGGCTCATTTTTGTCCTTTTGTAGCCTTACTGTAAGAGTGGACTGAAGGAACACTCTGTTAAGCTTTATGATGGTTACACACGGCCTTTGCATTCACTCTACCAGCAATACTTATATGATAATAAAATCTCAACAACTCTCACGCCAGAGAGCAAGAGTCAAATAACCTCCGACACAGATACGGGTTTATCGTTATCATATCGTTATGGAAGCATGTTTTTTAACAGCAATACAAGCCTCCCCTGGATTTCATCCCAGGGATTCTGAAAAGAAAAATGCTATCTATCAGCAGTAGCATTTCCTGACCCACTCCTGAATTCTACACGAACAGTAGAATTCTCCTATACAAGTGCGCTTAAGAGTTCATGCCCGAGCTTTAAGTAAGCCGATCTCTGCATGGCAGATTTAAATTTTCACGCTCAAAACCATTAACTTACTCCCTCCTTCACTCTCTAAGCTCACAAAACGTCAGGTTACGTTGAACCCCATCCCCGCGGCAGCCGTGCCAAGGGATAAGGCACGGGACGGGCGAGCCCGCCGCCTCTCCGGCCCCGAGGCGAGCG
>VWZN01004523.1:42898-78413 GCA_013396955.1 Regulus satrapa | reverse complement strand
GCACGGGGCGGGCGCGTGAGGGGAGCGGGGAGCGTGAGGGGAGCGGCTGGGGCCGCGCTCGGAGTGGCGATGGCTGCCCTCAGCCCGGCCGGGAAAGACCTCCGGCATCATCCAGCCCAGTCTGTGCCATCTGCACCGTGGCGCTGAGTGGCACGGCGGGGCTTTCTTTAAACGCCTCCTAGGATGGTGGCTCCGCCACCGTGTTGTGCACGAGACTCGGATTCACGACCTGCTGTGTGACAAAGGCGATAATGATACTCTCGAGGGAGGCGTTATTTTATTTCAGGATTGAGCAAGCTTGGATGCTCAGTGGTATTCCATGAATCAAGCACACCAACTGTCAAAACTTTTTACTAATTACTGATTTTTTTCAAACAGAGGAATTAGTGGTGATTGGCTACACATTACATACCTCTCTTATTAATCAGAATTCTTATATTGGATAATAATTCTCTCGCCTGTCATGCTAATTATCCCTCCTGCTCAGTCTCTGGTCCAGTGGGTTTCCTGGGCCGGTGGTCAGTGAGTCAGTGCTCCCAATCTCCCCCTGCCACCTCTTACCCAGCTGGAGCTGATTTCAGTACAATTGCTGAGTTGGCTTTATCAATTTCTTCTTAGTGTTGGGAGTTCTGTCAGCTCTCCTTGTGGCCTGTAAATTCTGCATTATTTGTGTCCGCTATCAGCGGACATCCTTCTCCTCAAGCTTTGTTAACCTCCCTCTACATCTGAGGTCATCACAGGATGCCAAAGCCCTAAACCTTAACAAGGCAATTCTACCAACAAGCTATTTTTCTGACAGATGGACATCACATAGAGCTGGCTTGCTAGCTGCTATCTGTTTCACAGATTAAATCTCCCTCTTGTTGATTAAGCTTGAACATACACAAAGACCACACATCAAAGAACATCCTTTCTTGAGCAAATTTTACATATTCCACATTTTTCAACACCTTGGCAGTCCACTCCATTATCTAATCACTCCTTCTGTGAAGAAATTGCTCCTGATGTCCCACCTAACCCTCCCCTGGCAGTTTAAGACTATGTCCTCGTGTCCTGTTGCTGGCTGCCTGGGAGAAGAGCCCGACCCTCACCTGGCTACACCCTCTGTTCAGGTTTCATAAGGACCAGTTAAAATGTCTCAGCTTCCAGCCAAAATACAGCCCTTGGGTATGCAGTAGGTTGGAGGGCAGGTGTGAGGCTGGCAGAACAAAGATCACTATGTGTGATAATAGTTTAAATTTTCTGAAAAAGTCGCATTTTTATCTGAGAAAGCATCTGAATACAATTAAAATTAATTTTGATGATTAGAATCAAAAGTGAAGCTAGGTACTGGAGAATCAAAATGTATCACTGAATGTAGTCACTGACTGGTTTTTGCTATGATGTGGTTTAGGTACATTTAAGACAAATAACCGGTGACCAGTTCCTTATTTTTCTCCAGTGAATTTAATGTAAACTCCAATGCAGGTACAAGATAGTATTACTCTAATTTTATAACTGACCTACAAAATAAAACCAGTTCTCTTCAGTTACTGGAAGTCTCTCTCCATCCTTTCTGTCATGATTCTCCTTACAGAATTTGAGACACAGAAATCCTGACCTAATGTACAAAATAACTGGAAAGCATTTTGAAATCACTTCAATTGCAGCTTATAGGAATGATTGGTTTGAAGAGCCATGTCATGTAATCAAGACTGACAAAATGAAACATCTACTGTAATTCTGGAGCTTTTTTGGCAAGTGAGGAAAAGCGTTTTAAAACTTTTGTTACATACTCATCAGGATTTGATTGTGATTCATTTAGAGAATAACTCTGACATCAGTTGTGGAATTATCTGGCAGAAAACAATTTTTTGTTTTTTGTTTTTTGTTAAAGACAGAACAAAATTTCCTAAATTAAGAGGAAATTAGCAACTTCAAAGGATGATTCAGTATCATGTATCTTTCACATTTCTAAGTAATTCTAGTGTGATTTCAGCTTCAAAAATTAGCAAGACAACAGTTAACTATTGAGTTGCTTTTCTAAACATAAAATAATTTTTGCAATATAAAGCGTCACAGAAAAAAAAAATTAATTTCTTGAACTTATATGTGAAAAATTTGAATTGTTTTTGTCTATGGTGATACAGACCAAAGCCACAATGAGGACAAAGTACAAAGTCACTGCAAAACACAAATGTGCTCTCCTCATCAAACAGACTGCCAATAGCTTCTCTCAACTCTGGAAAAATTGGTGACATAGCCAATGGATCAAATTCTCCAAAAGCTGTTCCAACACACAGTTTAGAGACTTTCAAATCCCAGATCCACCCAGTAGCTCTTCATGGCCTTGTGCTTAAGAAGACTTCAGGATTTGCTTGAGAGAACATAAAATGCACATGGGAAAGGCTATGGATTTACCATTGCAAGACAGCAGCAAGCATGCACATAAACCTAGTTCTTAAATGATCTGCCTAAATAGAGAGAAGTTAGTGGCATAAACCATGCGAAATATAAAATGTCACTGGGATCAATAGAATTAAATTATAAGCTGAGTTTTGCTTTTTGGACCAGCTGGATTTCTCATACCTCATACCTGCCTTCTTTATGTATTTCAAAACATATCTGGTGCAGAAAAGCTTCCTGAACTCATTCTGTGAGAGCCCCCCTGCCTCTTTGTATGTTAGAAAACTTCTACAGGCATAGAGGGAAGAAATTATTTACCCCTTAAGAAAATTAATTTGAACTCGGTTAACACCTAACACTGCTGAATTTCTCTCGTGTTTTTATCATCTCTCTTTTACTGAGGGTATCATTTTCACATTTTCCATTTCAAATCTGGAATAACTAGAATTAACCAAGGGGTCAAAGATGACCCACTTTTACATGGCCATTTAGTAGCCAGAACAATTTAGTCCGTTGTTCAGTTAAAATCTGTGAGCACACAGACAACTGGAAACCCCAGCACCCGTAAGGGAATTAGGGTCTTGGTATGGACACTTGGCAGAGCCCTGCACTCAGGACAAGATGCCTGTGGTGCCCAGCCCCATTTGACCCCAGGGAGCCTCAGACACATCATCTAATTTGTTAGAATCTCACTGTGACAAAGGAGATTGATAATTAAATCTGAGTAAACAATCTTGCCTTAATAGTTTTTCTTGGTTTTCTGTGTTGGAGTTGGTATAAAATCAATGCTTCTGGCTCACAAACCACAGAAACTTTGAGAGGGAAAAGCAGGAATGTGAGGTTTTGCTGCAGAGTGATTTCCTAAAACAGAGGAACTGATCTAGAGAATATTTGCAAAAGCAAAGCTTTTTGGTGTTTCATACCCTCAGAAATTTCAAGCACTGACTGTTGACCACTGGATTCAGTACTTAAAAATTGGCCTCTCCTGTGTTTGTGTTTTAGCTATGATGAGAGGGAGGGATTGTGTACCATAATGACAGTACATGGAAGAGCCTTTGCTGCTCCTCGTATGGGACTTGTTTTTATATGTAAATTCAGTGGGACCAGGGTGATAAGAGACCCTCCTATGACTAGTAACCAGAAAATAAAATTTTCCTAAGTTTGAGTTTTCTTAGCATTTAGCTAAAATTAGAAGTTCACTCCTACAGAAGTTTGTAGCCAAACTTGGTATGGAGATTTTAAAAGATGCATTTTTGTTACGTTTTCAGATCTTGTGCTTTCTGGACCTTTATATTACATGCACTTGTTTTCAAGGATCAAAGCTTTTGCATGTAGTATTTCACCCAATTAACATTTATTCACAGTGAAAATTTCAGACCTTTAAGACACCAGAGCCATAATCTCCTTAACAAAGCTTGTTTTATTTCACTGCAGAATACATAGTAGGTCTATAAATGAGCTGCAGGGGACTGAGCAGAATGAACTTCTTTGTATGGATGTCAGAGGAAGGGAAAAGGAATGTTAAACTATAAACCAAGAAAACATGGTTATTAGTGTTTTCTAGACACATTGACTTTGTGGAATTCGTAGTTTTGGGGTTTTTTTAAACCAAAATTAAACCTATATTGAAGTTAATATAACCCCTATAGTTCAGAACCACTCACTGAGAATGGGTATAATACATTAAAATATGAACAATAATAATAATTGATAACAGCTGTTTGGAGAAAATTTCCACAGAAAATTATAGCCCCAAAATACCTCTTACAAGATGACAGACAAAACAGCACAGAACAGTAAAAACTAATACAGAGTGATGTTTCACGCAAATTCCTGCTCTTCACAGTGCTAAGATTTGTCAGTAACCCTGCTATGCTTTCCTACCTGCCATTTTATGCTCTCAAGGGTAGATTGAAGCAGTGGATCAATGCCACACTGGGAACACATGGAATGAGAAAGGGATAAGGTTCCTTAGTGAAGCTTTCCTAAACTTCAAAAAGGATCTGGTTTTAGTTTTAATCACTTCCTAGTATGTGTGCACTTTGGTGGGTGGCTTTGGAAGGACTGTTACCCACAATGTTCAGAAGATTGATAGTTCTCACATTTGGAAATGTGCCTGTAGTATTATCTCTTGTTGCTACCGTAGTCTACATTTGCAGCCATTCTTGTCTATTACCCAAGAAAATAAAGTGCTTTGACCAAGTTTTTTTGCCAGCAAATGCTGGTAATCTCTGCTTTTAGTGATCCCTACCCATGTTAGTTTACCAGCAAAGTTCAGCAGTCTTTCTAAAGGAACCATCTGGGACTCTCAAAGATTGCACTCAGAGAATGTAAGAGCTGGGAAGTTGAAGAAAGTCTTGACTCTCTTTGCAACCAAAACTACCGTGGCTTTTTAAATTGTTTATAATTCCTGTTTCAGATGTGTTAGGCTTTTTTAGAATACGTACTCCACAATTTCTTCAATTACAGACCTGTCCTCTGTAACTTGCTTTAAAGCTAAGCTGGTGCCATCATTGATCTGATGTTGGCTCTCTATCAGATGACAACACCTCTGTGTCCAGCATTAATGGACACACCTACATTACACTTTAATAGCCAAAAAACATTTCAAGTCTAAAGAAAAAACAATTATTTTCTTTTGAAATATTTAAGGCATGCAGAAGAGAAAATTCTTGCCACTGAGATAACTGAGAGTAAATGCAGAGAAAAAGAATGTAGTAGTATCCTCATTGCCATGGTGGTTTGTCCTGGCTGTGCCATAAGAACCATTGGAACCAGTGAGGCAGAGCTATGACTGAGGGACACCAAACCGTGCCAGAACAACCCCTTCCCTGTAAGACTGTCTTGGTGCTTCTGTTACCATTCAAATGTACAAAAACCCCACAGCAAGGTCCTAACTTGTGGTTGGAGAGTTTGTGCTGTGTCAGGCAATCGATCTACATAGACTCCATCAATCAGAGGGTTAAATATGATTCTTTATTAAGATCTATATGAAGAGAGAAAGAGCAATACATGCTGACAGGCAGACAGCAGCTTCCAACAGTGCTGCAGACAGTGCCTCTGTCCAAAACATCCAAGGTACACTGATAAGACACCTAGCATACATTGGCGAAATTCTATAAACATCTCTATGTTGTTATGGAGAATTCTCCCCGATTCTCAAAACATCCCAGAGTCAAGTCTGGCTTATGTGGCAACACTAACTTGCATCTAAAATGTGCAAAACTGAATCTAACCAGCAGTCAGTACACTTGTACCAAGGATTTACATTTGATCTTCTTTTCCAGAAGCAGCTTGAAAAACACCAGCTGAGGAAGGGTACATAACAAATACAACTTTGGGTTTTTTACTAGATCCCTTAAAATGGGACTGGCAACATGCCTTGAGGAGGAGAACAGCACTAGTTTGGCATTAGTTGGAGAGCAGTGCCTCTGAAGGAAGTTATTTCCCTTCCCTTTCTAGGGAGTCTCCCAAGGAAAACTCAAAACTTTATTTCAGATTGAGTTGCTGTAACCACTCCCCGACATACCTTTATCTTTGAAGGATATAATCTCAGCACCTTTTTGTTTGCAGAATTGAAGCCTATAGGGCTTTTGTGAGGAAAAAAAAAAAAAAAAAGCTGAAAATTAGTTGATCTTGCTACATAAAGTTACCATGCAGCAGAAGTTCTCATATTGTGAGATAAATGGAATAAAATCTGCTAGGGGAGCAGGGTTGAGTTGTCTTGCCTCTGAAAATTTTCACATGCAGATAGAAATGCACTTTTTGTTCACTTTTCATTGCAGATTTGTTTTCCATGCGCTTCCAAAAGAAATTGCCCCTTTTGGTTGAAAAACACCATAATCTCCCAGGAAGTTGTTCCCATCTCTGCTGGTACTTGACACCTTATCTAGGAGGCTGAAAGTTTGTATAAGCAGGTTTCCCAGGACTTTCACAATTCTGCCACATAGGCTGTCCTGAAACTGGGGTTTTTTGGTTTCACTGCAACCCATGAGGTGAGAACTAAAACCCCAAGAAAACACCACAGTTTTAATAGAAACATAACATTCTTGTTTGAGAATCCACCAATTTCATTGGACTCCTTAAATAAAACAACATAAAAGCTCAGCTCGTGTAACAACTGGGAAGAGCTATCATGCTTGTGATTCTGGGGCTTTCTGAATGTTAAAAATCTTTCAGAGTGTAGTTCTTGCTCCTGAGCTGCACTTTCCAGAGGAACCTGTGTGCCAGAGACAAGTTAATTAAAAAAAATCTGAGTCCAAACACACACTTTGTAATGAATCATCAGCCATTTTTCTCTCAAAAACCAGCCAACCAAACAATATTAGTGAAGCACAAGTGCATTTTCTGATTGCCTCCTCTTCCAGATCTTGGCAGTAGAAAATGTGTTGAGAAGAATCCCTGTTCCAATAGCAACTCTGCCCTTAGAGAACAGTGATGCATCACTTTGTTCCTCTGCATTGATCAACCTCCTTTTTACCCCACTATATTTCCTTCTATCTCATGCACCAAATGCTAGAACTTTTATAATTCAGTATCATTGCAATTGTTTTTCTGAAATCAATAAACATTACAAGCACTAGAATACTTTTATATAACACATGTGCAATTGCAGTGGGTTTGGGTATCAGGTTTGTCTTACGTGATATGTTTTATTAACCTACAGCTCTTACAGTTCATTGGGCTTTTTCACTCTATAGGTTTACACATGAATTGATGGGTATTTTAGTCTTTATTTAAGACGATGTCAAGTTTAAACAAATTATTATTGTTTCTCCATTTTTTTCTGTTTAAAACATTTTCCTGTTAAATAGGAAAAATATTTCCCATAAAAATATGGGAACCATATTGTTCAACCAATAGGCTTTTATTATTCCCATTTTCATATACTCCTTTTATTTAGTACTGATTTGAAAGTGCACAGTAAGGAAACGGAACTAGTTCACATAGCTCAAGTTAAACATAATATTTAACCTTTTAGTGACATCCTGGATTTCAGACAGATACCTCATGTGGATATTGCTTTTTGCTGCATTCTGGGGTTTCTCTTCCCTATAAACTACAATACATATTTTGCTTGATTTTCTGTAATAGTGTGCACACTGTAGCTTGTGGACTGGCCTAGATGAGAAAACAAGCAAACACAGTGTTATGTCTAAGTACACTGACACAGCAAATTAGCCCTGAGCTAAACAGAAAACTTGTTTGGGTTATAATAGCACTAGGCAAGGGTTAGAGATAAGCTTTCCTGGTGGGTATTGTACAGGAGTTCTTGCATCATGACCATAATTTCCAGTTCCTCTTAACAAGGTGGAGTCTCATCAGGATGCACTTGGAGTTGCTCAAATCCATGCCTATAGTGGTGCTCAATACCGATGTCAAACAATAATCTATTTTAATTTGTCTTTAAGTACACAGTCCAACAAGAATTAAATCCATTGTGTTCATGTGGCATATCCATGAACCTGATCCTGGTAAATAGCCTCCATCCAGGCTTCTTCAAGTGGCCTTGAAGACCTGTTTTCAGGTAGCCTTGAAGACCTGCTGCCAACAGCTGGTGACTTCTCCAGGAGCACCATGTGGTAAGATATCCTGTGTCTCTCTACAGAGCCTCCTTAAAACTGATGATGGGAAAATACTGTAATTTAGCAGGATAAACAAATAAATAGTTTCTTTAACTGTTCTACCTCCAAACATAATATGCATCTTATTATGCAAATTATTATGCGAATTATTTTGATGATCTGTGGGAAAGTATAGCGTGATAGTTTCATGGGTGGGAAGAAAACTTTTGCTCTGGTATTTGCTTGCAGATGAGTGCTTTGAGATAACAGGAGTAAAAAAATGCCCTTCCTAGGTGAAAATCCAGGCAGATTCCTGACAATCTGGAAGTTTAACTTTCTCCGTGTTGCAACATTACTCAGGCCTACGAGTTTGTTGTAGGATGGATTAGCTTTGAAAGATTAGCTAAGGATATGGACATGGATGTGGATAAGAATGGAATTACTGATGATCCAAAGTCATCTTTACACTTCATTAAACAACTGAATGCTAAACAAGAGCTTGTCACACTCGAATGAGCAACAACATTACCACATTTGCCTAGTTCAGTGCCTTTCTTCTCAACTGCAGCTTGGAGTGGCATGTGATGGACATGCTGAAAAGCAGAATGAAGAGCACAGATAGTTTTTATTTTTAAGGTTGCTGAATGCTTGCCTTTAGAAGCCATTCCAGTTGTGTTCAGCAGATGTTTGCCAGCTCTTAACCACTTGACCAGTATTGACTTCTGGTTGTTTGATCTTAAGCATGCATAATGAACGGGAATTAAATACAAGATAACTTTTCTAAGTGAAAGAAAAGTAAGAGTGTGGAGATTCCCCCGGTGGTGCACTCATGGCTGAACCTGTGTCATAATCAAGCCCAGAGATATATATACACATATATATAAATATAAAACCCTATACCTCAAATGGACCCGTCTTGTGTGTGCTGCAGCTGTTACCCATGGTGGAGCACAACTATTGAGCCTCACATTTGCAGATAAGATAGTGTCAAATTTGAGCTGGACTGTTGTCATCTTTTCTCTCATATCCTCTACTCTCCTCTCAAGGTGCAGAGAGTCAGGGAATGGGGGCTGCAGTCAGTTCATCACACCTTATCTCTGTCACTCCTTCCTCCTCATACTCTTCTCCTTCTCCAGTTTGGTGACACTCCTACAGGAAACAATCCTCCACAAACTTCTCCAACATGAGTCTTTCCCATGGGCTCCAGTTCCTCACCAGTTGCTCCAGCATGGGTCCCTTCCACAGAGTCCAGTCCATCAGGAACAGGCTACTCCAGGATCCCCCACAGGGTCACAAATCCTGCCAGCAAACCTGCTCCAATGCAGGTTTTGCACAGGTCCTGCTGGGAGCCTGCTCCAGGGCCAGTTTCCCACAGATCCCAGCCTTCTTTGGGCATCCACCTTCTCTGGCAAGGGATCCTGCAGGTGGATCTCTGCTCCACCATGGTGTTCCATGGGCTAAAGAGGGGGAGCTGACCTGCTGTGGTCTGCAGGGGAATCTCTGCCTGGAGCAGCACCTCCTTTCCCTCATTCACTCACTGACCTTGGTGTGTGTGCAGGGCTGTTTCTCTCACATACTCTCACTCCTTCCTCTGTCTGAAATTGCTGCTGCTCCAGAGCAGGTTTTTTCCCCTGTTCTTAGGAATGTTACTTGAGTGACACTGCTGGTGCTGCTGATGGGCTCAGCCCTGGCCAGCAGTTGGTCCATCCTGGAGCAGGTTGGCCTTGGCCCTGCTGGACATGGGGAAGGCTTCTCATAGCCTTTCACAGAAACCCACAGTAGCCCTCCCACTACAAAATCCTCACCATGCAAACCCAATACACTGGCCATATATATGATCACATAGCACAGAGGCTTCTTTTTCTTTTAGTAAAACACAGACATCCCACTCAATCTTTATGACTTGATGTAGGTGCACATAGAGACAAAGACAAATGTGAGTCATGTCTGCACAAGGATGTGTGCTTGCAGTGTCTGGGGGAACAGTGCACTTAAAACATTCAGCTCAATACAGCTCTGTATTCTGCCTTACCACACTGAACAAATCAAAGGTAGCTCCTAAGAATAGAATATTCATGATATATAAAAACAGATTAATAGTTCTCTTGGATAACTATTTCAAGGAAGCTAAGAAGCTGAGACAGCTCTGAGGAAGAGTCTACATCCTGATCCCAGCCAAAAGTCTTGCTAATGCTCAGACTTAAGAATCCAAGGGCACCCAGCAGTTGATGGCTCTGGATAAGCCAGTCCAGAGTTGTCATGCTGTGCTATCTGCAATGGCTGGACTTTGCAATCTTTTGCCAGCTAATTTTGAACCTCAGGTCCAGCAAGTGGAAAGTAGAGCTGATGTCTGTATCACAGCCTGCCACAAATGCTTCAGCTGCCGCCAGGGGCGGCCTAACCTCCCCCCATCCCTTTCCCAGCTCTGCTTCCTTACCCAGCTGAGGGCACAAACCCAGCCTCAGGCCATGCCGCCTTAGGGAGCTGCAGAAACAGAGATACTTACTGCTTCTTATCAAAACAACGGAGAGAAGTTACAGATCCTCTCTAGAGGTGCGAAGGAACCAGAGGGGTTGTAGAGCCACTCCTTTCAGCCTGAGACTTGTTCAGCCATGTTGTGGGATCTCGTCTGCTGTAAATACAGCAGCAGCTCTCTGATTCTGTGCTGCAGACACTGAATTCATTGAAATCAGCAAATCGTAAAGCAGATTTAGGAAAGTGACACAGGTTACTATCAGAGGACAGGCAGGGTGACTTCAACTGAAAAATGGTGTGGTCTTTTCCACCAGCTATCACCTAAATTGCCTTCTATTGAGAAGCTTACAGGTGTGTTATGATAAATCCTTTTGGGAGACACTACATCTCAATACAAGGCAGCACCAACACCAATCCTGTATGAATCAAGGTTTTCACTGAACTGATCAGAAAACCTTTGTTGCCCAGTAGGAGCAATAAGACAAGTACACATCCATTTTAAAAACAAACAAAAATCAACAACCTTTGTAATCTTATGACTGTAAACACTTGCTTTATTGAGTGACTTACCTTCCCCCTATGGAGCAAAGCAGCAATTGCATCGAAGAGTCAGTCATTTAGTCAGAAAGGCAAACACTGACACTGCCAGGAGAAAGAAGAGTTTTATGGCCTTTAAAGCAGCCTGATATAACTGCCCCTCCTGCTACCTTTCCAACGGGCAGTGTACACAAGTGGATGTTGGCTCTCTGATATTGCAGTGCACACCCAATTGCTACAGAGCTCAGACTAGCGTTACTTCATCAGAGGAAGACAGCGATTAACCCCAAAAATAAGAGAACTAAAACCAAAGCATCTCCGTGTTGTTGTCAAACTTGATGTTGTGTTAAATACAATGTGAATGTAATTGCAGAGAAAAGCAGGCTGGGTGAGCCAGGGAACATCTTTGCCAAATGATATTTGCAGGACTTGGCTTGAGAGCAGCCCAGAGTGGTCCAGACTTGCTGCAAGCTCCCTTCTTTGCTAACAGAGGCACTTAGAACCAGCTACAATGGTTTTACTTTGCTTTAATCATTAATCAGAAGCAAGTAAAATGCAATGAAGGAAAGCAAAAGCACAGTCCATCACACAAATACAAGTATTTGAAAAGCAGGCCAGGTTACCATGGCTAATCTGGGGGAATGGAGGTGAGGAAGAGAGAGGAGATGATCTCAGAAGGAAAAAAATTGCTTTCATTGGGGAATTTCATTCACAGCAGAGATTCCTGAGTTTTTACTTCACAAAAAATGTCATAGTCTCAGCTGGAGGTGGCTTGACTTGTTGCAGTATGGGATTAGGCTGTTTGAGCTGCAAGATTTTAGTCACCAAGGTGCTGGAAATATTCCTGAAATTACCTCCCCAAGTCTCTTGCCTTTAGCAGCACTAATTCTCCTGTGTCACTGCAGTCTAGCTTCCTCAGCAATATACTGCTGCAAGCCTGTCTTATTTGCAAGGAGTACATCAGCACTGAAGGCAAACCTCTCTGGCAAGGCTGACAGTGCAGTCCTATGAAAAAAAAAAAGGATTTGATGAGGAGGGAGAGAGTCCAGGCTGGTCTGCCATTCACATTCTTACTTTGCAACTGTTTTCATAACCATCAGACCTGAAAACTGAAAGTGAGATTCAAAAGAAGAATTAGGAAGGGGGAGAGAAAACAGGTTGTTTCATTGATTGCAAGATTTGTAGATTAGGGCTATTAGTAAAAATGACAGCACCTCTAGTTGATGGGGTACAGGCTCAAAGCCTATTAATGCACTACAAGTAACATGATTTGGGGATCTGAAAAGAGAAAAATCACAGTGTGAGATTTAAATCCTACTTTTTACTTTGAAAGCCGCTGTTTCAAGAGGGAGAAGTCCAATACGCCCCATTCACATGCTAATTCACTTGTTTCAACAAACTGGTATTCTCCTTCACCTCTTCACATTAGCATAAAATGAGAAGCTTGAATCTGCATTTTTCAAAAGACAACCAGGTTTCAAAATTTCCAAAAATGCAACTACTCAACGATGGTTCATACATGCTAAATGCCAGAGTATTGTAAATGCAATACTCATTTGCCTCCTGCATCCAGAATGTAATTTCCATTTTTATTTTAATCGCTAGTGATCCATTGTTCCAAGTTTCTTTAAATAAATGTCCCCCACTGCTGCCCATAGCTTCTGCAGAAACAATTTTGAATATTTTGCAGGCAAAAATAGCAGATGTGCTGAAATTTATGCCATTCCTCTCTAGAGCAGATGATTGATGAAATGCATATATCCAGGCCTGTGGAAATATGAGCCAGAAATAAATAGCAAATGAGATTATCCTTAAATTGATTTCTCTGCAGTACAGTCTGATTAACCAGCAAATCAAAGATTTTTTTTTTTCAAGCTGCTCCACCAAGATCACACTCTTCATTCTGTGCATGTGTACCTTCTGGTGTGTAAGTGATTCTCTCAGTTATCAGAAATCTGAGGGCTTTTCTGCTCTGCTGTCCAAAAAGCTTGGTCTTCTTCCTTTCTGTCTGAACTTTTGAAAGGTAAATTCTAATATTCTCTTTGTTCTCCTCAAAAGACTCCACCACAAAATTTGCTGTTCAGATCTGTTACAGCCTGTTTCAAAATGAGTGGTCTTGCTTAAAGCATTCTGGTGCACTTAGTCCTTCCTAAGGTGTTAACACAACCCCCAGGACAATATATCTGAGCTGATAGGACATTTTCTATCACTAGATTTTTTTATAAATCAAAACCAGCGTGTTTATCTCATAGACCACCTGTGATATAGTCAGTGGTTACTTCAAGGACTCTGCTGCTGGTGTCATGATGAGCTGCCCAGCCTGAACTTCATAATGGTAGCAAAATATCCAGAGCCAGTGTTCTAATCTGCCTAATCCTAATTTACCCCCCCCCCTTTCCCCCCAAATGTTAATGTTCCACTAATCTAGGTTTCACAACAAAGAGCAGCATGATGCATTTACCTTCGTTCTGGTGTGAATGTGCAGCTAACTTTCAGATGCTAAACACCAGCCCAGATGTTCAGGTACCTGTGACCCAAGGCTTGCTTTTGCTGTAGCACAGCTGTGATGCCTTGGCTGAGCCCTGCTTAGAACATTCTTGTCCAGCTGCAAGGAAGAGTGTAGGCTAACACCACATGAAAACAAGTTCACAGGCAGAAGTGAAATCGTAAAGGCAGCAACAGTTAGCTGGAAAATACCGAGGAGGGGCAAAAGTTGCAACATCCTCAGGAAGAAGGCAGAGAATCTGCATACAGCAACTTGGCCAGACAAGGAATCATGATCATCTCCAAAGAGTTATGGAAATGAAAACACCCCCGTCCAACAGCTGCCTACCTGCCTGGTAATACTTGGAATAACCAGCTGGAGTAGCCTGTGTTTGAGAAGTTAAGTCATAATTAATACTTGAGTGGCTCTTAGCTGAGTAGCCTCTTAGTTGTACCTGTGCAATGAAGGTCTTAGTTGATACGAATACTTGCTGGGTCTGTTTCTAAACCTTGCAATCGTTTAGCATAGGAGAAGGTGCCCAAGGAAAAAATGGCCCATTGAGGAAAGATTGCAGGCATGAGCACAAGTCCTGGCTCTCTCCCTCCTCTCCCTCTGCCACCGCTTCACTTCTTGTCACACAGTCACACTTCAGGGCCTGAAGTTACCAGATACCACCAAACAAAGATCAATAACATTCATCATAGGTAGTATTGCTGTCTAACAGAAGGGGTTGCTGTGAAGAACGTTTTTCCATGACTAAGTGGTATCAACAGGCTTTCTCTATCCATATTTAAAGAGAGATTAAACCAGGGCATTAAATTCTTAACAGGGCTTCTTTAATCAGAAGAAAGAAGGAATCATTTCTCACTAGAGGGCACATCAAGCTTGGATTTTCTGTTTCAAATCAGGAATGTTATGTTACTTCTCTATATGAAAAAGAATTTTTCTTGTGTCTGGTGTCATGTCCATCAACACTGCAGAAGAGCAAAACCCTGGGACAGTCCTGACTGGCACTTCATAGAGAGGCAAGGAGAAAGGAGAGAAAGTATCACACAGCAGGCATGTTCTTACTGATCATTGGCAAAATTCTCCACAAACTTCGATGTAAAGGAAACAACATACGGTATAAACGTCATGGACAGACAAATTTAAGAACTGCTCCTACATGAAAACTCGGAGAAATTTCACTTTTAGTATCAGGAACAGTATCTCCACATGCATTTGACCACTTGAGTTGCACCACAGGGCTACATCTGTGCAGTGCAGGGCTTTACTTTGAGGACTTGGAATTTTCAATTGTTCACATTTTGGACTAGCTCTGGGCTCATCCCCTGGGCAGGGACCGCCTGCTGGCAGCTGGGGGGTAGCTCTAGGTGTTCTCCTAGACCACATCTCCCCCTGTAGTTTCCCGCTGTAGGCATCCTGCTGGAGTGCTCAGAGGTCAGCCCCCCTGGGCAGCCCAAGACACCACTAGAAACACGATTAGGAGATTTGCTTCACACCCAGTAATCCAATTTAAACCGTTACTGTAGACACAATCAGACTGACAAGCTGTAAAAATGCGTCCCCGAGGAGCTGTTTGCTTTGTGCCAGGCAGGGAGTGGACTTCACCTCAAGCTGGAGAGCCTGCCAAGGTCCCAGCACGGTCTCTCCACATGGAGGGCAGAGATCAAGAACTGCATGTGTACAAAGCCTCACATGCCATTAACTTTTTTGTGTTGACAAGGATGAAATTCAAAGCAAAGGGTACAATAAGACTAATTTTACTGAATTTGTGATTATTGAAACGCTGTGCAGGAGCACTGTGTGCTGAAGGAGATGGAGTGTCCACCTGACAGGACTAATAGAGTAGGATCTGAGCAAGGACTAGAATGGCACCCACCACCTGCTTTGATTGACATTTTTTGTCTACAGGGATGGTCAAGAGGCAAACAAGCCTTGATTTGTGCTATTTATGGTATTGGTATTGAAGATAGCAATGATAAGTCTTATTGCAAGCGAAAGGATGGAAGTGGTAAAAGTGTTCTGTAAAAATTGTTCTTTCAAATCAGTACCCAGGAGGGGCTGCACCATGCATTGTTACCCCCAGATAAATCACAGATCCCCCAGGCTTCCAGATGTGTGACTGCTGCTGGAGTGGCAGCCAGGGCCATATCACTGCTTGCAGATATCCCATAAAGCAGTCAAAACAACACATCCTCCAGAACCAAAGATGACAATATTACTTAACTATAACTGAAGGCAAAGAAATCGATCTTTGCATGCTCATAATGAGCAGTAATCCTGCCAGTGAAGGCTGGAAGCTGCAATAAAAACACACCACACATGGAGCTGGCCTGCACACGGAAGAATTGCATGTCCCGTTGATGCCTTCCTTTTTTTTGGGCTTACTTAAAACAGAGGGCAGACAAAATTTAGAGCCTAAAAAGTGGCTATATTTAATGAAGGGCCTTCAGGTACATTAAGGGCAGGGGAAGTCTCCCCGAGGGGCTACACTCAAAATGGACAACGGGTCACGAGTTTTACAGTTTTGTAAGTTGGGTCCATTTGCATACTGGGGATTAATCTTCCAATTACAGCTTCGTGTCATGAAGTCATATATCCCCAGTTTGCCATCCCCAGCTCACTTTTGTTTATACACTTCTCAAGGCCTGAGATACTAAGTTGTCCTTGATTTCCAGACTTGGAGAGGAATTGTTTTGTCTGCCCAAAACGCGTAGACAGGAGCTAGCGCACCGGGGAAAGCCCCGAGTTCAATGGGCCGGCGGGAGGCTCGGGCGAGGCGGCAGCAGAGCGCGTTCTCAGTGTGCCATCTAGTGACTGCAGCCCCGGGGCCCCATTCCTTTTCCCTTGTTGTTGGGATTTTTTTTTTTTTTTTTTTTTTTTTTTTTTTTGTGTGTGTGTGTGTGGGTTTTTGGTTTTTTTATCTCAAATACAGCGATTTTGACTTCATTGGCGGAATTACATTTCTTCTCATGGTATGATGCTGAAACCCCTGGAGAGACTGTAGAATAGGAAGAAATTAAATGGGGATGAACTGTATTTTCCATCAAGGGACAAACAAATTTCAGCCTCTTTTGCTGTCCCGGTGACAGTGTGCTGGAGCCTCGGAGGCTAATGACACCAGTCATCTCTCACTACGATTTTCTTAGTGCAACATGATTGCAGGGCTTTCTTCATCCAGCTTCAGGTGGCAGAAGAGTACGGAAAGGAGATAAAAAGAACTCTAAAGTAATTAATCACATGATTTTAAAGAAAAAACAAACAACCAGTTGACACTTAGTCTCACTTCTCTCACCTCTCTCTAGGTGAGAGTTTCAACAGGATTGCTTACTCACGTGGAAGAAAAGCACTGATAGCAAGTCTCATCTCAGCTACTACTGTTTACACAGAGGATTTGCCCTGGTGTCAGGGAAATCTGTTTAGTCTATTGGGGGAAATCCTGCTTGAGGATGGGATAAGGTCAGTAATATTAGCCAAATCCTATTAAACTAAGATAGGAATCAGATCACTTCCTCAGAAAGAGCCATTCAAAGGGAGGATTAAAGTCTAGAAAATTAAGAATGATAAATCCAAATTAAATCCTTTTATTCTCTCTCCATTTATCAGCATTCTTTTCCTTTAGGGAGAGACAGGCTAAAATTGATGACGGGCTGCTGGCAAAACACTAGCATTGTCTCTTTTTTTATGTTACAAAAACAACTCAAAATCCCACAACCAGTATTACGAGAACAATTTAAATTCCTTAATTCCTTTAATTCCTTTGCGATGGATTAATGAATGCAGCTTTGCTGTAGGAGCTCTAGCACAGGACAGAAGCAAGGCTCACCTGAGAGCTGGTTCCCTGTGGCACCTGGCTGCTGCTGGCTGCTGCCTTGCCATGTGATAAGCCACTTTGGCTGTCCAGGATCTGAACAAAACACACACCTCCCTGTGGCCTTTCAAGGGACTCTGTCTGCTGGGCCAGCACTGAAGAACTGGGCAATTTATATTAGAAGCAGAGAAAGGCTTGAGACTACTGACAGCGTCCAGAAGCCATCTGGTTTTCTGATACAATTATACTGACAGCAAAGACCATCCTAAACTCACAGTTACTTACCTGGGGGCTCAGAGCTGCCTGGGGTCCCCTGCAGGCAGCCAAACAAGGTAGCATCTCACAAGGAGACTTTGGCAGACATCACCCACTTCAGTAAGGGCCATTTTCCCCAGGTGGTCTGGGCAGGAGACTGTGATCTTTGGGCCTCCAGTAAGAGAATTTCAAAGGGATGAAGGAGCATGAAAGAAGAGGTTGCCTAGTAGAAAGCAGCATGTAACCAAAAGGATAAGAGATAAGTAAAACTATTGGTTAAGCTTCATCTCCTTAGCATCATTCCCAGGCAGACAACAAGCAGGACTCATTCTGCCAGATGACCTAAAGGCTTTGATGTTCCTTGCTTATACAGCGTGGGTTCTTCAGCAACTCCCGAGGCAGCTGGCACCGCAGGAAAAATTATCACCAAGTTCCTGGTGTGTCTTTTGTAACACAAGAGCTACTCAGTAAGAACCAGAGTAAAATGGCCAACATTACTTCACCAGAACTTGAAATTCGATCTTTTTTAAAAGTACATGCTAAGGTACATAGGGAAAACAAATAGCTTCAGGAAAATCAGCAGTCATCTCCAATCTGAACCATGAGTGTTGATGTATTAGCCCCTCTCACTCAACTGCCCATGCTCTCTTTACCACATTAAATACAAGCAGTGTGGGGGGATGCTTGAGACAAGAGCAGGAAAAGGAGATGGTCTCACAGCTCTGTGTGTTTGTCTTAGGAAATATTGCCCATAACCAAACCAACAAGATCAGAGGTGAACAATTTATTTTGAAGCACAGAAGCCAGGTCAGCTGATATCATGAATTAAGTAGGCAAGTGAACAGAAACAGAGCAATAGAAAAAGAGATGAGACCCCAGAATTTTACAAGCTATAGTAGTTCATATGCAATGAGATATAAAAAGCAAAACTGACCAAGAAAGGGAGTCATCCACTTGCATGAAAATGCAAATCCCTACCACATCTGTGTAGCAGTTCTGGCAGTGTGAATGGGCATGGACACAAGTCAAAAAACTTTCTCCGTGAAAGAAGAAAAGCAAACTCTATTTACATTCATCAAAGAATGCATTGAGAAGAGAAAACTCCAAACAATTATGGTACTGGAAATGTTCAAAACACGTTACCTAAGTCAGAGATATTGTTCCAGTAAGGGAATTCCCGAGAGCTGACTCACAAGTACCTGGAACACAATTCCTATCTCAGTGCAAACAGTTCCCTTAGATATCTGAGGATAAGTGAGAAGACAGCACTGCCCAGAAAGAATCACATTTCCATCCCAGGGTTTCTCAAGGCAACTTTTCTGCCTAAAGAGTTCTCCTTGACAAAGCTTTAGGAGACCAGATACCATTTAAGGCTTCCCTACCTTTGATGGCTTTCTTTTTTGTGAGAGGCTCTGCCTGGAGGTCTTAGGAGTTGAAAGGCAATGCTGTGAGAAAAAGTGAAGAAAAACCTCATGTGCCAGTCATAGACAAGCAGAGCTTACATACCACACTCTGTGCCACTGCTCCCCTGGCTGAAACTGGACCTCTGGTAGGTTGCCTGCTCACATGGAGAGGGCTCTTTCTCCTTGTCAGTACCTGTCAAGTCACACCCTGCTTGTCAAAAGCCACAGCACACTCACACCAGGACTAACACCTGGGTGGAGCTGGCTACCAGAGATTAAAGTCACTCCTCTCCTTTTTGAGCCCTGTGGTGCCAGGTCACTAATGCACTGAATTGTCCTGGTGCCATGCTCTAAGCCACCAGGGTAGCATCATTTACCAGAAAATAACCTGGTTTATATCAGGTACTGTTATCCAATAATACAGAATATATTGAGTCCAGCTCATGTGAATGGCCCATACAGGGATCAAAGCCACAACCTTGGCATTGTTAGCACCATGCTCTGAACAACTGAGCTGTGTCAGGATGTTAGAATTCAGGGTTGCTGAAACCAAGGTAGGAAATTAGTTTGTGTTTTCCAGCTACATTTTTTTTCACCCATGTACACATCTGCTTTCCTAGTTAATTGTCCTACCTGGACATCCTTTCTTTCTAAGTACTACAAGGTATTCACATTCCTAGGAATGCTCTGAAGGATCAGAACATGACTGTCCCAAGAAGGTGCATTTGAAAGTTTGCAGAACTCAGGCTAAAGCCTGAATTATTGTCTCCCTATAGAAAAAATAGAAACAAGTAATTCTAGGAAAGCCTGCATTAACAGGAGGAAGAAGAGAGAAATATGGCACATTTAAAATTAATAAAAAGTAGCCAAAATCCTGGAAGATAATGGTTTTGTTTTTCAAGATTATCATTAAAAAGTATAACTCTAGGGAGTCTAAGTAAATACAAGAACATCTTACACAGCAGATACCAATACTGAAAGAAGAGTAAGAGAACTCTGGGGAAACCAAGCACACTACTTTTCATGCTAAGGAAATTAGGCCTTCTACCGTTAGCCTTTACATAGGTTTTGATGTTATACCATGTGTTAATTATTTCCAAATCACAAGTGCAAACACTCACCCTGATTGGAAAATTAGCAGATTTCAAACTCAGGTAATTTCACCCTAATGAGGAACTTGTTGAACTGAATTTAACAATTAGCTCACACCCTTTGCTGGCTGGGTATGACAAGGCTATAGGGAGATACTGAAACTCAAAACTCACATTTTTCAGTAACTGGCAATAAAGGATTAATATAAATTCAAAAATTGTTGCCATACTGCTTCTAGTCCCTACTTTGGCTCTTAAGGCAGGGGTATGTCAAGAATGGTAGATGAGGAGGTGCTGCCCAGACTGAACAGCACTCTCTTTTCCTAGGTACCAAGCCTCAGCAAAATGGATTTCACAGCTTAAAAGAGTTAAACCTCTGATTTATTGGTCAATATGCAGGACAGGTGGGTAGAGCTGACCAGCTAAGGTCCTCACCACCCTGATAAGGCACCTGAGCAGCCAGGGCTGGCTGGGCTGCTTCAGCCAAGAGGGGAAGGGTTGGCTTCTGTGGCTGCTTGGAGAGGGCTGAGCCTTGACATTGTTCAGCTACTATTATTGATTTTGCTTCTACAGCGTTTTGAATGTTCTTTATGTTGTGTTTTCTTCATTGAGAGCCCTTGGGCTGCTAATAGTCTCTGTCAGTACTCTACCCCTTGGCAGCAACCTTCCCTTTCTCCCTATGGCTCTACTCTGCAGAATGTCTGGCAGCACTTTCTCTGAGCTTAGCAGCTCTCCAAAATGTCTGCACCAATTTCAGCTTGTGTGGAAACTGTTCCTTCATTCCCAGATGACAGCTGTGATCTGATGCCTGAATCTCTAGAGGGGAGACTGACACTTTTCAGTTGCTAAATTGCATTAAAGGAAACAAAAGTAATTTTATCCTACCACTAGTTTCTGTATATGCTGTGATCCTACCTGCATAAGCTATGTTGGGCAATTAGATCCTAGAGAATGGGGCCAAGGTGTAGTTGTGATGGGAAGACACCTGAAAATGAAAAGGAAATTGCCTTTGGACAATTCTCTCTCCTTAGAACTGACCAAAACTGTCCAAAATATTGTCAAAATTTGTTTGATTTCTCCCACAAAAATATAAAAGCTATTTAATAAAGTCTTCTTTGTGTTTTTCAGTGCACTTTCCACAGTAGGGAATTCTTTTCCTTGTTTGAAGAACAGTAAAGGCTATTCTGAGACTTAAGCAGCACACCAACTGCTCAATTATTTCTCAGGAAGTGGCATCAGTATAAGCGTAACAAACTTCTTTTTCATGCAAAAAAATGGCAACAAATAGAGAAATGGAGGGGGAAAGGAAGGAAAATAATATTCTGCAAAAATAGGTTTTGAGCTCTTTCCATCTACTGCTTTGATTGTCATCATATTGTCAACCAGCAGAGTGTAGAGACATAGTCCCCTAGATTTCCCTGCTTTACTTCCCTTCTGCTAAAACAAAGATGATCATGCTGATTCAGACGACTGCTAGAATCACCTAGCTAGCACTTGTAAGGGATCTAAAGCAGTTAAGAGGTCAGTATGCTATCTAACCCTCTTCCCCCAAAGACTGTGTCTTTAAAATAGTCATCCGTTTTACCTGGGAGCTAAGGAGGTACAAGTAGATTCATGAGCTGTCCTGAAGGAACACGTGAATGGCTGTCAGCAAAAGCAGCAGTCAGACTTTTTTTGAAAGGATATGGAAGCCAAATGCATCAAATTATTCAAATTATTGAATAGGTGGAGTTGTTGCAACAGACCTATTCTAGCATTTGCATTAGGTGTGTAGTGAATGAGTGCTGTCTTCTCTGGTATCCATGAGTCTTCAGGGCTTCTCCACTGCTTACGCTCAATCTACCTATGCCCTAACTTGTCCAATTTACCATTGATGGTATTCCAACAGAATCACAGAATATTCTGAGGTGGAAGGGACCCATCAGGATTATCAAGTCCAGCTCCTGGCTCTGGGCAGGACATTCCCAAGACATCACACCCTGTCCCTGAGAGCATTGTCCAAACACTTCTTCAGCTCTGTCAGGTTTGGTGCTGTAAGTACTTCCCCAGGGAGCCTGTTCCAGTGCCCAGCCACCTTCTGGGTGAAGAACCCTTTCCTGACATCCAACCTAAACCTCCCCTGACTCAGCTTCAGACCATTTCCCCAGGTCCTGTCACTGGTCATAACAAAGAAGACATCAGTGTCCATCCCTCCTCTTCCCTTCACGGGAGCTTGTAACTGCAGTGAAGTCTCCCCTCAGTCTCCTCCAGGCTGAACAGACCCAGTGCCCTCAGCCACTCCTCACACAGCTTCCCCTCAAGGCTCTTCTCCACCCTTGGGCCCTCATCGGGACACTCTCTGACAGATTAATTATGTTACCCAAATTCTTCCCCCCCTCCAGTTCTGGGAACCATAGGATCATAACTATTGCTGTGGGTATTTTTTTTCTTGGCCTTTCTTTGGAAAGAGACATTGCATAGAAAGTAGGCTCTAGCTGTCCTGGGTCTGCAGGCATGAGCCTACACCCTTGCACATCCTTCCTGATGGGTCCCTGCAGGTTTTTTCTCAGGCAGGGGAGAATAAGGCAGAGGAAAGTGTGAGGATGGAGGAGCAGACAGGGCAATTGGAGGGTGGGGTGTAGGGATAAGATCTATGGCCAGCTGACCACTCTCTTGGCTCCTGAAACACATCCTTTGGCTATTAAGTCATGAGGCCTTTGGTGAGAGGCCTGAGACATGAGAAACACAAAGGCAAAACTTGCCTTTCAAGGAGGTCTGCTGAGGAAACCTCTTCAAGGTTCCAGCACTGCCCATGCTGCAGCCAACAGGAGACCACACCATGGTCTTCTGAAACAGGAGGGATTCAGCTAGTGTTGCTTTAAAATTAATAGCTTGAAGGGCAGGTGGGAAAGAGGAGCACGGACCAGCTTCCCTTTACCAACCCACTCCTGCAGCATTACTGGGTGTTAGAGATTTCCCCCCCTTGTGTGTGGCTGTATTCCCCTACATGACACTCCAGACCAGGAAATTTCATGGCCTGTGTTCACCCTCCTGCCTGCAGCTTCAGCACATGGATACCCAAAGCATACAATTCATCTTTTCCCATGTTCTAATGAATTACTTCCACGTGCCTGGAGTCTCTTAACCCTCAATCACATTCCTCTGTGTATGCTTATCTCTATTTAATGTTGTTAATCACAGAAAACATTGATAACATTACCTTTACCCTTCCTCTCACGATAATCCCAGGCAAGTAAACATGGCATAAATGTTATGCACTCACCCTAACACTTATTACTTTACTACAGGTGTATAAAACAAATTGTAAAATTTATCTTTTAGCTATTGTCAACTGTTTTCAAGTACTTCAATCACAAACACATAGTTGAAAGTGACTTGAAAGGGATGGTTATCAGAACTGAGAGTGGAGGAATTCTTGTCTCTCTGTTTTTCCATCCCCAAGTTGATTAAGGTCCAGCTTGGAGGTGGTGACTTGCAATGTTTTCATCTCAAGAGTACCTGAATGAAGGCCCTACAGTGGAGGCCACCTGCCTTCAGGCACCTCTATTAGGCAGGACACACCTATTGGTCTGAGCCAGAGGGCAAGAAAGTCTTCATTAAAAAGAAAAAAAGTAACAATAAGGCCCACAGTTTTGCTAGAGTCACATAAGCTGTAACTCAGGAAAGCATTTAGGAAATAGGCATGTATTTAGGAAAATGTGTGTCTAATTTTGCTCTGAAAAGGCTTCTGTGTAAGTGATGCTTGGAATGAGATCTCCGTGACTGTACACAGTAAACAGATTTGCTGCCAAATCCCAGTCTGCTTGACAATCACCACAGCATACCTTATTGCTGAAATATGCCAGATGAAGGTCGCAACAAGTATTAAATAACTATCCAAAAACATAATAGCTAGTGATACTTGTGGCTAAATCAGGCTCATACTAATATTGACAAGATATATTTATCAGGCACTGCAGATACACGACAGATAGCAGCCCAGCAGCGATGAGTGAAGACTTTTGCTGTGCCCCAGCAGCCTCCTCTGGACCTACAGGCACCACTTCTTACACACTCCGTCTGTTTTCAAATGCACTCTCCATGCTACAGCATATGGATCTGCTTTTCCATGCCACAGATCCCACCCATCAAAGCATTCCCTTGCAGAAACACTACAGAAAACACAAAGATGCCTTACCAATTCAAAATATTTTATTTTCCAGTTTTGAAGCTGATTGAACTCGCAGCCAGCCATCCCCAATGCTGTTATGAAATTCAGTATTGCTCTTCAAGCCTATGTATGTACCTACGGCCTAGATTACACTGATATAAAGCAACATTAGGAACCTACCAATAGTCATAATGTTAAAATACATTAAAAAGATTTCTCATGTTGAGAATAAGTTAGCTGATCACAGTTCACTCTAATGCAGGGTAAAAATTTTCACATAAATTATTTTTCAAGGGAAATGTGCAAATTCTCTCAAATTAGTGCAGTTTAAGAGTCTGTACTGATTTCCCAGACTGCCTACTTAGAAAAAAGAGTTTACATATAAAAATTGTGTCAACCATTTCAAAACAAAAATAATTCACATTTTCTACTATAATGGAATCTTTCAGCTGTTATATAAAATATTGTTTCTGACCTCAGTCAGAAAGAGGAAAACATTTTAAGCCAGCCCCAATTTCTACTTCAGGTGGTCCACTAGTTGTTTTCAGAATATTTCATTTCCCACCAATTCCCAAACTGAGTGCAACGTATAAATTCGAAATAAGCCATAAATAAAGCCCCTGTGTTGGAGTGGGTCCAGAGAAGGGCCACAGAAATGATGAGAGGGCTGGAGTGCTTCGAGGGAGATGGGACCCTTCAGCCTGGAGAAGAGAAGGCTCTGGGAAGAGGCAGAAGAGGCCACCTTATTGTGGCCTTCCAGTGCCTAAAGGGGACTACAAGAAAGATGGGGACACCCTTTTAGCAGGGCCTGTTGCACGGGCCAAGGGATGAAGGTTTGAAACTACAAGAGTGTATATTGAGACTAGAAATAAGGAAGTGAGAGGCGTAAATTAACGGAATGGGGGGCCCAGAGAGGTGGCAGGTGCTCCATCCCTGGAAACATTCAAGGTCGGATTGGATGAGGCTCTGAGCAGCCTGGACTAGGTGAAAATGTCCTGCTCACTGCAGAGACTTGGACTAGATGACCTTGAAAGGTCTTTTCCACCCCAAAATACGCTATGACTCTATCTGCCTAGCTTTGATCTCCTGCCCTTCCCTGGACACACTCCAATGTCCTTTTTGTCATGAGGGGCCCAAACCTGAACAAAACATTTGAGTGCGGCCTCACCAGTGGGACAATCCTGCCCTGGCCACACTATTGCTGAAACAGGCAGGCCCCATTGGCCTTCTTGGCCACCTGGGGACACGCTGGCTCATGCTCAGCTGGCTGGTCAGCAGCACCCCAATAGCCCTTTCTGTCACTCCCGTCCTTGTGGACACGGTGAGTGCAAGGATCCCGAGTATCATTATGCCCATTTTCCAAGCAGAGAACCAAAGCACCATGTAACACCACAGACCAGGGGCAGGAGACATCCCAGAACCAAAGCACCATGCAACACCACAGACCAGGGGCAGGAGACATGCCAGACTCAAGCTCTTCCTTTCTTTTTCCAAGCAACCTGCTGTCCACGGGAAGAACAGCTGACATGCTTACACACAGTAATTGTGTATTTACCAGTTTAGGAGCTGAATTGCCAAGGAATGTAAAAAGTCTTGCCCTAGAGAGATCATTGTTTCTCTAGGTGGAGAGCCCACCTGGCCTGGGGATTTCAGAACAAACATATGAGAGTGTATTTACTGATGAGAATTAGCTATGGTGAGCTCATGCCGTAGAGTGAGAGATGATCTATTTTAATGGAGGAAGCATGAAAAAATGCTGTGTTGGACATATGACAGCAATCCAGGGTGAAATAAGATTTTAAAAGATGAAAAATAATTACTCTGAATTAACTCTAAATCATAGCCATTCTAATAGCTAAAAAAATAAAAATAAAATCATATTGTAAGATAAATCGGCACCATCAAATGCTCAGTAGCAGTATAAAATGGCATAAAATCTTAGTAAATTACATGGTGTGAAAACATTCACACCATGCCTAGATCACTGAGAATCAACAGGATTATCTTTACTGGTCCTTTCAGTACTTAAAGGACAGCTCAGCTCACAAGCATTTATGCCAGAAGTTGTTCCGACATGGACAGTGGCTATTTTTGATGCAAGAATATACAATTTCCTGAAGATGATCTTAGAGCTCCTGCATAAGAGGAGCACAGGAAACTTCTAAACCTTTGGCAATCCATCTTCAACAACTGCACCATTCAGGATAATCTTAGGAGTCTGCTTCTTGTCCCCGGGTTCTTCAGCTGCACACTCCAGAGGCTCTAGGTCATGGTATTTTCTCCGATAGAACACTCTTGAGATGACAGTTATCAGAAACATTTCCATGATCAGCAGCTGCTGGGCTATATCTGGAAAAAAAAAGAAAAAGGGAGACAAAAAAAGCCCCCAAAAGGGGGAAATTACGATCAGACAAAAAAATTGAGTAATTTGCTTATTAATTTTCACCTGTGCAAAAGTAACATCCTGTCCCCATGTCTCCCACACTCAGAAATGACATCAGTTACAGAATTTCAGTATCGCCCATTAATAAGAATGCAATAAATTATACATCCAAACCACAAGAGATTTAACAGTAATTATATATGTTAACTTCTTTTCCTCTCATTTCTGATTCCAGCTCTTTTCATTATCAAGCTGTTCTCTACGACCATGATGACTATAAAACTTTTGTTCTTGTTTTTAAATTAAGAAATGAGATTCTACAAAAACTAGTGATACCACGATTTTTTTTTTGTTTGTTTTGGGAAAACACTGGAGATTGCCATTAGCAACAGTGAACTGGTATCTTTATAAGTAAATGAAGAACATTCTTCCCCAAAAAAACTTACATGATCCTCTTGCTCTAGAGGACAGTGGTGGAGCACAAGGAATGATATTTTGTGTAGCAAGCATATTGATAACAGTGGTCTGCAGTTGGTTCAGAATGACAATAAACTGCACCAGAAAGGGAAAACAAATGCCTTAGCTACCAGAAAGGAGTTTATAGTTCACACAACAATTCTGCTTTTATTACATAATTTATTTTGCCTCAGTCCTCCTTGCTTGCCCTCCCTTTCCTCCCATCCATCAGCAGAGTGCCTGCCATTCAGCAGAATTCATCTTAAGGTCTAGATGATATTGCCCTGAATAGAGTATTAAAAAGTCCTGGACTTGAAAAGTATTTCTTCTCAGCCCTTCATTTGGGAAGTACATTATACACAGACCACCCAGCAAGAACTTCAAATAATGCTGAGCTCTGAATAATAGGTAACAATGTTTTTTAAATGCTGGTTAATTTGACCTATGAGCTTATGTTCTTCCTTAACAGAAAAAAAGTCTCAACATTTTTTCCTGCTGCCTCTTCTTTTTAGCAGGGAGATGTTGTGGTCCCCAAATGATATGAGACTGGCTTCTTTGCCAGAAGGTATGACGGACTCTTCACAGCTTGAGTTCAGCACCCACCACTTGTGCATCCCATTACACTGAGCCAAACCTTCCCTGCCATGGAGTTACCCAAGTGCCTCTGCCATCCCAAACCTGAATTCACCCTAACGCAGCTTTGCAAGGGTCACCATCCTGTTCACTGCCTTTATAAGTGCTTAATAATTTACCTAACCTCAGTGAACCAGCCTTGATGTATGTCCTGTTCAAGAGGGATATGTATCCAAGGATTCTGCTGGACTCTATTCAGTGATGTGGAATAGGGTGGCCTTGTCCCTGAGCTTTTTCAATCTATCCTATGGGGTTCTGTTCCTTACTGTTTAATGATTCTCAGCCAGTGTTTTTGCTATTATCTAGTTCTGAAGAGCAGAATGGCCAAGAAAAACACTGTTAAAACAGAGTATTGTGGAATGCTGAAACAGTTCGAACAACAGCCGCCTGCACAATGCAACATATCCTCTCTGAGGTACACACCAGCATTTTAACATTGCATTTCAGGGTACCACCTCTACAAAGCTTCCTTCAAGCCCCAAGAAAGTGCTGTTGTGATTTTGGTGGTCTAAAGATAAATGGATTTTACATGGTTTTCACATCTCCAGCACTCCCGAGAGACTAAATTGGCTCAAAGTGAAACTGAACAGCAGCCAAGGAGAGTGCTTCAAAGGGATGCAGTTTTAATCAGGTAAAAATATGGCTTTACACAGTGTATTTAATGGGAAAAAAATACCATAAATTTTCAGAAAGGAGCAAGAACTAGAAAGGCAGAGTAGTATCAGCAGTTAAGAGAAATTCTTACCAGAAATATTAAAGTTCTCACCTGATAAAGAGCAAACTTTGGGATAATGTTCTTACACTTAAGGAGAATCCTAACTTTTCGAAACATGATTCCTACTGCCCACAGAGCCAAAAGGGTGAGGGCACCAATGAAGCAGTTGATCCATAGTGCAGGTCCTTTGGGAGACAACTGAGAAACAAATCACACAACCTTATACAACTTTACTTTAGTGTTTCCAGGAAGAAGTTGTGAACTGAGTGATGTTAAAATCCTTTTTTTCTATCTCCATGAAAGCTGGTGGCAGCAGCAGAGGCTGGGTTTTGCATGGGGAAACCGCCCAGTACCAACAGGAGTGTTGGCACAGGCTCTCCTCCTGCAGGCACCAACACAGAGATGTGCTCAGCCTGGGGAGGTGCCAAGTGACACAACCCCTCAATGTTGCAATTGCCAGCCATGGAGTGTGTGCCTTCCCAGAGACCCCAGCAGCACCTGGCAGTGCTCATGAGAGCATGTTCAGCCTGACATCTCAGGTGGGTCATTCATTTTATACCATGAAACAACAGTAAAAATATTACTTTTAGATGGAGTTACCCAAGAGGTGCCAAATCATTATCAGATAAAGAATTCTCCATCATCTCGGAGGTTACATGGTACAAAGCAGAAGTACAGTACTGTCTTTTCATTTTGCACAGATATAAAAGTCACCATGACTTGCTGAAAAACACAGAATTAGGCTTACTATTTTTGGCTAACATGCCAGTACATACACTTGTTTCTTAAGTCTGTGCCTTACAAAACACAGGGCAGATACATCCCACAGGGCAACTTGCAGTCCTGCTATTCTAACCATACAAGCTGGGAAATGTATTCGAGCATGATCTGATGCCCAACCCTCCCCATGCCCAATTTCTTTCCAAAAGGGTCAGGGAAAGTGGAAATTATATGCTTCTGGTCTCAAAAGAATACAGGAAGGACTCACTTGGAAGTGGTCCCAGATTTCACAGTTTAGTTGTAGGCTAAGATAGTTACATCAACCCTGAAACCTATGGATTTTGAGGACCTTTTCTGATTAAAATAGTTACTTACATTGTAAAGGATGTAATTGCCATTAGTCCAAAGCACTATTGATAAAAATACGAGCACAGGCCGAAAGACAGCAAGCTGAAAGGTGCCCAGCTTCAACCAAAAGAGGGTTTGCCTGGTCAAAAAAATAAGCAATAAATAAATTAGATAGGCCAAGATCATATTAGCAACCCTAATAACATTTTCTGGATACTGTCAACTGCAAAACGCCTCCACTCCTGTAGCATGTGGCTAAAATCTGGGGAGGAACAGCTTCAAGGTTAGAAAATACTTCCAAGAATTTCCGAAAGTTTATTTCTCCAAAGTCTCTACAAAAAAATAGTACTTTTCCTGCTCTGCAGCAAGCATGTACTAACCAAAGCTGGGCAAGACATGATGTCTTTCTCTGCCCTGAAGCCAACCAGGGAGACAAGAGCTGCACAACCGGTTTCTGAACAACGATGCCATTTGCTCTTGCCTTGTTGCCTTTTTATTTGAGTTCTCCTATGAAATTGGACAAATCAGTCTGTTCAGCCACTTCCTAGTCCTGTGGTAGATCAAGGAAGGGAATCACACAGACCCAGGTAGAAGGACTGGTAGTTTTTCAGTGCATCATGAAGAGGGCCATGTGAGTTTCGGGGTTTACTCCTCTGTAGTCTAACAGAAGGAAGGAACAGTCTCTCACTTGGCAAATTGCACAAGGCCAGCAGGACAGCTCAGAATTCCTCCACTTCTGTCAACACAAACTGGGTCCAGAACACAGCCTGTAACCTGGTCAGCCAAGCACTAAAGGCCACCAGGAAAGGGGCAGATGAAGTTTCTGACAAAGGGCATGAAAGATGACTGACCTGAACTCCCCTTCAGCCTTCACAGGAGGGGCTACAGCTGCTACAGCTGCCTCATGTTTTAGTCTGTTACTGTGCATTATTCCCCATATTTTCAGTGTTGTTTTCACTGGAGTTCCTTGGGCCCTTGACACTGCCATCAGAGGTGTCTCACAGACAACAGGCTGCCATTTAGTGTGCCAAAGGATATAGCCATGAACCAGGAATTACAGGAATTGCTCAATGAATGTAGCTAATAATCATGGGATTATCAACAGCACAGACACATGTGGAAAGACCTGCAATGGGCCAGCCACTTGGTGTGTGCCTTTTCAAAGATTTATTATTCCCAGAGGGCTTTAAAGAATAATACATATGACAAACAGAGCAGTCACTGCAATGCCAGAAAGTGTTTTCCTTGTTAACACAGGCCCATTTTCACTGATCACCAGATCTCTTCTGCCACATCTCTCCCTATTGCATGGATTGTTACATTGCCTCACCTATACCTTGTTCTTTTCCCCAGGACTGCAGATTTTTTTTTTTTTTTTTTTTAAGAATGAATCCCTCCCTTGGGGTAGCTCCCTGTTTCCCCATAAGATACCTATGGAAGGAATGTGAGACTGACTTTTCTCTAGTATAGCTTGCCAATATATATATATATATATTTTTTTTTTTTAAAAGGTACCCTGCAATGGAAAAAGGCTAGAGGTTAGAACCAGAAAGTAGATGGGTTTCCCTGGGGCACAGGCACCAGAGAAGGAGGCCTAAGTCCTCTGCAGAGCAAAAAGCCTTTTTTTTTTTTCTTTAGCAGACAGCTGTCCTTCTTGCCAGCAGTAGTAGGCTCCTGAAATGAGTCCATACTAGCTGACATCATCCTGCATAAGCTGCCACTGGGCTGAACAACAGCAAGGCAGAGTAGGGGATCCTCTCCCAAGCTCCCAGCTGTACAGAGGATGATATATATGGGAAGAAAAACAAATAAAGGTACATTTTTTGATTGGCTTACTACGTCTTCTTCTTGGTACCCCTCCATATAAATATTTAGTGTTACTTTGTTGAAATAAATTGATGGAAAATAAAGTTTAAATTCTAAGATCAAATGAGGCAGTTTAAGGAAAAATGATAGCAATAAAAAATAAGAATTTTTGAAAATGCATCAGAAACCATGATGCTGTGTTCTGTTCAATGCTTTCCGTTAAACAGATCATAAACTCCCCATGGTCCCTCTGACACTAAAGTCCACACCTTCACAGAAGATCTCCTTTATAAGTTCAGTCCCTCAGATTTTTCTTATAATGAGAGAAACAATCTCATGCTCTGTGCTAGTAGGAAAGCTCAGGGAAATACTCTGGGCTTCCAGGCTGTGGAGTGTCGGTGACTGGGTGACTCTAACCAGAGGAGGAGCTCCACCAGGCAGTGCTCAAAGGAGGACAGGTTATGTTACAGTGTATTGGCCCCTGCAGCTCTCCATCCTTACCCCACTTCTCAAAGATGCTTTCACACTAAGTTTAGAAGAAGAAAACATTTGCTTCTGCCTCACCAGACAATGCCATTTCATTGAGAACAAAGCTTTACAAGACTTATGTGTACTTTTTGTTCTAAAAATTATTTTAACCTCAAGTAGTTTTAAAGTCAAAATCAGAATGAAACATTTCAATTTTATCAAAGTGAGAGAAATTTTCTATCAAGAGAGCCTCCATTTGACAACTCTACTTGTGAAAAACACCCAATCTCAAGACACGTTCTCAAGATTTATTCCCTTCTAGAATGAAAAGAAACTGAAATGCCAATTATTAGGTTTTCTAGAGTAGAAATTTCTCCTCCCACACACCTCTGCATTGTAGAAACTAAACAAATTAGTGTTGGTGTACTGCCCCGAAGTGATGACGCTGTTTCAAACAGGCAGCTTGAGACTGACTTTTGGGCAGCTTTGCTGTAAGCCTGGCCTTGCCAAGCTGGCTGAATTCCAGCAGCCATTTCCAAGCTGGGAAATCTCAAAGGGGCGACTCACCTGGTGATGGGCACCTGAGGGAGGCAGAGGCAGCAGCAGCAGCAGGGCCCGGTGGTGATGGTGAAGAGACCATTTTCAAAGCGTCTCAGGAGCACCTTCTGCCCTCCACACTCTTTAATCATCATCATCAGGAACTTGTGGATAACTATGGCAAAAAATCTAGGAGAGGAAGAGGATTCCAGTTTGAACTTGCCTGCGTGTCTCGTATGCCTGTACAGGCCAGTGCCACCGTCTGTACAGGGTTCTTACAGCTTATGCTTTGCAATCAACAAAAATTCTAGCTCTGTCTTTGAGACACACTCTGCTTTCCATCACCCTGGAGGAGCAGAACTGCCCTAACCTCACTGAAAGAGGAATAGACTGAGGTACGGAGCCGGTGTGGAATACCCCAAAGCCACTCTGTTGGCTGAGTTGGTATTAAAGCACAGGCTTTCCTGGCCCCAGTCATTCTGGCCGTATTTTCCATAAGTCGTCTAGTTCTGACTAGTCCAAACTTTTTAGAACAAGTCCTCTTCCTCCTCAAACATGGCTTTCAACCAACAAACATGGCTAAGTTCACCTAAATAGCTCTCATTGAATGTGCTGGCCCAGGCAGGGTGTGGTTCCTCTGCAGACAAAGCACCAACTGCTGCAACCCCACCTCTCCTTCTTTCCCCAGCTGTACATTCTCAACCCTACCCAGGAAGTACAGATTATGCCACCAAACATGGAAATCCAATCAATAAAAGAGGTCCTCTGCTGCACTGCCTGCAATCTTGGGAAATGGAGAAGAGGGAAGTTAAGCACGCTTGAAGTGCCATAGGACTGGATTTTTGGAAGTTTCTGGCAATCTGCACTACCTGCACACACTGCTTCATGCCAACAATATTCCCTACTACTGTGCCGCCCCTCCTCTTTCACTCTTTTGCTCATCCCCAGATGTGGAGTTCTCAGGGTCACGGCATACCACTACTTGGTCCTGCCTACCAGGGCTGTGCCATCACCTCCAGAAAGCAGGGACCACATTTGTCCCTTCTTCTCTGTGCATGCCAGAGCTGTCATGTTCACACATAAAGTGCATTTATCAGGACAACTGTGGAACATTTTTATACTCATCGGGGGCTCACTTGGCACCATTAATAATAGACCTCCACGGCTCATCATCAGTAAAAGTGCAGGGAAGGAGTCACAGGCCAGACTCTCATTCCACATGACATGCAGAGGGAGGAAAGACAGACTACTGCTCCGAAGAGACTGTCAATCCAAGGAATCAATTACGTGCGAGTCACAAATCCTTCATACTGACGTTCCCACACTAGGGAGCTGTAGCGCTGGGAACTGTTTCAGCATTTTCCACCTCCCAGGAAAGAGCTGCCAAGAGATTTCAACTCAAATTTAAAAAAAAAAAAATTACTGAATTGTTAAATTTACAGAATGACTGTGTTACCAAGAGCAGCAGATGTTTAAAGGGAAGAAATTCACGGTTTGGAGCAACACCTAGAAACAAGCAGAATACTCACACTCCTGCTGTGAAATCTGTAAACATTGTTGAGCGAGGAACCCACATGCCAATGCATGAAGTAGTAGAGATCACCTACAGAGAAAAGGAAATAAGGTTGTATGAAGGGCAGAGATAAAGCTCATCTGGCTCCTATGGATTTTCAGGGAAGCCTTATTTTCAACATTAAATTTTATCTCGTTTCTACGTTAACTTACTGGAGCTGCAGCGTTGATCCAAATTATGATTGATCTTTTGGAGGAGGGGATTTTCCTGTAGATGTAGACTGCTTCCTCTATAAACACCAGAATGGCAATGAGCGTCATCAGAGTCAAGGTTGCAAAGAGAAATCTCTCTGGTAGGTCAAGGCCTGAAGAGAGAGAAAAGAAAACAGACAGTTCTGATTTATTTCATAAGCTTTTCAAACATAAATGTAACAACACCATCTCTGAGGGGCTTCTTTGCCTTATTCCTGCAGCTGCTTGCACTCATCCCTTGATAGACAGGCAGACACTGACTCCACAGAACCATTCAAATACTGGAGTTCATGACTAAATCTTTCCAGGATCCACAGACAGCAGGTGGGAAGAATATTGCCTTCACCTTCTCAAAGCATTAATCAATAGTCCCTATCAGAAAGGGGGAGTCCTGGGACAAATATCCTTTAGGTGATTATAAATATGTAGCAGAAATAAACATATAATCTGGGAACTTTGCCAGGCAAGCAGGCTACAAGCAAACATGTATTTTATTGAGTGAATACTCATTCACTGAGTATTAGTTCTCTGTTCCATCATATGTTCATAGGCATGTTACATGTAACTCCCTTAGGCAGGCAAACTTACCAAAAGCTCGGTGGAATGTTGTAGGGCACATAAACAATGTAAGGAAAAGCCCCTGATATACCTAGCCTGAGAAAAAATTTGGTGTCTTCACCAAAATCTTTTCGGTTCTCCCCTTAAAACTACATATGGATATCAACGTTTACCCACAGGTGTTAGGATTTATGTTTTCATTGACACTGGGTATGGATATCAACTTTGACTCATAACTGATGGTTGAAGTGCCTTTTTTATTTTATTTTTTTTCCCCCCCAAAGGATGTGTTTTCAGAGAGAGGAAAAGGCACGACAGTGGAGTTGGGCTTAATTTAGGAGAAGTTCATGCTCATCATCAGTACTGACTCCTGCCGGACCCGCAACCTATCTGAACGCAAGGCAGAGCCTCTGCCCCAGCCTCTTTAACCTAACCTGCTTCAAAAAACCCCGGCACTTCCAGGCTTGGCTGCCGGCGGGGCAGTGCACGTCTCGGTGGCCATCTCCACGCCGGACGGAGCCTGAGACCCGGCGCAGCTCCAGGGCCGGTCCCGGGCAGCCCCGGCGCTCCCTGTCCCGTCTCTGCTCGGTGACATCCCCAGCCAGGCCCCGGGCTGGGGCCGTGCGCTGCTCTCGCCCTGCCCCGGGGCTGCTCGGCCGGGACGGGCGGGTGCCGAACTCCGCTCGGGGCTTTCCTCGCCGGGCCACAACGGCGAGGGGGCACGCGGGGACAGGGGCAGGGACACGGGCAGGGAGAGGGGGCCGGGCAGAGGCAGGAGCCCCACAGGGGCAGGGCCAGCCCCCGCTATCCCCCGCGGGTGGGTGCCGGCGGCGCTGTCCCCGGGCGGCCCCCTCTCCTCCCGCCTCACACTTACTCCGGAGAAGCTCCTCCGCGAAGGGCGGATCTCTGGCGCCGCAGGACGGGGGCAGGGTGCCGTTCGGCTCGCCCTCCATGGCTGCGCGGCCGCC
>VWZN01004523.1:22803-42653 GCA_013396955.1 Regulus satrapa | reverse complement strand
ATAGAGCCCAGCCCGGGACAGAGCCGAGCCCAGGACAGAGCGCGCCCATCACGCTCCCACCCCGCTCCCATCCCGCGCCCACCCCGCCTGCCACGGCCCGCGGCTGCTCCCGGCCGCTCCGGCCCGGTCTCGGTGGAGCTGCCTGCGGAGCACAGCCGGCCCTCCCCGAGCCCATATTCACAGCCCCAGGGTGTCGGGGCACCTGGGTATCGGAGCTGAGGGGGGCTGGACTCGGCCGGGGGGCGGGCGGGATCCTCAGGGTCGTGCCCGCCTTCGCTGCAGCCCCGGGGCTCGGCGGAAAGCTGCTCGGAATACGGGACACGTGTTGGAGGGACTTTTCACGGAGCCCTTCGCCGAAGGCTTCCCCATCATCTTGGCTGCAACGAGGTGAGAGGCCGAAGGAGAGCACAGCGAGGGTAGGAATATACCGATAGGTTCTCCATTTTCCCACACGTTTCTTCTGCTGGAAGGATTCTTTCTGCAGCCTGAGCATTTTTGGGCTGCTTCCAGGAAAAGGGAATGAGTACTGAAATGCTGGAATTTGGTAACCCGACCAACCATGTTGTTCAGGATAACCGGGGTTGAAAGCTGGCTAACCCTAATGGTTACAGTGCTGAGTGACAAAATGACAGGGACACACCGTAACAATGAGCACAGAGTGGTGTCCGGGGGAGGAGGACAGTCACCTGTGCAGTGATGAGCGATTGCCACTCACTAAAACGATCCTGGGATCACCGTGGACGCTCCTCAAAAATGGCAGCAAAAATCAGCATGGGACAAAAGGCAAAGGACTGTGAGAAATTTGTGTATAAATAAAGGAATAGACATAGAACAGCTAAAATACACATGGAGGCCTCCCTTCACCATGGTGGTGTTTTAGAAAGTTGAACGAATTGAAGTGGGGAGGTGAGGAATTTAGGGAGATTTTTAAGCACCAAGGGCCCTTGTGGTAAGGGCTGTCATCTTGCAGAATTCCCAGGATTTCCAAAGGTTTTACAGGAAGGACAGGCTGGACACTGAATCACTGCCAGCAAGAACACAGGGATGCAGGGGAGAACTGGGCTGCTTGCTGTCTAACACCAGCAGGTACCCAACGGAGAGAAAGCAGGCTCCTTCCAGAGTGGCAGGATTTGGGAGCGAGACAGATGAGGCTACTGACAGCCTGTTCTGTCACTATCAGGAGAGCTTGGTTACAGATCAAAGTAATTCATTTTGAGTCCTCCTTGGCATTGCTGCCTTTGTTTTCAATGCATTGAGAGGCGATGATGAAAGCCCTCCAGTTTCACCAGAAGGGATGCGACAGTAAGTGGCTGTTGGCATGTGGCATCTGGTATCTGCCCGGTTTTCACGCTCTGCCCGGAACATTCTCCATCCAGCACATCTGCTGCTGCCCAGCTGCAGAAACATACAGGCAAAATCCATGAAACACTGTTCTCATCCTGAAGAAACAGTTACTAGTAGAGAAGGAAATTACCTTAAAAGACCATTCATTTTCTACACGGTTTGCTTGAGTTTTTTAACTAGCTATTTTCAGGTGGTCATATATTCCAAAATGTGACCAAAAGCTCAGTAGGATTGTTGAGATTTAAAGATGGCCCAAGGCTTTTGAATGTTCTTTCTGAGCAAACACAACAGGGTTCCCATCTGTTGCTATTTTGGTTGCCAGCTCCTTGTATTCCCTGAAAGCTAAAAATAAAAATCCCTTACCTGTGAATCCTTTTTCTGAATGAGGCAGGTTTGGCAATGCTTGTGTTAAAGATATTCATACACTAAGTGTAAGAGACTCGAGAATTTTTTGGAGTTAATAACAGTTTTGGATTTGGCAGTCATATTTAAGCCGTTCAGAAATACCAGTTAGGAACAAATACTGCAGCAGACACTGAACATTGGAGAGTTTTGTCTCTTAAACCTATAGAAAATTGACAGGTTGAAGTTTAGAGGTTAAGGATTAATTCCTATCTGCTGCTGTAGGGGTCCAACTCTCCACGTCTCTTCTTCTACTGGAGAGTCTCATGCAAAATAGAGTCTCAGAAGAGAATCACACACATACTGTGACTCCTTTTTGTTAGAAACACCATTTGACATTTTTGGGACAAACATTGGACCCATTTCCTTAAAAGCTGCCATATGTCCTGAGGGGAGCATGCATCACCTTTTCCTCCCATTCTGGACTGTGTCTTGGCAACAGTATTTGCCTGACAGTGTTTAAAAGTAATAAAGCAAATGAAGAATGTGCCATGATCCCTCAGTTACCACAGCCAGAGGTCTGTGCTCTGTGCATACTTTCTTAGACCAGACTCTTCCCTCTCGCCTCTGCCCTCGAAGCCAAAGGCTGTGTCTCTACATCAACAAAGAATCCTTCAAATGCCCATAAGCCTGAGTATGTTCTCCTCCCAGGTTCACTATTCCAGTTTTTGGTTTCACCTTTTAGTTCAATATATGATATTTTCCATGAAAAACCAACCAGCCCCCAAAGCCACCTTCAGCACCAGAAGAGTATTTCTAAATGGATCCCCTATCCATTTAGATGCATCAAGAGATTGTCACGGGTCCTCAGAGTAAAAACCACCTCTGAACACAGTTCCCTGCCTCTGTTGACCAGGGGCTTTCGAGCACTTTGTTGTTCAGCCCCGTTCCAGCCACTGCACATCTCAGACTTGTTTCTTCTCAAGAAACCTTTGCTTCTACTTTTCCCATTTCCTTCTACTTGTGTTAATCATTTGAAGAGCACTGCAGATGCTCATCTTTGTTCCATTTTTATGATGACATTCCTTTTCACCTGCCTCACTGCAGGGATTACTTGGTCCTCTTGGCTCTGTGGAGCTGGATGCCTGTTGTGATCTTTGGCCCAGGGCATGTGGTCCAGAGGAGCTGTGGTGTGTCCCTGGAGGAGGAATACCAGCCTTCAGAAGGTGACATGGCCCCTCTACCCCACGTTGGTGGGCCAAGCCTATGGACAAAAGACCTGATGTCAGCTCTGGCTCAGAGTCTGAACAGCAGGAGATCCCGCAGGTTGCCTCACGGCACAGACTCCAAGCTCCATTGCACAGCATACATAGGATAGGCTATGGCATTTTGGTTGTAGGAAGTGCAGCATCATCAGTGTAGATGGGAAAAATGAGAAATGCAGCTCCTTTCACAGAATCATTCCGTGTGGGAAAGGCCTTTAAGATGATTGAGTCTAACCACAAAGCTAACACTGCGAACAGTTCTGAGGAGAGGTTAATTCGCCTCATGGCAGGGTACATAAACTTCAGAACCCTTACATTCCTTCAGTCAGTGAAAATATGCATCACCTGGAGAAGGCTCCAGCTGATTCTGAAAGGACAACAACAACTGTGAACTCCAGGGACAGATACTGGTATGTGGAGCAGCTGCATTTGCTGAGTAAGGTTAAAAAGCAAGGTAGGCATTTCAGGAGGCAACGGAAAGGATTTGAGTTGTAGATGAACATACTCCAGAGGTGCCAGAAGGAAACATTTCTACACCTACCTGATTCTCTTCTGCTGACTTCTGGTCATGTGCCTCCCTCTCATAGATAAATCAGCCAGTTTGAGAGAGAAAAATTATTTTAACAGCTTAACCTCCTCCCACTGCATTTGCTTAAGACAATTTGGAGGCTAACAGATGGAGAGTGGTAAACTGAATCATCCCAGAAAGAGCCTAAAACTCGTTAATGGATGAGGCAATTATCCTTTTAAGCACTGTTGCTGGATTTGAAATGCTGCATTTGTACACTAATTTAATGGAAAAGGAGGTAGAGCTTCAACAGTACCTCTGCTAGAGTGTGGGCACAGGGAGCACTATTAAAGTACTTGCAACTATGCCTTTATGACAGGATGTGATTTCTACTGATGCAAGAAACTCATAATGTCAGTAAAAAGTTGTGTAAAGGGGTCTTTAAACCTGGGTTAATATTTCAATACTATATTATTATTAATATTTTCAATGAAAGCAACTGCTTCTATTGTATTTTTTTCCCTGTGATAGAGAGAAAGCAAAAAGACAGAAATATAAAGAAAAGAAATATTCACATAAAGGAAAGAAACTATGAAAGATGAGAGGGAAAATAATACTAAGTGATGATTTAAAATAATGCCAAAATGTAGAGTTAATTCATTCACTCTCAGGAAGGGAGGTATCTCCAATTCCCTTTAGAAGAAATTTAGATTCCCTCTGTGTGCTTTGCCAAAGCAAAGCTATGCTTTAGTCAAACATGAAGCACTGGATGAACATTCAGAGGAACTGTGTGAAATTACAGGGAAGGAAAAACCAGTTTTTTGGGTTTTTGTCCTGTTGAGCAGAGTTCAGGCGAATGGGATAGATTTCTGTTAGAAAACTAAGTGATCAATTTTCAGTGCTATAGGGGACTGTGCATCACACTTCTCACAAGTTTGGGTAAGAACCAGAAGAGTCAGCTAAAACTGTTCCGATTTCAAAGGAATGTACATGCTTAATAATGAAATTAAATCCTGTTTTTCAGCTATAGCATAATATACAGTTGGACGTACATGCAAGTCAGCCTTTTCCGCTATAAGTCCGTTGATTTTTCACCAACCACCAGTAATGAACTACCCGTTTCAGGAAAGGTGGGTCATTAATGTAAGAAAAGGAACATCTATATCACTGTAAAAGAAATTAATAAGGGGATTTGCTTGTTTTCTGGATCATGACAGCAACGATACAAATAAATAAATACAGTCACGATGATGAAATAAATTAAGATAGCAAAACGGAATGATTATTTTAGTGCTTATTCAGGTGGACACATTTCTGCCTTAAAAAGAATATCAGGTGTGCCTGAAGCTTTCGTGCTCTTAAGAGGAAAGCTTAGACAAAGACTCTTACCAGTACAGAAACAATAAAAGAGAAAAGAGAGAGCTTTTCATTAAATCTGAAGCTAACAGGGTTGATTTTACTTCCGAAGTAGCAGATCAGTTTCTGGCAGTCAATAAAGGGGAGAAATACAGAGACAGAATCAAACTATTAATTTTTAATGTATTGTTCTACTTTCCTCCAGTTACAAGTAATTATTTGCCCTGTCTTATCCTTTTAGAGTAACTTAGGAGCAATTGCCTGTGTCAGTAGAATAAAAGAAAAGAAATTCACAGTACTTCACAGTAGAACAAAGAGCTGAAAGAACCTTATAAAATTAGGACCCCAAACTGGCAGTAGGGGGAGTAGCCAACAATCAGCATCCTGAGGGAGAGTAGAGGCAGGGAGTGCATTTTCCCTGTCATTGCTCTGATAAAGTACACGTATTTGATTGCAGAGCTTTTCAGCGATGGAAGAAGTTTTTCCCCAAAGGAGGGTTGATGAGCAGTAAGACAAATATGCCTTAAGGACCAAGTAAATGCCACTCTGAGAGCATCTCCTATGTGTCTAAGGGCCCTGATGGGCAAAGAAAAACCTCACAGATATTGACCATCAAAAAGAATAGATAAGGACTAAGAAGTTCTGTCTCTAGGGTGAATTTCTGTAGATTTTTTCTTCCCAGTCCTGATTTATAACCCCCAACTTCTAGAGCAGGGCTGTCAAGAATTCTGAGGTTTTGTGTTAAAAATGCCAGTTTATCTGAAGGGAGGCTTCTGATAAGAGGGGTGATTTTTAAAAGATTTATTTTCAGGAAGCTATTTTGTAACTTTGGTTTATGTAAAAACATTTCAGCTTGACATTTCCTACAGGAATTGTTTTGCATCTGCTATTCAAAGCAAATTTTGAAATATGAAACATTTTGAAAATCATCTAAAAATAATAGAAATAAAAACACAATGCTTAAAATTAGGAAATTATACACAAGTTCATTGTTTGTTTGTTTGTTTGTTTTAATGGAAGTTTCTGCTTTTCAGCTTGATTCAGGACAACAGACCTTTGGAAAAGCTGAGAACCTCCTTACGGAATAGGGTTTGCAGAGCCAAAGCCGTGCTGGAGCTTGGGGTTCACAGCAGTTTCCTGGAGGGGAGAGCAGGGGTCTCTTCAGAAGTTACTGATGTTAATCTGACTGAGGCATCTCAGACACTCCGCCCTTAATGACTCAGACTGCTTTTTTCACAACAGTCAGGTGCTGGGCAGGACACATCTTGCATTTCTTCCAACAGGTCATAACTTGACAGAAATCTTTTCTGCTCTCTCTGTACTGCTATTATGGGGAAGGAAAAAACAAACAAACAAAAAAACCCCCACAAAAAATCCTACACAAACAAAAAAAACCCCCAAAACCAGAACATGCACACACAACTGCAAAACTGTAATATAATATTATAATTACAATATAGTAATATAATTTAAAACCCCAAACACAACATTCTCCAAAAACTAGGGTTATACTGTTTTGTGGAGCAGGCAGAGCACCCACCAGCAAGCAAGGAGAAAAGAGCACACATGTATGAATGCAAAATATTATCAGCATGGGCTTTAGTCACCATGGCAGTGAGACTGCCTGTGCCAGCAGCCTGGGCACGGGTGAAATCCTGCACTGTCTACATACAAAATCAGTTCTACAGCTTGAAACTGTACTTTTTTCCTTTATAAAAAGACAGCCTGTGAAAAAACTGAAGCTCCTACTTGTTTGGGTTTTTTTTCCCTCAAGTAATTAATAGAAATTTTATTTTGAAAGTTGCAGTCCTGCAACTGAAAGGCTATTTTCAGTTTGTTGCTGTTTGAAAGTTACCTCAATACTTTAGCTCTTGCTACATGCACGGGAAATTTGTGGTTTAGAAAACACTGAAAAGCCACAGGCAGTGTCTGAGTTTGTAGTGAACTGTGAAGGTGAAAGAAGAGCACAAACATCCACATTCAATTTTGAATTTTTGTCCTGTAGTCCGTACACAAACAGAGCCAAATGGAGAGGTGAACAGGTTTGGTAGAGAAGCAAGAGCAACTGGAGCAGAGTTTGGCTGGAGAGAAAACACGAAATTATGTTTCAAATAAACATTTGGCACACATTTGTAATAGCTCAAAGATGCACTGTCTACAGATGAAAACTGGAAGCTGGGCTTCAGACAAACACCTCAAAGTGTGCAGGGAAGCTGCATGGTCTGGGATGTTATGAAACAATAGACACAAAGGTCACAGTAAGCCAGAAAATTATGAAACTTGTTAGCAAGAGAAAGGCTGCGTGGCTGTCTCTAGTGCATCTCCCTGTCTTCGTGCGAGAGGTGGCTGTGCCTCTGACCCACGTGTTGGGCTAATGTGCCCCAGACACAAAACTGCAAATCCTCGGGGCAGCTCTCGACTTGAGGCTGGGGGTGCCCCCGCTTGAAGGTTCACAAACCTTGCGAAATTCTTTGTGATTCTGCAGAAAAGGAAAGAAGCACCCTGAAACACTAACTTGCAAAAGACCCTGTAGCCTTCTTCTGCACACCCCTGGATGTTTTGGAGAGCTCTGACAACCCGTGGTGACCTGTGAGGGGTTATCCCTTCTGGAATTGTTGTGTCTGGTGTACCTGCACTGTCATCCCCGGGGCTTCCACTGACTCTCCCCCAGCTCACAGAGACAGGCAGGGGCTACTCAGGCTGCAGAGGAAAACAAGGTGTTAAAGAAAGCAATTGGGTCCTTCCCAAAGCCATTTTTTGTGATTTCCAGGATAAAACAGCTAAATGCTCCCATTGTGCTGATTTTGCCTTGATAATGAATAACCTGTACTGCTCTGGGGGTTTAGGGTACTCTTCTTTGAAAATGTTTTGTTCCCATTGCCCATTGTCTCTTCATTTGGACAGAAAGAGGGGTCTTGTGAATACAGTGAAGGAGATTCGTGATAGCTGTGGTATCTGTTTAGTTTTGGCAAAAACTATTTTGGAAGTCAAGCAGCCTGAGTCTGTGCAAGTCTTTTTCATCTGTGCAATGGCAGAAGAGCACTTGCATGGAAGAAAGGGTCCCTCCAGAGATGGGGACAGGAGGACAAGAAACATTAACGTTTCTTGATCATCACACAAATAGACGAGGGCATTCTTCTGATGCTTGTCCTGTTTGGAATTGTATCATTTTTCAATAATACTTTAAAAAGTGGCAGCCAAATACAAATGTTTGTCTTCGCTGGGCAGGACTGTTATGATTTATTCTGAAGTATAAGGTTAAAGGCACTGTTTGCAGAGGGAGTCTGCATAGTTGTATTATCTGGCATTTGTATTAGCCAAAAGACTGGTTCAGATCAGCTTACTCCTTGAGCATAACGAGCCATAAATTACTAAAAATAATCACATCCTATCAACAGCTGTCACATCATCTTAGCAGCTGTCAGGGGGTACAGCTAGAAATTTGTGACTGTCCAAAAAAGCAAAATGGAGTCTGGAGTCATATATGAAGTCATCACCAAGTAATTGTAAGAATAAGTACACATCAGCCTTTAAAAATAAACAGAGAGCGTTATATAGTGAACATATATTTATACTTAGAAGTTTCATTTTCTCTGCACTTCTGGCTCCTCAAACCTTTGAATGGAATTTGATAGCCATGCTTCATTTTTTATGCTTCAAACAAATACGCTGCAAAAATGCCACCTTCTCCTAATGCAGCTCCGCCTAAGCAGCACTGACATACTCCTGACAGGATTAATTCTCAGGATCCATTGATATGGAAGATTACAAATTAAGCAAATTTGCAAATACCTGCTGGAGATGAAAGGCAATTTGAAGTGGAATAGGGTTCTAATGAGTATTGTCATCTACTATGTACATATCTTGATTTTATCTGAGTGCAGTTTTCTTCTACTCCTGGCACACATTCATCCTGCTCACTTCAAAGTGTTATTTTGTCATCCTCTTCCATCTGGAGCAAACACACCCCAGCCATCCTGAATGGAGACACAAGCTCCTGAGTGACTGTGGATTTGGGCTCCAGTCTGCAGAGTCTGCAGAGCAGCGCTTTCAGGACTTTTCATCACACCTGGTGTAACTCAGGGGGACTTCTTTGGCAAAGGCTCAATGCCCATTTCATGAGGTGAAACTTAGAAACCCATCAGGAAACAAAAGCAGTATCTTTCAGTAGACAGCTTGGACGGTCCTAGCTGTGTCTTTCAAGCTGAAATAGAAATTCCAGCTCCAGATGTCAGACGTTTGGCACTCCCACATTTCCACACCGACCTGGTGGAAGACTGGGGCAACAAAGATACCTTGAGGTGACTGCCTCTGGCTTGGGTACACCTTGCACTTCCCACTGCTGCTCCCTCTCTAAGGAAGGCTGGGGCTGAAGAAGGAGAGAGCTGTGGGATGATGGTTCTAGCCAGGACTGGGGCCTCGAGCGTGCAGGACTTGCTTTGGGTTCTCACCCACAGCCAGCAGCTGACATTTGGCAGGAGACCAGCCCCATCTTGACTCTGAAGGCAGCCAGCTGATTTCCACGGCATTTCTGCTGGAATGAGGACGGCTACAGCAGCAAATCCCAGATGCCCACCCTGACTGAGCACCAGCAAAGCCTCTTTTCATGCCTGTCTTAGGGCACTGCTCTCCCAATGCAAATGCACGTACTGGACCAAGGTGAATTTCATCAGCATCTGTTTCAGGAAGAAAGGAGATGATTTAGAGCCACTAGGAACTGCACTGCTGGGCACTTTCTCCTTTTTTCTTGAACCATTTTCAAAACAGCTGTTACTTATTCCTCTTACATTTCATCATCTCAGGACATGGAAAACAGATATATTCCGGAGCTCCTGAGGGGACAAAAATCATTATACAGAGATTGTTTTCAAAAAAAATAGGAAAGAGAAAGAAAAACAGATGTTTCGCATGCTAAGACAATGTTTGCATGAGGCAAAGTTGTAGGAAGTGATAATTTTATTAGCCTGACTTGAGAAAACTGTGAAGAAACAGAAAAGGTTTTAGATGTAAGAACCATCAGAGGCAGTGGTGTGTCAGTGACGTGGCTCACACTGTAACTTCAGGCAGCAACTGAGCTCAAAAGGCAGAAGCAATTTTAATATACTATGAGCTAGACTATAGAGAGACCTTTTCAATATATCTTTCCCTTGTCTTGACAAATTCATTAAATATTTCCAGATAGTTCTTGCATTCCTGATGGCCTCTTTCTCTCGTCCCCTCATCATTTTGTTATTTTCTTAGAATGTAGTTTTGTTTCACAAGGTCCATTGTTCATTTAATGTGTAAGTTGAAGGGTTTGTGGTGTATCTGAGACCCAAGCCAGCTTTTCTACTCTTGCTTGGCAGCTCCCATGGCAGCATCTATTATCTCTCCCTTAGTCTAACATCTCTCTGATTTATCTCTACTTGCCTCTTCTATTATCTCCTCTTGCCACCAATTTCCTCTTTTCTAGCATCTGACAAGTTGACTAGCACCTTCATATAGCAACCATCACGGCTCCCCCGGCATCCTTCAGCCCTTGCTGACAGCTGAATAATATGGTACCTGTCCTGGTTCAGAGCTGTCATTCCTGCGTAATCATTTTCAGAGAAAACTTTCTCTGATGCCCTTTGTTTCTTTTCCCTCTCTCTCTCAATTCTACCTAGTCAGTTTACAGTTTTTCAGATATTAACTCCCCACCAATTCGTTCTGACTTTGTAAGTGGAAGGAAGAATTTGAATAAGCTCCACCCAAATGTTGAGCTGTGTGTTTGGGGGTAGGGGAGAGGTGTGCAAGCCTCGACAGAAAATTATTACCTTGTCTGACTGACAGGTAATACTTAGAGGCCAATTTCTGCAATAAAAGCATATGCATGTCCAGAAAGTAATTTGTATAAACATTTATCAGCAATTGCTTGGAGTTTACTATGACAGAAAACATTAATGACACTAAAGCTAATTCAGTGAAATGCTTGCAAAAAGCCATACTGTTATTGCTGTAGAAAAAACAGAAGCCTCAAAATACTTGTTATTTAACTATTAAATTGTTTTAATAATTCAATTTTTTCTTGAAGTCTTGTTTTCTGCATACATCTCAGCTTTTCTCTAAACAGAAGTCCAATTTTAAAAGATGTTTTTGTCCAAAAAATATTGAGAATGCAATCTATATCCTAAAGAAAAAACAAACACACACAACCCAAAAAATTAACAGAAGACTGTAAAAGGGGTATATATACATATACATGTATGTATATGTGTATGTATTTAAATTTCACTGTTATCTAAAGCAGGCTTTTATCAGCTTAGTCCAATACTAGAATAATGAAAAAAACTTATTCAAACCAAAAGTACATTTTTAATGAGTTTTGGCAATTTTGGCAACACTTGAGAAACCTGTTTCCTTTTTAAAAGTCGGGTAGAGTGCCTCATGTTTAAAAATAGCCATGGAGCATTGTTACATGCTCAGCATGGTTCCCAGGTGCACACGGGTTACTCCTGGTCCTTGCAGCTCTGGAAGAAGGGCTGTCTCCCTTGCCTTCACTTGCTATTTCCTGCAGTTCCCACTGCCACTGGTGGCTTTTGTGGAAGCTGTTTCTGTCCCACTGGAAGTCTATTGCCCTGTATAAAACTATATGGAGCTGAGTGTTCCCCTGAGGAAACAGAATCAGGAACCACTTCAGGAGACCAAGGCCAAGCCTGTGCCCAGGGATCTCACTGCTCTCATGTGCTGCTGCCCGTGCTCTCCCCAGCCCTGCGTGTCACCCGTGTGCAGGACACCCAGGGAACAGCAGGTGATGCTCTCTCGAAGGAACAGCTCCTTGTCATGCTGGATTTCATGGAATAACAGACTGGCTGAGGCTTTTGAAGACAGAGAGCACCTCAGAGAAAATCTGTTCTGCTCCCCTGCTCAGGGCGGGAGCACTGAGAGCAGGTTGCTCCAGGTGTGTCCAGCAAGGTTGAAGACAGAAAAAAACAGAAGACAGATGTTAGAGAAAGGCAGGATTCAGGCACTGCACAGAATGTGAGCTCCACTGAAACTGGAAGACGGGGCTGTTCTCATGAAAAGTTTTCATTTAAACAAACACATGGAATTTACGAGGACAAAATTATTAACTGAAAAGTTCTAACAGCATGCACTCTTCATTTCTGCAATTCTTCATTCCTTTCTTTCATTCCTCAGAATACCAGTATATTTTTCTTCTTGTTCTTCTTTTCCTAAAATAAAAGAGAACCAAACAGAACAGTGGATTGTCAAAATATTATCCATAATTTTGTAAAGAAATTGTCTTTTGATCCTGTTCTCTTGCATACTATTTTTGTAAGGGCCAGCCATAAGTCAACCTGCCACTGCATTTTTTTTCTTTTCAGTGAAGTAGCAAAAAGTGGAGTTCTCTGTAGCTAGAAATGTAGTTCTGTAGACATAAATATCATATCCTTAGCCATCCTAGGAATGCTTATCTCAAGATGTGTCTCTGTGTCCTTCAGGACAATAACTGTAGTAACTGAAAACAGGATGAGGGAGCTTAAATGTGGTGAGCAATCACTCATTTATTCCCAGCACATGCAATGCACTTCAGAAAAACCATAGTGGTCATGACACAGGGGACACTGTCATGTACTGTAGAACCTTTAAAGCCGTTAAAATTAAAATACAAACCAATAAAGTTGTTCAGGTATTTTTAGCTTCCTGTTTAAGGCACAGACAGTGAGGATTGCAGTTGTGTTATTCTGTCTGATGTCTAGCAAAGGGTCATGCTTTCAGACTACCTCTTCTGTAGGAATAAAGAAAATCAACATAAGCTGAGCAAGCATCTTTTGTGATGCTGTGATTTATAATATTCATGCTAGGTAATTTGATTAGGATGTTAAACACCTTCTACACATGAAATAGTCTCACAGTCTCCCTTTTGCAGCAAAAGAATTTTTATTTGATACCAAAAAGATAAAAAGCTTGACGCGTGGGGTGGAGTTGAAGACCAGGAGACGTTTGGTAAAGGAGGATCAGCCTGTGCCCTGTGCAGGAGGAAAGACCCCAGAGGAGGCAGAGCTGAGGCAGAGCAGGAGCGAAGGAGGAGTTGGCTGGACAGCCTGGCACTAGCACTGCAGCTGCTACACAGAGCTTGCAAATAAAGAGCTTTTGTTTTGCAGCCAGTTCAGGAACTGGATGGGATTTTTACAGGTGAGCTGTAAAAATCCTATACACAGGAGTGTATTTTCCCACAGGACAACACGGTTTATAAATTACTCCAAAGCCACAGATAAAAAAGAATGTGAGCCATGCAAGGTGCACCATACAAAGCATGTTTCTGAAAGACAAGCAGTAAAGATAGAGAAAAAGGATCAGGCAGGTGCCAAATAAAGTGATTTGTTCTTACAAACTGTCTGGAGGAAATCAAGATTGTAAATCAGAGTCCTTTGGGATCAATATCTTTTCATGTGGATCTGATGAGAAAAGATGGCTTTTGCTTGTGCTGCACTGCCCAAGTTTGAAGACAAGAAGTTTTCAAAGGCTGCTGGACTCCTTTGGCACATCACTTCTTTAAGACTCTTACAATCACAATGAAAACTGTCACACGGCACGGAAAAATTTCCCCACATCAGGTATTATTCTTCACAAGAAAGCTATACTGTAGTTTAAATTAGCCAGGTGCTTCTGACCCCCTATTTAAAATGTGTTTGCACTGACATCCCAAGAAAAGAGTTTCGTTATTTAATTGCACTGTTAGTGCCAATGCTTTCAGCTAAACCCATTTGGAGTTAGACCTTTTAATAGAAAGTGACAATTTAAATTGCCACGATAGCAGCATAAATGGTGCTTAAAGTCATTATTAACCTGATGCTGCAGTTGGCTCCGGACCAGTTTATTAAAGCAAAATCAAGGCAGAGGGAGGAGGGGAAGAGGAAATTAAGTGATGAATCATTAATTCCTTTGGTATTCGCTGTAACAACAGTAGCTGTGGTGAACGAATTTGCCTGTGTGAGGGAGACAATGCATAATCCCGTCCTCAGTTTGCCTTCAGCAGCATCCCTGCGGAGGAGTCGGCGGCCCGGCTCGGAGCTCGCTTTCCCACGGGATGCTCCTGCTCTCCCGCCCACTGCCGCGGCCCACGGGCTGGCCGTTCTTGTGTTTTGTCCGGCTCCGGGGGCTTGGCAGGACACAGTCGAGCCTGAGCAAGCAGGTCAGGGTTTCTGCTTTGCCCGAGGATTCCTGTTTAACTGCGGCCGGTGCCGGGAGGGGCCGCGGGGCTCCATCCATGCGGGGCTCCATCCCTGAGGGGCTCCATCCCTGCGGGGGCACACGGGGCGAGCCGGGCCCGGCCCGGTCCGGCACCGCCACCTGCCGACCGCGGCCTGGGGCCGGGCAGGGGCTTGGCCGAGGAGCAGCCGGGGCTGCCTCGCAGGGCCTGGGACGGGACTCTGGAGAGCCGCACCCGGCGGCTTCCCAGCTCCAGCGGAGCCCTTCCCTCCTCTCGCCCCCCTTCTGCCTCTTGCTGGCCGCAAAGAGGAGCGCCAGCGGGTCAGGAGCGCCACAAGCTTTCTAAGCACACATCTTAGGCTGCTGGGAAAGCTGCCCAGCCTTCCTGTCGTTTGGAGTCATCCCTCAGCACCTCTCCTCGAAGCTCTCCGAGTGTGGGTTTGGTGCTCAGGGAGCATCGCACGCTCATGGAGTCCCTCCCTCCGTGGGGACAGGGCAGGAAAAGCCTGAACCCGCCGTCCTTGGGTCAGTCAGCAGAGCTTACCTTGGTCTCGGCCAGGCCAGCCAAAAACCCAAAAGGAAATGCGGTGATCCCTGCCCCTTGAACTTGGCGGTCCCAAGGGGGAACAGGACTCCTGATATTGGTTCCTAATATTGGTCCCACTAATAGGATCGGTGATTTAAGGCTCACAAACCTCTTAGTGCTAATAAGCTGAGCACTGGCAGGTCTGATAAGGCTTTGGGTACAAGAATTTGCTCCCTCGTGCAATGGGGAAGAAAAGCCCGCCTGCAGGGAAGCAGCAAGGTGTGCTGGCACAGGGCTCAGTGATGGTATCCCCAGCACTGCTGGGGTGATTTTGCCCCCCAGGAGGCACCCTGGGCATCCAAACATGCAAAAGGCGCCGGGGTGACTAAAGGATGGCCATGGTGCCCTCAGCATTGATTCTCTCCTTTAGAGGTGCTCTTCTAGTGCCCAGCCTCCTGATTGCTACAGGCAGAGCCATCAGAACAGTTGCCTGTTACCTGCCATTTGCATTACTGCTTGCTGTATGCTCTTCCAAAAATTATAAATAAATAAATAAGAGGGGGAACAATGTTACCTTTAGGTACTTGGAGCTCAACTCTAAGATGGTGCTCTGTAATCTGGAATCACTTTCAAGTTTCAGAGTCAAGGTCACATCAATTAATTTTCTTTTAAATAAGGGCTGTGTCATACTGATGAGACATCACTTGCCAAATGTTTTTGTCCTTCAAGCACTGGTGTATTTCACAGATGGATGGGCATTCTGGGAGACATCACTTGTCTCACTTGTATTTATTTGAATGCAGGTGGTAAATCAGGTCCTTCCCCCTCCCTGAGAAGCCTGGGATGGTCCTGCATCGACAGGGTTTCTCTTTGCTTTAATGGTCTTCTACATCAGGAAATGCAAGGCAGCTGGTGCTTAGCTGCTCGTGTACCCTTCCCAGCCTCCTTGTCTTCCTGATACAAGAAGAAAATCTCTTTGTATCTAGTCCTTTCTGTAACTGACCTCCTGCAAGTGGCCAGGCTGGTACTTGGGGTTTCATCTCATTGTCTTCAGCTCATTTCAAAAGCTCCCAATGAAAAAAAGGAGTATTTAATAAGAAAAGGGGTTGCTGCTCAGCCACTCTCGCCAGCCCAGCAGCCATTCCTCCTTCCAGCCAGAGCCAGAGGAGGAGAGGGGGCTGGTTCCATCTCTGTGTGCACTTGTCAGGTGGCCCCATAACCCAGCACAAGTTGGGACTTCTGGGAAAGTGTCCAAACCGGGATCCTGCTTGCCAGCCTTGCCAGTACAGGCACTTGGTATCCAAGTTGTGGGGAAGGTTTTGGTCTACATTTGCAGGTCAAGCTGGCCTCAGGTGGCATGGATCCATCATCCCCCAGGCTCATGCAGGAGCCAATCCTGCACTCTGGCCGGGATTCTCTTCAGGCTCGCACAGAAATCCTGGCACAGGAGCCTTGCAGGACAGGCTGTTTGTCTTTCTGCAGCAGTCAGCTTCTTCTGATCCTTCCAAGGCTCTGTGCCTAGTATCTGAATTTGTGATGACAGCCCTGAGCTGCCCTAACAAGAGAAGGCTCAGGGCTCCTCTTGCTCTGCAGTGACCTTTGAGATTGTATCGCTGGGGTCCTTTTGCAAGGTGTTTGTTGTACTATGGGAAGATCTTTTGCCTGGCAATATAGGGTGTTTTTTTCTGCATCCATGTTAGGTTCATTGTGATACTGGTCAACCTGTCCAGTGCAGTGAAAAATTTGGGTACTGCTGCAAAGAAGCTCAGTGAGTCTGTTACAGGCATTGGCATTGCTCTGACTACCCACAGAGAATTCACATTGCTCCATGCCAGAAACTTTTCAGCCAAACTGCTGCATTAAAAGCCTAAGAAGTAAGGAAACTAAAGTGCTCTCTTAGTAGAGCCATAATAAATAGGTTAAATGGTATTAATGATACCATAATGACATTTAAAACAGAGTAAATTATAAAGTATATGTTAATTTTCCTGGTTTCAAGCACTTCTTTATTCTTAGCATTCTTTGCCTCTGCCAGTCGTTTGACTGGCTGTAACATCCCAACTTCTGTACCTGCGAGTGCTTGTTAATCATGATTCATGCTTTCAAATTGATACAATCCTGGCATTCTTTGTTTTCCTGGATTGTGTCGAACAAAATATGTCCTTGTTTTCTTAGAGCTAATTTTACAGTGTCAGACTTAACGGATTTTCTCTTACCAGTGCAAGAGAAAAACCAAGTGTGTGTTATGTCCTTCTTTTGTCTGCCACGAAGTGTCTTTTCCTCTGTACTTGTTTCTGGGCACACTATGATGGGTAGATTCTGCTCAGGACCTGTGCAGCACCTGGGAGTCCCAAGACAATCAGTCACAGGTGGCTTTTGTGCCTGGATGTGAGCAACAGAACTAAGACCAAGAAATCTAAATGGGACAAGGCAGGACTTTTGGACCCTGCCTGACACTGTGCTCTTAGGTTGTTGATTGAGCTCCTAGCCAACCTGCTAGACTTTAGTTTAAACATCTCAAAATGTGGCCTAGGGCAGGAGCACCTCTGCGGTCCCTGTGGAAACACTCTCATCAGGGCTGGCACTTTGTGTTGGGCTTTGACTACAGAGCACAAGTTTTTCCATCAAAACCCTGATTTCAAACACTTGGCTCCTCAAAACACACTCACGCAGGTTCCTCAGCCCCTGACTAGCACAGGAGCATTGGCCTCTGAGGGCAGCGGGCCCGACAGACATCCCCCAGCCAGGAGGCAAGGACAGCAGGCACCCACCGCGAGGGGAGTCTCCCGTCTGAAGCTGTTGACACCCCACCCTTGGCTGGTTAAAGTGAACCTCCAACACCGGCTAAACCACAGCAGAAAGTCAAGCGAGAGGCAGAGCAGGGGTGAGCAGGGGTGGGACGTGAGGCTCGGCTCTGGGGAGTTGTGCTATCACACCAGGGCCAGCCCAGCACACGGCCCTGCACTCCCACAGTGCTGGAGGGGTTTGTTCAAAGCTAGGGCATCCGTGCTGCAGCTGTAGTGTACGATGGGTTTGTTGTGTTTAACACTTTCATGTTCCTTTCTTTACTTGGTTCCAGCAGCTGTAATTCCTTATCCTGATTTTGCCCGGGCTTGTGCTGAAATGATTCTCAAATTTTTGTCTTCAATGGAACAAAAACATTTTTTCCAGATTTGTGGATCTCCAGTAAATATTACAAAAGTCTATGTGGTACATGGCCTCTGAACCACCTGTGCTTGTAGTTTTTAAATGCTCTTGGCCTATAGCATTCTTGGTTGTCATAGGTCTGGAAAAAACCCATCCCCAGCCTTATTTGATACTTATGCTACTTTTATAAAAGAATAAACTCTCAAAACACTTGCCTTTTCTGCATTAGCACTTTCAAATCAACCAATCCCCTCTTCAAACCTCTCAAAAACCAAAAGAAAGGTTTTTGTTTGTGTGTGTTAACAACCACGTCTTTGCCATGACCCCTCTACTCACTTCCTTGTTGGTTCCAGCCAGCCCCTCCTTGGTCAGTTTTCTACCTGTCCTAATTGTTAAAGCATTAATTGTGCTTCCTATTAACGATATATGATTTCATTTTAATTACCACATTAACAAGCCAGGGAACAGCAGTGAGCAGCTATCCAGCTGCCTATACTCCTAACTGGTGACGCAGCCTTTGGCTTCCAAGGCCACCAGGGAATTTCAGATTGCGATCCAGGCTCTGAGTCCCAGTAAGGGGGAAATCACCTGTGTGGGCTGCGGGCACCTGGGCAAGAGGAGGATCCTTCAGCAGGGCAGTGAGGCTTCCACAGCCATGGAAACCCAAGAGAAAGAGGGGGAGATCCTAGAGGAGGGGGGAACCTGCTACCGTGCAGAAGCCTAGAGCTGGTAGGAGCTCCTGGCCCTTCCTCACGGATGAATGATGCAGCCAGAATTGGGTGCATTTCTTCTCCAGTGCCCGGAATATCTCTGGTGCTCAATGTACACTTTCCTGATGAGTGGTTGAGGAACATCAGGGAGATGGAGAAAACAAAAAACCCAACCAAATCAAAGGGAGGTTGCTGGCTCTGCAGTGTGACAGATTCTTACTGTGAAGAGTTGCCCAACACCAGTGGGGCTGAATCACCGATACGAAGAGTAAGTCGGCATTTCCTAAAAGTACCAGTGAGAGTGAACTAACTGGTCTAAGTGGCCTGAAGGCACCTGGGCCAGCAGGCACGCCAGCTCCTCCCTCGGCAGGCAGGTGCAGACAGAGGGCAGTGACACCCAGCAGCACCCGTGCCACTCGTGGGAGCAGCGGGCTGGCGCTACGGCCCGAGCCGCGCTGACCAGCGCCGAAGGAGCTCCCGCACCCAGCTGGACTTAACTGGGCTGAAGCGCTCAGAGAGCAGCGGGGAAAACAGCCCAGGCAGCCTCTGCCTGCCCCGCACGGGGAGAGAAACCGGGCAGGGCAGCAGCTCAGGCACCCTGCTCGCCCCTCCAGCGGGAAGGGGGAGCTGGGCTCCTGCTGAGGCTCCCCTGGCAGGAGCGGCACCGGGAAACATTTATTCACTCCCAACAACAGCAAAGGCCCTCGTTCGTTTCAAGGTCTGGTGGGGCGTTTTGGGATAGTGGAGTAGCACTTAGTAGGCAATCACCTCGCTGAAAAACACGAAGGCATCATCAGAAGTTTACCAGATGTGAATTCTTTAATATAAACCAGGCATTAAAACGGATTTCGAAGACCTGCCGTGCCTTTCACTTTTGCAGACTTCCAGGTAGAGGAGCGTTTCAGCCACAGCAGGGACTGAACTGCCCCCGCCCCGGCACTACACAGAAGGAGCCGCAGGAGAGGGAGCAGAAGGGAAGGTGAAGTGCAGCAGAGCTGCAGATGACCGTGTCCCTCAGAACAAGGCTCCATCTCAGAACTGGCATCAAATAGACTAAACGTTCATTAAAAGGAAAATATTTTGAATTTTATTTTTTTTCACGTTATTATCAAGTACACAATTACAATAATGTCACACATCCCTATATGGTTCTATGTATTTTGTTTTTTTCTTTTGTCTTTTTTACAAAGTGTACAGAGGGAAGGACATATACAATATTTAACAGGGTATTTTCTACAGAACAATAATTTATATTATGTCCTTGTAAAAATCTGTACCTTTTTTAAACATTAAACTGAAACATCCATTTTATAGCATTTGCTAAGCAAATTATTTAAGAATTAAAACTAACCTGTAACTAATGTCAGTACATTAACAATAACTATAATTTCATTTTCTCTTTATACAGACAAATACATTTTACAAAATCCACTTGACCAAACCCTTAATTATTAAAAAAAAAAAGTTTCAACATTGTG
>VWZN01004523.1:298-22772 GCA_013396955.1 Regulus satrapa | reverse complement strand
TAAAAAAAAAAAAAAAAAAAAAAAAAGTGTGTATGATTCCAGGCTACGTAAGAGAAAGAAAATGCGTAAAATTGTGTTCTTTGTCTTTCAGCTTATTTAAAAAAATAAAGTTCAAAATGGCTAAAATCCTCAGCACTACTATGGGAATTTATGGAGATTTTGTACACTTTCCAGGTTTCCAGTTAGAAAACGCTTGAACATAAAAGAGAGGGAAAAAAAAAACCAAAAAAGTAGTCACAGGCAGGTATTTTGCAAGAAGCGAGTGGGAATCTCTGCTGGGTTTTACTGCATCTGGTTTGGCATCAGCAGGCAACGGACACTACGGCCATGTAGGAAATCCAAAGGCTCCAGCGGGGATTTCAAGGAAGGCACAACGCAGCACAGCCAGGAATAATGACACGCTAAAGGGTGACAGCCCGCGAGCAGCAGAACTACACAAGAGCACACCCGGCAGGTCTGGGGGCACTGCAAGCAGGCAAGGAAAGGAAAAACCATCCCACAGCACAGGCAGTGACGGGGCATTGGGCTCTCCTGAACTGCACACTACAGACAAGAACTGCGGCTCACACTGAGACAGGAGGGATGAGCATAGGGGCAGGGCCCCGTAACAAGACAAAATACAAAAGGCCTAGAAGATGCACACCCAAAAAAGGAAACCTTTGACCCTCTATCACCCCAGACTTGAAACCATCGCTAGAATTCCTGTTTGATTTCAGTCGGAAGTTCACCTGCCTAGGAACAGTAATTAACACCGGCCCGGTCTCTGAAGCCTTTCCATTAGCGAATTGTTGGTCACAAAGCCAGCCTAATCTGGCAGGCGGCCGGGACTAAACTCTGCAATCCATCATCAAACAGTGGCTGGGGTGGGAATTCAAGCAAGGGGAGCAGGGCCAGGTCCTCAAATCTGGCCTGTAATTAAAATGGTTTGGGTTTTTTGCTCCGAGGTTGTTCTTAAGGTACATGACTTTGTGCTTGGTACATTTACACTGCAATTAGCAAATGATATGGAGCTACTTTATAATAGTCTTCAGGTGGCAAAATTGCATCTAATAATTGTAATATTCTCCCAGCTGTTTATAAACAGATTAAAAGAACTGGGTTAATTCTGGATACTGTACTAATTAATAAACAGCAGCTGAACATAGCTACTAATGGCTCAGGAAAAACATTTAATTTAGTAACAGAACTGCATCTATCGTAAGTTACTTTTCTTATTAAGGATATCTACGTTACAATGTCTCTACTCCTTATGAACTCATCTGCTCAGATCCATTCCCTTCTTAAACCCTCACTGTAAATATCTGGTTTCCAATATCGAGGCACCTCTTGGTCCTAAATTTTATTCTAGAACAACTAACAACAAAAATGTGACTTGAACCACAAACTGCTCTTTCAAAGAAATACCCACAGACATAAAAGCATAAAGTTTGAGGTACGTTTACCAGCACATACAGACAGTTGTGACCTATTTGTTAACTCTGCAAATGGAACAAGAGTATTTTACGTTTCCAACATTTAAGACAGGAGTAAAGCGGAAAAAAAAAACCAACTCTTTTGTAACACACAAAACCTTTCAAAGACAAAGAAGCACAGAACAATAAATGTAATACTTGCGCATACTTTTAAATTTGCCCAGGAAAGTTAAAAACCGCCCCAAACAATTTTAAAAAATATTTTTCTCTCTGAAACCAGAATGAAAACACGAAGTGAGACTTGTAACTCCTCAACCAGGAAACAGTTAACCTGCCACGAAGTCTGTATAGTTAAAACAGGACAATCAGGTGGGCCCTAGTGACTTTACTGTCAACATGACAATTCCCCATTTTATACACACCTCTGACAATTTTATCAAGAGAAATTTCGTATTTTTAAAGTTCACGACAAAACTGCATTAACATGGACACTGTGAGTATCAACGAGGTCAGTAAGATAAATATACTTAAATAAACTATTACGGTTGAAAAATTCAGTAAGAGACAGGGTTTACTTTATTAAATGCAACTTTATTGTTGCCATCTTTTCTTCATTTATTAAACAAACTGAATAGAATTCAGAACACGCTATTGAACAAAAGGTATAAAAGTCAACTACAAGCAATAATCCTATTTTTATACAGCAACAAATCAAATGCACAGTATTTTTTTGTTGGGTTTTTTTTCTTTTTGTGTGTGTGTGTGTGTCTGTCTGTCTGTGTGTGTGTGTGTGTGTGATCGCAGGTGATTGGCTTTAAAATAAGCTAACTGCCTGAAAGGCAAATTTCCTTTATAATTCCAGCCATAAGTCTGTGAAAGAGACTTTAAGGCAGCCCAACATCTTTATGATGTCGCATAATGTGCTGGTTCTTCTCGGAAGGCCTTCGGAAGCCTTTCTTGCAATACTCACACCGGTGAGGGTAGTCTTTTGTGTGAATGGAAATCACGTGCCGTTTGAAGCCTGAGGCGTCTGTAGTGCTATACTCACAGTACTCACACTGATACACTTTCCTGCCACTGTGTGTTTTCATGTGTTTTTTCAGCTCGTTTTGTTGCCTAAAGCCCTTTCTACATCTCTTGCACCTGAATGGAAGATCCTTTGTGTGAACCGAGAGTATGTGGCGACTCAGAATGAACGGATCTGCAATTTTAAAGTCACAATGTCTGCACTGGTGCAATTTTTTACCTTTGTGAGCTGCCACGTGTTTTTTCAGTTCCGAAGGCCTGTGAAAGCCTTTGTCACACATATCACACTTATGAGGATAGTCTTTCGTGTGGACCGAAATAATGTGTCGTTTCAGATCGCTCGAGTTCGAGCTCTTATGGTCACAATGCAAACACTGATGCGTTTTGCTTTCTTGATGCATAAGCGTATGCTGCTGTAGCTCTTTGGTATCTGAAAAAGTCTGGAAACAGATATCGCATTTCAAGGGCGTTTCCTTACTGTGTTTAGTCTTTACGTGGGTTTTCAAGTTGGAAGAGTCGGCGGAGCGGTACTCGCAGTATTGGCACTGGTAGGGCTTCTCGCCAGTGTGGATCCGCATGTGCTTCTTGAGCTCCGACGGGTGGCGAAAGCCCTTGCCGCACTCCACGCAAATGTGAGGAAAGTTCTTGCTGTGCACAGCCAAAAGGTGGTGACTCAGTAACCCTTGTTCCGCCGTCTCGTAATCGCAGAATTTGCACTTGTGCATTTTGTTAACTCCTTTGTCCCTGTGCACCATCTTGTGAGTGAATAAAGTTCCTGCGTGAGAGAAGGTTTTCCCGCACTCATCGCATTCGATGAGCTTTTCTGTTTTGTTGGTCAGCTTATGACTCTCCAAGTGGTTATGTAAACTTATTTTTTTATTCGTAGTGTAATCACAGTCTGTGCATCTGTATTTCTTCTTAGTAAGAAGGTGCTCCGGGTGGTTTTTCATGTGCCTTTTCAAGAACCCTCTGGATTTAAATTTCTTTCCACAAATCATGCAGGGGTAGACTGTCAACGGATGACCATCGGGGCCAATGATTATTGCTGAAAAACAACAGAAAAACCCTTCAGCAACATTACATAGCAACACCACACTTCAACAAACATCAGATGTTAACGGTAAGACGAATTGTTGAGAAAGATGGGATACATACGTTTTACTACCCTATAAACAAGTTTGTTACTGAGTTAGGCAGAAGGAACTGAGCGGATTACTACTTTCACTCACTTTTATTACTTAGAGAAAAGAAACACTGTTTTTTGATGGAGACAACCAAAGATGTTCTTCACCTTAAATAAGTCTAATTTGAAGAACTCTGACCAAGTTCACACATTAAAGACACACAGAAACCAGTGGCTGGTGCAAAGAACTGCAGCCAACTTGTTAAACTGAGCAAGTAAGCAAACTGATCTGGTAAGCAAAGCACACAATATTCTCTTGACTCTCCACAAATCTGTAGATAAAAGTTTGATCTGGCAGTTTAATCACCCACCACTGACTACAACTGAGATGCCCCCAGACTAACACCTCCTTCTTACACCATCTGTCACAGCTCCAATCTGAAGAGGTACCAAGCAGGAATCAATAAGAACATGTTTCACGTACAGAAACCTCAACGCTTTGCCAATTATTTGCACTCATCTATCACCCTGATTTGTTTACCCTGAATTTGCCTAGGCACGCTAAAAATGCTGTCTTGTCCAACAATGTTTTATATGAGAAGTGACTAGCTGGAAATAGAAAAGGCCAACTTTAATTTGCACAGTTTACTAACACAAGCTAAACAAAACAGAACTCCTACGGTTAGGTCACAACTTGGAAAGAAACTTTCAGTATTATTTAAGGCAAGGCTACTTAAGAAAAAAGTTGTGTTTTTTTCAACCTTATCAAACCAAATAAATATTTTGACTGTAACACAATAACAGCAGAAACCAAATTATGCCATAGAACACTTCTGTTCTTACAGATGAAAGGAAAAAGGCACAAACATCAAGGCCATTTAATTTCACCATTAAAACAGGAAGGGGTATGGAAGTCACACTACTGAACATTAATAAACAATGTTCAGACTTTCCAGTTACCTACTGAGCTGATATAAAGAAATGCATTGTTCTGAATATTCTCGGTGAAGACAAAAAGGGTTTTTAAAAGGCAGTATTACATAACACCATTTATCTAACGTCACCTTTTAAGAAGTTACAATAAACATTAAAATAGCAATGGCAAGTTAAGCACACAGCTTTTTAACCTTCCTATGTCAGAGACGGCTTCCTTTAAAAACACCTGCCACGATCCAAATCCCCCATGTATTTAAAATGTGTAAAATACAATATGCGCTCATTTATAAAGCAGAACTGTTGCCAACCAAGTAATTCCCCAAATCCCTCTTCTTACCAGACACTCCACACGCATCTGTTTGTGGGCAAGTGCCTGGATGAACAAGAGGCAGACAGCGCACGCTCACCTGTCTGATACTGTCTGGACTCAGGTCTCCTCTTCTTCTTTGGTTTCTGCTTGGCCAGTCTCCCAAGTCCAGATGACTCATCTATGTGCAAAAGAGCACTTGCAGTGCCGTTCCGACTTTCGATGCCATCGTTGTTATTCCCTACCAAGGTAAGTGAAAAGGTTACCTACCAACACTGCAGCTCATTCAAGCTCAAATTCTACAGTGGTAGCGACAGAAAGGATGAACTATTATCTGGACATTTAATCCAACTGTAATTATGTACAGCATAAGCTGCAAAATGTCTCACCGTATAACTTAGGAATTATGTTTGGTATTATGGGCATTAGCTTTGTTAACCTGATTTTACAGGAGCATGTAATGTCCAGGAATTAATGGCTTTTCATTACACAGAGAATTTTTCTTCAAATGCAGCATTTTTCGAATTTGTTTGGTCGCTAATTATACCCAAAATGTTTAACATTAGTAAATAATAGCATGTCACAGTATTTACTGTTCCAAATTTTCTTCTCAGTCCTGAAACACGTTTGTGTGTGAGCTCTCATTCGCTTCTGTATGTCTGAATTTACCTGACTGAAGTCATACACCAAGTTTCTGAGCTGGAGCTGTGATGAAAGAATCCTTCTGAACAGCCCATAAATTGGCAAACAAAGTACACTACTTACTATTTATACACCTGATGCTTTAGCACTTACAAATTCTTTCTACTGGGAACAAAGAGCAAGCTCAGTGTTGCATAACAGAAAGAAGGAAAGAATCTTTTGCCTCACAGAGCTTTGTGTTTAATACACAAATGGTATCACTGTATGTAAAACAAACATGAAAATTACATATACATTCAAAAAGGTATTTACTGGCAATCAGTTTAACATTGGTGATTTAAGGGTAGAAGTAAAGTTTGAATAATAAATGTTGTGGCCAAGTATCTACTTGAATCAATAAAAGCCAACATTTCCTAGCGATAGCAAAACACACAAATAAGGCAGGAAGACTAAAGTGGAAGAAAGTGCAAGATGCTCAACAGCTGTTCCTTTCCTAGAGTGCTGAGAATTAATCTTCATGATTAATGTAAGGCGACTCAGAGTCAGGCATATGTGCAGAGCCTGAAGATTGTCATCTATGTGCCAGCTCGAGTGCTCCTCTGCCATTTTCAGGCCTTCATGCTTAATTTCTCCCTGTCCCCACCATCTCTCACCCTGCACGCTAGGTTGCTTGCTGCTGACAATGCAACCACTCCACTGTTTCCCACATTTTAAATTCTTCTTTCAGTTCCATCTCACTGTTTTTAATACCTTCTGCTCAATTTTCTCCCCCTCCTTCAGAATCACTGAATGTTTAGTATCCAATTTGTTTCAAGTTCACTCGATTTCATTTTTAATGTCCACTCAGACTGGCTTATGTCATTTCCTCCTCACTCAAACTGGGGTCACCAGTTACAGCCTAAGGTAAGGCTTTGGGTGCACTATCATCCCCCCCAAGTAACTCTTGAACACACACTGCTCCCTAAAATCTTGCCCTTCCTGACTTATGGCCAAGATTCCAGTCCCCACTGTATTCCCAGCATAATTGTCTCCTGGCACCATCATCGCAGTTCACATCATGCAGACGTGTAAGTTTTGTCCTCTACTCCACTATTTCTTTTGTTTTGTTTAGAAGGACAAAGGGGCAACAAAGAAACATTTTTTTCAGATGAAATTCTGGTCTTAAGCTTACAAAAGTTTGGGAAATCCGTTTGCATTCCAGTTGGTTTTCACATACCAATGATCAAGAAAAAAGCTTCTGCATGCTGGAAATAATCTCGAGGTTTTGCTACAATTATATCTCCCTCCTGAAACTTCTTTTCATTAATAAATTAATTATTGCCAGTAGTGAAATCACATATTTATATTATCCTTCTAGAAAGCACTTAAATCAAGCTAGAGCTCAGTGTTGCTTTTCACTGCTACACTGAATATTACATATTCCCATTTGCCTTCTTCTTTGCCTGCCCCACTCCCACCTCCCCAAAAAAATATTTAGTTCTACTCCCAAGCCAGCTCTCACTGTGTCCTAAAACTCTGAGGAACAGATGTACTTGAGATTCAATTTTTTAGCTGGAAGCTCATGTATTTCTCCTTTCACATAATGGAAATACGAAGGAAAATGCCTGTTATTAAATAGGAGCAAGAAGAAGCCTGCTTTACAACTTCCCTCGTCCTTCCTTTTTAAGGTTCTCTACGCTAAGAAACCATCCTTAAACTCCAACTCTAGAAACAAACACAAAAGCACAAATACTCTGGACTACCCTCCAAAAACCAAACCCTGGCAGTTTGCTGCAGGGTCACCAAGAATAATTATTTTGAGCATTACTTACCATAAGCTGCTGCCCAAGCTATGGGCATGAAAGTTTTGATTTCGGTGTCATCGATTTGCTGTTCATGGGCGGCTGCGGCATCCTCCTCTCCTACAATCACTTCCATATAAACCTCATCAGCTATTTCTGCAACATCTAAGAGAAAAAGAAGTTAAAAGAAAAAATAGGAATGCCACACTGCTGAAAGTGAAAATCCCTGCTCCCAAAGGAAAGCCACCTACTTACTTAAGTCTTCGTCTTCATGCTGAGAATCATTTACAGTCATGTAAACCATTTTCTCCCGTGGAATACGAATACTGCTATTTTGATCAAGCAATCCAACTGCGTGGTCATTCTCTGGCTCACTCTCCACAATGTCTACTGTGCCCCCTAATTAGGAAGACCAGAGCAAAATCTTTTAAATACATCTCTCACCGAGATTTATGCTAAACCACAAAAAATCGGAAGTTTGTCAACTCTTTAGTATCAGACTCACAGGTCGTTACAGACAACTTGAGAGAAACCACAGACTCATGCAAAATGTCAAGTGTCAGGTTGGAGTATTCTCAAACAAGCGTATTTTACCTAAATCGTCTTCTCCAGGATCTGCTTTGAATATATAGACCTTGATGACTTCTGGACAAATGCCATCCACTTTACAAGAGCCACTTTCTGACTCTGCTTCCATGGTAATTTCAGCAGAACCTTCGTGTTCTATCTTACCAGCATCATCCACTACAAAAACAAGTTATTACAATTACCCAGTCATATGCAGACAGACATATATGAGAGAATTTACTAATTTATGACTCAAATTTGGAAGCGGTTTAAAATTAAAAAGTTGTGATAAAGAACCTACCCATCAATATTTTTTTTCATATCGTTGAAAACAGTGACAATAAACACAAAAATAAATTCAAGCTGTTATCTTCCAGTTAAGGTGGAAGTGCAAGAATGCTGCAGTGACAGAATTAGAAGCATGAGCACCACACCAGGCAATACTGATAAGGAAAACTGTGATCTGCAGTAAGATGATGGATGGTAGGAAGAAAAGTACACATCAGTACTCACTCTGTGGGTATAACAATTTCACTTATTCTCACTTTTAATTGCTTTCTCCTTCAGAACTAATAAGCCATTAATTGTTCTTTTTGAAAGCATCACCTGTTGCTCAACCCTGTCTCTGATGCAAGTGGTGCTACTGCTGGCTGCCAGACCCGGCTCCCTGCAAAGCACTGGTACTGATGCTTCTCCAGCTGCTCGGAGAGAAAACCTCAACGGCAGCTCCAGGAAGAAACTCTTGCATTTTGCTGACGCCCTGCAGAGCTGGGGACGGAGCAGAGCACCAGAAAGCAGCGCTGGGAGCCTGTCCCTGGTGCCATCCCTGACAGGGCCCTGCACGGCTCTCCCGCCTCCAGAGGGGCAGCTCCAGCCTCAACTGCCACAAGTGGCCCAGAGCCCCACAGAGCCCTGGCTGACAGCCAGCTTCACCAGGAACACACCTGGATTTCTGAGGCACACTCTACATGGGCACCCTCCCCATCTTACTTTACCAGGAACTGTTTTTCAAGGGAAAAATAGTAGGTATGCATTCCCAAAAATCAAATTCAGCGTCTCGAGACCTTTGCAGAATCTTCCAATTTACAGAAGCCCCAGGTATTTCTTCGGTGGTGAAATTATTTAAGAATTCTTAACGTGACAGAATACTTTTGTAGTTTGTGATTTTACTGTCACTCCCTCAGAGTCATGCATGGCTTCAGTTCATGACAGAAAGACATGGAATTTATACTAATAGAAGTCTAAGAACTGTTCTATAAATGGTGAATAATTTTTACCTACCATGCCTAGCACATACCAAATACTTCAGAAAGTACACTTACTTTACTAGCACTTATTGAACTACTCTCATAAATAAATCATAGCTTTACTGCTCGGTAACTGCATTCTTAAATTTATTTTAATGCATACTTAAAAAAAAAGCTCAAAATGTTATTATTTTCATGCCATGAAGTCAATAAATTAGCCTTTGAATTAGATAAACTATCACATGTTCTGTCTCACATATCAAGCAACAACTGTATTTAAGTACAATTTCTCAATCAGGCATCATCACTCACAAAAAACATAAATAACATTAAATTATAAAGCACTAACATGAATTAGTCCGTCTCTTTCCTTACCAAAAGAACAGCAGAAAGGAACATTAAATACTCAAATGCCAAGATCATGATCAGTGGCCACCATACAGACTGCTTCAGGCAGTTAAGATGTTAAAAAAAATTACTTTGTGTCACTGGACAATATAACACCTAGCTGAACCCCAAAGATTTAAAAGTAAAAACCTTAAGATGTTCTTTTGAATCATATTAGCATGTAACTCCATAAGCGTGTATGTTCAATCACTAACAGACTTCCATGACTTCTCTGTCATATCCTTGGTATACCAAATGTCACTGGAACTCTGACAAAAAACAAAACTTGCTTTTGTTCCTCCTCGACATTTATGGAGGGAGCTGTTCTCCCTTAACTTGGCTGTTTCCAGTGTCAGGCACATGTACTTGGAAGGCTTTCAGATCAGTGTAGACTGACTTTACACCTCTGAAGCCAAAAGGGAAGTCTGCCACCAAGATCAACTGACGGCTGGAACATACCCACAGGGAAGGAAAATCATGGCTGAGTCAATCAGAAAGAAAACAAACCTATGTGCATGATGTGAAACAGGCCCATTTCTTTAACCAAACCAGAGTTTTCTACTCCCATTTCTATAGCGAAGTATTCATTGGTGACTGTCACACAACAGAAAAACTCTAGGTTTTAAAAACATGCTCTATGAAATAAGTTCTCCAAGATTCTGAGTATTATTTTATCCAACATAATAAAAAAAATGTTATACAATTCAAAGTTTATTTATCCTTGAATTCCCTTTATATTCCACATTGGTTTAAAAATATAACAACTGGTTGAAATATTTTTTAACAGTGCCATTAAAAACTGTAAGGAAATAGATGCGTAGGAGGTACGAGGCCAACTTTTCTCATCCAAAAAGAAAAAAAATTCATTCTTGACAGGTAGTAATACTTTAAAACTGAAGTCCCTAATGGGCTTGAAAAGCAGTAATATTTACAGTATAGTAACAAACAGGTAACAGGATGAAAAATAGAGTGGAAAGAAAAAGATAGGAGAAAAGATAAAATCAAAGGAAGAAACAAACAAGGTGAAAGAGAATCTATTTCAGTAAGTACTATTTCTTAATTTGTCCTATGGCTACACAAGCATTTATTTATACTGATTCACTGGCAGCATTTTATGAAATTTGCTTTTGAGTTAACATTTGTGCAAAGCTTCTGCATTCTCTATGGATCTCAGCCTCACAATCAGAGAAAATGAAATTCAGAAATACTTGATGACCAATGTTTGAAGTTGGAACTCTGATAATAATTTTTCATTTGAATTCATAGTCCATGGAGGGGTCCCACAAATTACCATCCATGGCTGATACTCTTTCATATTGCTCCTCTTTGACATTAACAAAAAACAAAACAAACAACCCAACAACAAAAAACCCAACCAAACAAAAGGAAGTACTTCAAAGAATTAGTTAAGCTTCTAAGAGACCGCTTTCTTTTAAGTAGAGAGTGCTGAGCATTATTAAACTAATCACCAGTGATATGCTAGAAAAAAGTTCAGGCTAGCATTACTCCACTGCTGTCACTCCACCTTGTGCCTCCATTTTATCACAGATCTGGATGCTAAAAACTTTACATGTCTGATTTTTTTTCCCTCCTATACTAGCTGGTAGCTTTCACTCAGTAAACAAATGGATACAGACTAAATCTTAAGAGTTTAAAAAAAAAAACCCCAAAACCCCCAAAAATTAGTAGACACTATTATTTTACGTGAATTGCAAGAATGCAATCTATGGTTAGTTTGCCAAAATTCTTCACAGACTTCACTGATGAGAGCAGTCTGCTCTTTGCACACCCTATGAGCTGCAAGAAACAAATAAGGATGTGCTTCTCCAGTGCTGCAATAATTGCTTCCATATCAAGATAATGCTAGAATTGTTATTAAAAGCACAAACAGATGAGGAAGGTGCCACACAACATGAAAGCCATGGCGTATTTCAAACCTGTCTAGTTAGCATTTATAAGGCAATCAACAAAAAGAGACCAACAGGTAAAAAACCAAACAAGGAATAAAGAATAAAGCAAAGAAATAAAAGATACAGCCAACAACAACAACAGATTCTATGCGATCTATCACAACGACGGCATTTGTTTTCCAGAAAGCACTAAATTTAATTTTTAAAAAATCATATAATAAACTAGCAGCAGCCAAAGAACAATTATCTCCAGTATCTCTACCCTTCTATTAAAACATATCCAATGGCATTTTCGGGACAGAAACAAGCTCCTGTGCATTGACCATCAACTGTGTATCTAAATCCCTGTTGAGGCCAGCTTCCCCACACAGAAACATAAATGTTAGGCCAAGATCCTGACTTGTGTCAATACAACATCTTTTGTTTAAACATGATGCACACACTTTCCCCAAGAAGTTGCTTTTAGTTTTTCATATCAAATATTTGAGGGATAGGCAGATGAAGATTTCATACCCTTACAGTAGTTTATTTCTAATTTAAAAATGCAAATATAACTGCCTTTTATTTTTAATGGAATCCATAACTTTTTAAACTTATTCTTTCCTACCATTTCTCCTCTGCGTGTAGTGGGATTAATGAGGAAAACAAAAGGACTGTAAAAAATAAAATTCACTTTATCACAAAGACACCTTCCATCTTTTTCAAATACCCACTGCTTATTGCTAAAAACCACACCAAAACAAACAACCTAAGGAAAAGTCTATCTACACCAATTAAACAGATCCTAAAAATGTGCCAATGGAGCAATTAGACAGGAATCATCTATTTCTTCAGCCTTCATGTTCCCAAATGGTTCTCTTAGCTGCTAAAATATTGTGTATCATGGGACAATGGTCTGCTTACCAAATAAACAACCCTATTTATGCACTCTTAATAAAAAAATCCATTACTAACTCTTCTCTCTAAAACAGATTAAAAGCATTCTGTTTTCCCCTGACTTTGTTCAGTTACTTGTGACAGAAACATCTCCTTTGCTCAACAGCAGACAACTCCTAGTCCACTGAAGAAGCTATTTTTACCATACCTTACTTCTGGAATGACAAAGCAGGTTTCCTAACCTATGAGGAAAGAGAAATCTGCTCTATTTTCACTTGAATCCATTGCCTTTCCGTGTGAGTACATCCTATCCATCTAAAGGCCCCTCTAGGGTAGCAATGGAGTAGAAGTGTAATTCCTGAGCTCCTAACTGGGATCCAACACTTGTCCTTCTTGTCCTCTGCCCCAAGCAGAGATCAGACCAAGCTCTGAGAGGTCACTCAGCCCGAGGTAACTCATTCCCATCAGCTCTCAGGGCACCTTCCCCAGCAGCCTGAGCTGCCACTCCAGTGGCCAGACAGAGGCACGGCAATAAGCTTTACCTCTGAGAAAGGAAACTGTGATTTCCTGCACCTTTAGCAACCTACCAGGAAAAAGAGGGAGACGTTTCTGCTAAAAAAAAACAATTAAAAGCGTTTTGCTTTCTTGACTCGAAGTCTACTGGATGGCCCTAAGGAAAAGCATGAACCCCATGGTTCACCCGATCCATTGCTTTCAATTTAATCCAGCGAGGATGAAAAAAGATTGACTTTCATGGGCCTAACTGAAACCTTTCTGTGAGTTACCCTGGGTTAGGACTCCTGTAATGGAAAGTGTTAATTCAGATAAAACAAACAATTGACATGTCTGACTCAGAGAAAAGCAAGGGGAGAGATGGAGGGATGGATGGAGGGATAGATCACAGCTCCCATATTTGTAAATATTTAAATTCTTAAAGCTGCAGTTTAAGCCTTGTGAGGCTGCCCTTCATTTTTTCCAGGCTCTTCTTGTCAAACTTTTGTGCCTCACTATTGTTACTGCAGTAAGGATATATCAAGATACAAATTTTCACCTCACAGAATCAATTAATGCCAGAGGATATGTCTATCTTTTCCAAACAGAATAAAATCAGACAAAAAGAAATTTCAACTTCCATCTTATTGCCAGCCACAGGGCACTGCTTTCCTTGGTTAGTAAATGTAGGATGTTTGGTTTTTTTGACAAACATCAGTTAATCTCACCACCACTGTTTCACTTAGAGAGAAATGGTTTTCCAACCTACCAAATAATTAGTACCAGTGTGAGTCACAGCACAATTTATACTTTCCTGACCCAACTCACGAACTGGCTTGTTATGGAACATGCAAAAGAAAAAGAAAAATTATCAAACTTCATCTTTTTCAAGCCACTAACTGGCGGGTTTGCATTCTGGGTTGAATGAGGATCTGATTCCACTCTGCTCTAAGTGCCCCAAATCTACCATGGAATAAAAATGAATCTTGAGGGCAAAGACAAAGTATCCAAGAAAAAATTAAGTACATCAAAAAGTAACTGGGGATACAGAGCTGTGCCAAGAAACATTACCTTGAAAATGAAGATAACCAAGGTGTATTAATGCCAAAGCTAAACTGAATCTAACTGGGAAAAGAAGTATGAAAATACTGAACTCACTGAAGGAAAGTCACAGAATGAAACCCACATGAACTGTATTCTTTGAAAAGACAAACCAGCCTGAAACCAAGAGAGAAGGTAGAAACACAACATTAAAAAAAATGTACACACAGATTAGTCATTTCAAATCACGTATTTTCAGAATAAAGCTAAAAAGATGATCTTAAGAAAACCAACGTAAACTCAGCTCATTAGGAACAAAAATGCAAATGCTTTAAGAGAGCCACAAGACAGCAAAGAGCAAAAAGATTTTGCCAATAGCTTCCACTGAAGAAAACAGATGGAGAAACATAGACAGAAAGAACACGAAGTGTCACCCCTGCTTTTCAAGCGTCTATCTAAAAGAAGACAGGCAAAGGCATTCTGAGGAACCCGGTCTAGCTCCCAGATCTGGGAAGCAGCAACATTTGGCTGCAGTAATGGCAGACAAGATTACATTCCAACATCTGCCCCGGCACTTCAGAGAGGTTTGCCTGAATCGAGCACACATTTACAAGTTAGGATGAAAAACCCAAAACGGGATTGGCTGATGTTACTACCTTTTGAAAACTAAGTTCAACAGAAGAACTGAGACAGGCATCAGATCAATGAACACATACGCTGCTGATGCAAACAACAAAAAAAAAAATCAAATAATATTTTTCATACAACAAAGAGCCTTTGGCAAGACAGCCTTTACTAGATGGAAAAGCACCAGACTCTGCCTTCACAACCAAAAGAACTTGTTATGCAGGCTTTAAACACGGTAGGTGGTAGTAGGGACTTCCCTTTCAAATGAACTGTAGAACATTAAACACAAATAGAATGCATATTTTGAAGCGTAACGATTATTTTAAATGCTGGCTTATTTAAGGTTCCGAATCTAAACAAAGTACATTGCAGGAGACGTTTCATAATAAATAAAAGCATGAAACTGCAGAACCACGTGAGTGAAAACGGACAATACCCCGGCACAAGTGCACAGCTGAATTTCTGCGGTTCCTGCCAGGTGACAATGGCACACACCAGCCATGCAGGGATCAGCCCTGTTGGCCTCTACCAAGACATCCTGTCCTGGTTCAGCCTCTGCAGCCGGGAGCAGGACACCCAACCCTCCCAGCCCTGCTCTGCTGCACGAGGAAAACCTGCACAGGAGCAGCAGCGCCCCGAAGAGCTACAGATACGGAGGAGGGAAGGATCAGCACCAGAATCAAGCCTCAATTACCCACAGGCGCAGCAGCCAATTTGTTGTCTAACTCTGCAGCAGGTTCAGAAGCATTTGAGCTGCTTTCATCTGATTGAACTGGGGTTCAGAATCAGAAAGTTTTACCTGTACCACGCTAGACAAGAGTGCATTTATCAGTCTGGATCAATACAATTTCAGAACTGATGTCCTGGCCTATTTCACCTCAGTACAATCCTGCAGTTTAATTTACAACATTTTCTGTGATCCATATTTTGCATTATCCCATTCCATTTCATTGTTTTCCCAGATAATAGAGAATTAACTGTACCTCATATAAACTCAAAACATGGCTGCAACAAGGTTACTCAAGGAACTCAAGAGATGATAAATTAAGAAATGCAGTGATCCTAGGTAAGGAGAAGCAACATTAAAATTCATAAGTACAGAATACAAAATTAAAACAAATTATTATACATTTCAAAATCGTGTCCAAAAGTAAGAAAGGGCAAAAAAGGGAGAAAAAAAACGGGGAAAAAAACCCCCAAAAAACAAAAGGTAACTGAAGCACAGCATGAAGTATAACTCATCAATGGAATCTTTTAACACCACACAAAACTCAACTGGCCTGAAATGGCAATTAAACAAATCAGCCTAACAAGGCTTTTCTATTTCTGCACTAAATAAATGTTCAGCTTGACACTGTGATGTTCCTAGGTGCTGCACTGAGTAATCATTATAATAAGTAACACTCTTAGAGTAAACTCCAGTTCACACAAATGGATATCCTCAGTAGAAAAATGGTTGATGATATGCTCTATTTTTCTCCACCCTCTATTTAAGCCTTCTGAAAAACTGATTTTATAATGGATTGCGCCACTGTTCCTAAGGGAGATTAAGATATTTACTTGCCAGTGATGAGCAGCAATAGCTACTCTTTTTGTTAGCTGCATACCTCTGTCCTTTGCTTAATCAAGAGAGAAAAAAACACATCCTAAAAGCAAAGAAAGCCATACTGCTGTCTGTATCCAACAAAAAATGGAGTGCAAGAGGTGGGGGCTTAGCAAAAAACACGACAAGGATTGGATTTTCAGAAACCATGGCTTTTTACTCTTTCTTTTCCATTAAATATTTTTGTTTCTTTAATGTCTTGGTAGCTATCTTAGCAACCTATGCATATAAGCATTTTTAAACACTGTCACATTAATTTTCTTTCAGTTCTTATTAAGTATACGGCATTTGGTTTACTGGAATTCTTACTCTTTTGTTCATACGCTGTAGATTGCTACAGAAATAAGTGATAATCCGGCGTGCATTGGCCAGTATTTCTCTCCACAAGCTTCACCAGAACTTAATTTAGCTGGTACACATTCCTAAAAATCCCTCCACGTGAATACATTTGTGAGATCTGTATGTCAAGAAAAAATACAGAAACTCTGCTTTGGGTCTTAAGCCCTCCCTCAAGCCCATATCCATAAGAACTTTGATGGCTTTACCCAACCACTTACAGGAAATCATAAGGTAATCATCACAGTTGCCCTTCTCATCTTGGTGTTCCACAGGGATTCCATTGGCATCGATCACTGCCTCCGACGCACAGTCTGCCACCAAGACCTCCTCCGAAACAACATCTGTTCCCAGAGTATCAGTGACAATATCTGCTTCCTCCACGCTGTCGTGAACGACGTGTTCTACGTGTCCGACTTCAGGAACGTGCATTGACTCGGTTGTCAGCACGTGCTCTGGTATAGACATGGTCTCTGCTGTGATGTCAGAAGCTAAGACATCATCTGGGACAGTGCAATGGGCCAAAGAAACCTCTTCGGCTACGTCTGTGTCCAGCACTTGTTCAGGAATAATGACTGTTTCAGACACGTCTGGCTCGTCCATGATATCTGGGCACTGAACATCCTCGATAACAACATCCTCAATGACATCCTGGATTACTACGGAGTCTGGATCATCGGGAACAAAATTATGCACAGTTATATCTGAGTCGACTACATCTGAAACAAATACTGTTTCCTGTACTTCCACAACAATCTGATCCCCATCCATATGTGCTGCGTCAGCTCCTGAAAAACACAATTCAAACAGCACTTAAATTGTGAAACTCTCTCACATTAGGTGGTTAGTAATTGAAATTACTTCGCTTTCACTTCAACTTTTACACCATGCTGCACTTTAGTAAAACAGGCATAACAGCATATGAACTATTAAGATAGGTAGATAAAGCAAATCCCCCAGTAGATGCTAAGATAATTAAAATGAACAGGATTTTTTTTTTCTCCTGGAAAAGATTTGCAATTTTTAGACTCTCCCCCAATACCCAAACAACTATTACTTGACTGAAAGAACAGTAGCTCATTCATATTGCTCTGAGCAATAAAAACAACCCAAACTCAAAAGCGACTGCTCTCTACAAAAGCCCTGATGCAGCACAGCGCTTCTAAGCAAAGGCAGAATAAACAACAGTCAGTTGCATCTAACGCCGACACTCTTATCTACATGTTATCTCCTTACAGACCTGTTGGATCAAAAAATGCATTTGGCTCATGTGGCTGCAATTCAAGCCCATCTTCATCCATGGCCTTTAACTCTCATCAGTCACAGTGTCTGCAGAAGATAAAGAAGAAAGGTTACTTCACTTGGATTAGGTGAAAGAGGTTGCCCCCGTCCATGCACCGAAAAGCTGAAGCTTTGGGAGCGTGGCAGTTAACACACAACACCTCATGACTTAAAGATGCTCTGCACGACCAAACACTCTGTCTGCACTAGAGTGGGATGTTCAACACTCCGGGGCCGCTTCTCAAAACCCTATGGCTTCACAAACACAGAAGCAGCTCATAAAGGAAAGTGAAAGTATGATTGCCGTGTCTTAAAAAAAAAAGAAATAAATTGAGACAAAGCCTAGGCATTCCTACTCAAGGAAATCAAGTCCCTATCGGACGGGGAGGAATAAGAACTGTTGAATGATTAGGGCTCAATATGATAAGTTAAACATAGAGGGCTCATTATCTGAAACGCACACCAGCAGTTCCGATGTCCTCACGTTCACTCTTGGACAGCCAGGAAGGGTTCACTCTTTATGTCACTCCAGGAACTGAAATCATCAATGTAAACTGCTTCCAGAGCATAACATCAAATGTTTTCAAACCCAGACCTGTAACTATTTCCAAAACTCTTGCACTAAGATGAAGTACTGTAAGTATCACCAAATTAGTTCTCAAAAATTACCAAATGTCATGTTCTACCAAAATTTTTGAACAGCATGTCAACATTTCAATGCAGAATCACTTAGGATTTCAATCTTCTTAACGAAAGAACCAAACTACCACAAAGTTAAAAATACCTGCAAAAATGTGAAACTGCAATCTAAATTCTGTGGCTACAGATAGGAGCAGGAAAACCTAGTTATGTAAAATGCAGTCTAACATAAACTTGTACTAGTCCCTTGCACTCATGTCCAACTATTTTCCTATGTGCAGAACGAGCAAGAGGCAACAGAATATTGGTTCATGCTTCCACTTGTATTTCAGTAGAAGTAGAAGATGTTATTTTTCTTCCTCCAAACATTTCTCCCAGTCGCAGGCAGAAAGCTCTCCATTTCTGTGATACTTTCACAAAAGACAGACAAAACATCAAGATTCTACCCAAGGTTTCCATAAGAATCACAACCCTTCCAAGTCACATCAACTATTATTTACATTCATTAAGTCTTTATCAGGGAAATGGCTATACAAAAGAAAAAATTAACTATTCCAAAACACAAATCTAAACCCATAATCTAGAACAAGTATTTTTCTAAACTTGCCCCACTTTTTAGCTCAAATTTTCTCAACTCTTCACCTCTGGAACTCTCCCTTGGGGTCCAGCCTCCAGTGCAGTCACTCGGGCCTTGTCTTTTATAGAAGTTGAGGGAGAAATATAGCCAGACGTTGAACTGGATGAAAAATAGTGGAACACTAATAATTTCCCAAGGTGTTCTGTATTTGTGGGATGCTCAGCTGGAAGGCCTCTGTATTTTAGAGACAGATGTGCTAACAAGTCATTGTGGTATCCAACTGGACATAAATCACCTCTTAATTATTCTAAAGCACTTCCACCAGAAGTGCCCACTATTAAGACGAACAGTTCTTCACCCAATGCTTTTTCTCAGAACTAAGAGCAGAAGAAAAACGTTTCTCAGCCTCAGATGCAAGAAACAGCTTGACTGAACGGCAATCAACTTCTGCTATGCCACGGAAGCAAGAAGAGAGTAACAAAATCCCATACGGAAATTCTAGCAAGAATTATTCATACCCAAATTGTTGACCATCTATTCAGTATCCACCCAGCCAGTGCATGTACTACTACCAATGTTCTTTCTACTCATCTTGGCATATTTTCTGTGTTGCCTTCACTGTTTAGCGTCTTCTCTTTTGTTGCTTCTTTTCCAACTTTTTGTGTGCCTGCACCAACGTTATGTTCGTTACCTCACCTGCTCATTTAATCCCTCCAGCTTTTAACTGCAGTACCCTTCCATCCTTCACACAAACCTCTGCTAGTCATCAATTTGTAGCAGAGATAGCATCAACAACTAGGAGAGGGTTTTTTGGTTTTTTTTTGGTAGGAAGCAAAGGGGTACTAAGGGTTGGAAAAATATATTCTTTTCAGACAACACACCCACGAGAAGATGGAACTCTGCCGGGCTCTCTGGCAGAAGCTCAGATGCCCTTTGTGCCTGCGCCTCTGAGGGCTGTATTATCATACACATCTGCCTGGATCTGCTGCGACCTGAGCAGCCCGAAGCGTCGCCTCACCGCCAGCCACTGGAAGAACTGGCATCTGTTTTCTCTGCTTCCTGCCTTCACCACCCACCCGACCATCGCTGCACCACTAATTCCTACTTCTTACCATTCGTGCCTCTACTTTCTCTATCCTATCCACGCCCGAACTTCCTCGCTTCACTAAGTGAGGCACTCTTTCACTGTCCTTCTCTCTATCCTCTTCACCCACGAGATGCAGAGGTATCCACCACTGCTTTGCACCTTCCTGTAAGTGGTGTAAGACACCATCTTTTCCCTGTTACTCTTGCTGCTGCCTGGATTCCAGGCAACAGATGCTAAACCCAAAATGCCCCTGTGGTGTTCAGGAGGTGCAGTTTTACAGCAGTGACAGCCCTGCATAACTCTGGTCTCTTCTGTATTGGCCAGGTCTTCTCACCTACACTGGCAAAATGTGCTCAAAACAAAGGCTCAGGCTCCAACAAACCAAAGACACTTCCTGAGCACGAGGGCTTTCAAGTCTGAGTCTTAAAAAGGTAACCAACAACATTTGCTTTGGTCCTTGTTACAGCGTAGAAGGAAACTTGAGTGCCTTCACTCAGTGAATCTCTCACTAAAGAACGTTTCTCATCATGTGCTTTAGCATATGGACCCAGCCAACACATCAGTGCACGCCAGCTCCTACCCCGCTGCAGGACCACAGAGTTTGAAAGCGCTCCACAAGGGCACAGGCCCCACAGCTACAGAAATTTGCTGCAGGAAGACCAAAAGAGGATGCAGGCACTTAAAAAAAGGAATTAACTGAACTGTCTGTAATAATAAAAGTATCCCAAAAGGCATAAAGAAATCTGTCTATGGTTGAAGTAAAAAATAAAAAAAAAAATACAAAAAGATGCCCAAAATCAATTCAGGGTTTGAGCATTCTAACCAGGAGATGAGAAAACACTGTTTCTTTCTGCTTGCTCTTCGGAGCAGAAGGTGAGCACAGGGACACAAGATGCAGCCACACAAAGGAAGGAACACCACAGGGCTCTGTACCTGCAACAGCAGCTCCGTGACACGAGAAATACCAGAGCTGCTTCCTGCAACCACCACAGAGAGCATCTTCAATTCCCTGGCAAGCACCCCAAGCTCTGTGGTACCATAAAGGCTACAAAGCAATTCCAGCTGTTCACTTTCCTGCGAGATTTCAAGGACAGAAACTCTTCTCAGTCCTTCCCAAACATTCCGGCTGACACCTACCTCACGATCTGGTTGTGGCACCAAAGCCAACAGAATCAATTTTTCACTTCCAGCTTGGGAAGCCAAACTCTCAAAGAGAGCTTTCCCTTCTCAAAGAAAAGCAGGTACCCAGCCACGTCCCTACACTGAGTCCTTCTCAACTACGAGTCTCTGCTCAAATCTCAGGAATCCTGGCAACACTCTTCTATCACTGTGACACAAAAAAATAAATGGAGGCACCCAGAATCAGGTTTGATAACCTCTGAAAAGAACTGAACATCTACACCTTTTACTTCACTTGGCTCCACGCCAGCTTCACATGGATCAAGAACTAATACAACTTTGCATTGCACTTCATTCTGTCCATACAGTGAGTTTTCACAAACTGATTTTTACCATTTTACTCAGAGACTTGGCTGGGTTTGATTTATGGAAGTCAAAGTAACATTTTCAAGAGGAGGGACAGATGGAAAATTACATTAATGGAAGAAATGGTACTACCATACTAGCAATGATCTTCCAAAACAAAAATGATCGTGAGAACAGTCAAGAGAAGCATTGCAGACAAGTGCACTAGTCCTGCCACATTACAGATGTTTGACTCAACACACCTAGCAAGGTAATCAAGATGAAATAAAAAGAAATAGACAAGCTGTCGCATTTTGAAGGAGCAACTTTAAAAACAGAGTTCATTAAAAGCGGTTTAATATTCCACAGAAACTGCTTCTCTGCTCTCAAAAAAAAAAAAAAAAAGAAAAAAGGAGAAAAAAGGGGAAACTTCAGAAAAGCCATCCTTGTTGAAAACAAGCATAGTCAAACATACCACAAATCATTTGACTACTCCTAATCTGCACTTAAGGCAAACCAACCAAATATCCAGGCAGCAAAAACTCTTACAAATCAAGGCAAAATAATAATNGAGGAGAGGAAGGAGATGGCGGGGCTGAGAGGACGCGGCCGCGCAAGGAGGCGCCGCGGGCCGGAACGCGCCTCGCCCCGCTGCGCCTCGCAGTGTGAAAAAAAAGGCCAGCAAAATTCCCCACGTGTAAGTGCCGGCCCCTACCCACGCTGGGATGACTTAAGTGTACAGCCACAACCATGTTCCCGTCGTGCTTTGCCACATCCCATTAAAAACTGCGGCACGCCTGGCATGTCCCAATTGGGTCAGAGCCGCGGGCCGCCGAGGCTCGGCCGCGCTCCGCAGGCGGCTCCGGGCTCGCTGCAGCCGCCGCCACTCGCCCGCCGTGACCCACTTGAGGGGACCGGCAAAAAAAAACAATCGCGCTCCCAACAGGGCTCAACTGCAGCCTCGGAAACAGCTCCCCCACCCCTCCCTCCTCCCGTCACTACCAGGTGGAGAAACGAGAGTAAAAACGATGTTACAAATGTAACAATGCCATCTGCTAATTTCTCCGCGCACCTCCCTCAGTTTTGGCAGGAGAATCGGTGCTGCTGTTTTCA
>VWZN01004522.1:1967-13254 GCA_013396955.1 Regulus satrapa | reverse complement strand
TGGAAGGGACCTTAAAGGTCAAAATTACTATAAAAGTTAGTAATTTTGCAAACAGTTATTTAGTTTAAAATTTTCCTCATTAACCAAAATTGTTTTAAGGTTATGAAAGTGTAAAATAAATTTAAAAAATACTTAAACTTTTAAAACTACAGTTTTATTTTCGTAGAGAACACTTAAATGTGTTTTATCAGTGCATATAATAATGGAATCATAAAATAATTTAGGTTTCTTTGTCTGTTATCTGGGTTAACATGCTACTCAAGAGATAAGAAGCAAACCAGGTTGCTCAGGGCATTTTCAGGTCAAGTTTTGAATGTTTCTAAGGACAGACACTCCACAACCTCTATGGAAATGTGTTACAGGGTCTGACCACCCTCACTATAAGCACTTTTTTTCTTGTGTTTGCTGACTCCTGTAGTTTTGCTCATGTACCTCCAGGAAGCATCTTGCTCTGTCGTTCCTGTAGCAATCTCCTGGGTTATTGATGACAGCAAGTGGATTTCTCCCTTGCATCCTTGAGACTTCTTCCATCTTCTCTTTCTGCATCATGCAATTTCCCCTTACATCACTTGAGCCTGCTGTTTCACAGAACTAACTGCTTTGTTCTTGGTCCCAGGGAGGAAAGCTGTGCTGCTGTGAAATCACAATGACAAATCAGGGATTTTTTTTTGATGCTTGAAGATGCTTGGAGATACTTGAATAAGCCATTAATAAATATTCTGAGACAGTTTTTCTATTTTTTTTTTGCAACTGGTAGCTTATACTGGCAAATGTGTGTCGCTTTGCAACTCTTTAACAAAACCAGTCTCTCAAAGCCTGACTCCATGAGCCTGTTTTGTAGACTTGGGAAAGGCAAAGTCTCCAGTGTGCTGAGGACTAACTCTTTCCTAGCTCAGCACAATGTACACAAGGGATTGATAGCCTAAGATTGTGGATATTTTTCATTTTGGTTTTGGTTTGTTTCACTTTGTTTTGTTTTGTGTTGGGTGGGGGGTTTTGGGTTTTTGCTTGTTTGGTTTTTGGAGGTTTTTTTGGGGGTTGTGTTTATTTGTTTGGTTTTGTTTGTTTATTTGGAGGTCTGCTTGGTTTTGTTGTCAATTTTTTTTCCTTTTTAACTGATCTATATTTCACAGAAATGACTCTATTTCAACAACCTATAGGACGACTGGTACTTGTTTGAAAAGATCTCAAGGTTATATCTGGATAAGATTTTCAAAGTTGTTGAGTTGTTGAGATTTAAAGATGCATATTTAATCTTTCAAGGTTTCATGTAGCACCACTTAAATCTATTAGTACTGATTAACAAGCAGAAATGCATGTTTCAGATCTAAACATTAATAAAAAGGTTATTATTTAGAAAAATATACTACTTTCTTGGTTTATTTTTTTTTCGTGAGAAAACCAGTTTCAGAGCTCTCTGCATCTAAAAGATGATATTTTTCTTAAACAAGGATCATTATAAATTAGCTATATGTACAGTTAGCAAAAGAAAATGTGTTTAATGGCTGCTACCTGACATTCCTTCTTGAAATTACTTCTTGAAATTCCTTCCTGAATTATCTGAAATACTGCTCTAATACTGCCAGCTATCCCATTTGTTCTTACTGAAAGTTTTTTTCTCTAACTACAATAATGAAGCTATGACACTTATAAGTTTATATCACTATTGTGGTCCACCCTTTGACCTCATCTGTGATCTCAGAAGCTCCTGATAAGCCCTGACTGAACTAGCTGGGTGGGGAAGTTTCCCTTGACCATACAAGCTGAGCCCTGGTTATTCCAGGAGCTCTTAGATGGTAGAGGTGGGAAAAAGCCACTACCAGAAACATCATATATACCCAAACCGGATGGGAATCAAAGGATAAGAAACTATCCTTCACAGTTTTAGGAAATTTTGTACCTGAATCATAGTCCACTGAGCGGAACACTACCATGGTAGCCTTAGTGGAAGAGGGCCATTGTTAATGCACTTTGCCAAAATAACTCAGTAGTGATGGGCTGGGGTTATGGCCAGGATAGGAATTTATTGATGAGCAAACTCAATTGTCTTGGGAACCTGTAGACAGCATTCCAGAGGGCCTCTGAACTCTTCTGGACCACAGCAGGCTGCAGTGGCACCTCTCAGAGGTCATGAAGCCTCAGGCTCGCAGTATTCGAGGAACCATTCTGGGAGGGAAGGCCTAGATGCATGCCCCCTGACACACATCTCCACACTCCTCAGCGTGCAACCCTCGCCTGCTGGGAAATGCCACGGGATATGATATGAGGATTCCAGTAAACCTGAGGGGAATTTTTGATAGGTACCTTTACAGACATAGAAATAGGTATACACATCGTTTTTCCTGTGGGCATGTGAATTGCTTGTGATACGAATGTTACTATTTCAGATCTATAGTTAAGACAATGTTACAATAGTCATGGTGAACTCTTCAAATGTTAAAGTGTTTATGCTACTGCTGTTTATGTTACTGCTAAACCCTTTTGCTTTTTTGTCGTTGCATCCATATCTCTGGTACCCTTCCCCTCTTTTGCCTTCTCTGCTTCAGTATAAAACTTTCCAAATTGTTTCTCTTTTGATCTTCCTATGTGCCTCAACTGTCTAATAACACAGTGAACTTCTGCATTGAACTCTGTAAAGCTGCAGTTTCACAAACTCATACTAAACCTTGCTTTTGCCAATACTTTTGACAGTGTTTCTTTATGTGGCCAAACACTCATCTGCAACAACCATAACAATCAGAGCATTGCTCCAGCTTGGCAGTGGGACAAGCCTAGTATGAAACAGGAAGCCTTTAGAAAATTTTCTGATAAAATTTAAATTATTTAAATTACAGAGCTTAATAGACATTGTATCATTATTCATGACAGAATTCAAGCGCTCTACTGCAATACATATCATTAAAAGCTATCATTTTGTGAAAACAATTGATTGACAACAGTTACAACAATGTGACTTAATATAATTTCTGAGAAAAAATTCTTTAGGTGTGTCTATATATAAATGCAACCAAAACCTTCCATGCTTCATCACATTTGTATTTATGGCCTAATCTTGCACTAGATTAAAAATGCAAATGTATCCCAATGAAACTATTTTGTGAGGCAGATCAGTCCTTGAATTTGAAATAAACCATGTTAAAATTATTTAGTCTATTCAAAATAACTAGTTTATGGGGTAAAGAATCTGTTCTGAAGAAATAAACAAAGTTGTAATATTTAATAAGCATAGGCCATTGTTTAAGGTTTTACCTTTTTAAATTTCCATTTCTGTAAAGGAAAAAAACGCAATATATTTTAATTTAACTTTAAAATATGAAACCTTGAAAGACTATCACATGTCTTTTTAACAAAATATGAAGAGATTATTACTGTGCAAAATCAATATTTTTGCTTTTATTTTAATTTATTGTGGTATATAGTTTTAGGTTTGATAGCCTTTACTGATATTCTTCAGTTTTATATTTTACTTGAATTCAAAATAGCATACTATGTCATCCAAGCAAAATCACAGTAATGTAATCTTGTCCCCTAAGATGAGTTCTTATTTTTGATCTACAAATTTTTCTCTCTTCCATTATGAAAAACATAATTTAGTTGTATGACATAAATTAATGAGTGATTCAGTGCATATATGTCATCTACGATTTTTTTTTTAATTTTGTTTAATATTTACATTGTTAATACAAATTTTCCATGCTTACAACTTCGAAAAACTGAAAAGTTCACTTGTAGTATTACCATTGAAAATATTTTTTAATTTCTGAAAAACTGATAAAGCAAAAATATTTATTTTCCATACTCTTGTTCTTTACTCATGGAATAAATATCCTTATGAAGAGAACTGATAAAACAGCATGTCTCTGCATGTTACAGGGGTTTTAACCTGAAAACAAACCCAGGGATACTAGAAGTGACCGAATTTTAGACAAGAGATGTTTTGTTTTTCTTGTGATTTCTCTTCCTTTTGAAGCAAGTACTACTTTGGAGGTCTTAAAGTCTTGAAGTAAGATATCCAGATAAGAAAGTGAATAATAATAATAATAATAATAATAAGATTAAATATCATAATATTATGAAAACCTTTCTCCCTTTTCTTGGTTATTATTGTCTGTAATAATACTTCAATTTTTTGTCTAGTTTGTCTGGTTGGATATGTTGAAAAATATCTTTTATAAAATATAAGAGCCAAGAAAAAAAGTGATGCAACCATAGAATTTAAAAATCTTTGCACAAGTTTAGGTCAAATGAACAGATGAATTAAGTAAATACTTGTATTTGGTTAACAGTTAACAATGCAAAGGAGTCTGAAAGAACAATTTGCAACATACCAAATATTTTGCTTAAAGAGGTGTCATCATAACAACAATAAAATCCACCCCCTTCCTTCCCAAAATAGAGAAACTACCATTATGTTTTAGTTTTCTAAACAATTAATACAGGTTGGGGATCCTGAGGGTCTGCTGAGTTTAGCCATTACACTGGAATATTGTTGAAAGTTCTGCTAAAGTCTGATTACCATGCTGTGGCTTTCATATTGGTGTGCATATGCTTCTGCTTCTCATTTACTTCAAGGAAGATAATTTCCATGACACTTTCATTTGATTAAATGCAAAAACCTTTCCCTTATCAAACCACAGTAAAAATCTGTCATGTACTACTACATTTGATTGAGTTAGAATGTTCTAAGTAAACATCCTCTGGGGTTGGTGATAGACTGACTGAACAAGAAAAAAATCAAGTAGACAATTAACAGAGAAGACATAGTAAAAGTTGGAGATAAAAATATCTATATAAGCTCCTACTATATATATATATTAGAAATCCCCAAACGTTGGATGTATGCCAGCAGATCAGAGGAGACTAGGAATGTTGCTCATGTTATTTAAAGGAATCCACAAATACTTATTGCTAAAACTGAAAACCAGTTGCATTTCTTGTTATGAACACTCATCAAGGTTGTTTATAATTTTCTTATTGTGGTAGCACATTTTCTCATTGTGATAATGGTAGCTAACTGTTAAATTCCCACACAGCTACTCTCTTATGCTGTTTTTTCAGCAGCATGGGGGAGAAGAAACAGGATAAAAACAGAAGCAAGAAATCTACTGGGTTGAGAAAAAAACAGGGATATTGCCTGCAACACCATCAAGGTCAAAGCAGATTTGTCTGTGGGAAATAGATTCAGCTAATAGGAACAGAGACAAATATTAAAATATCATCTTTCCTTGCCCCAGCCAGACTCCACCTCACCCATGCACTCCAGACAGATCTACCCAGACCCAGAGGTGAGAGGAGGCTGGCACAGGGAAAGGTCTCCTCTGTGTCCTGCAGTGGGTCTGGTTTAAAGCCATCTGGAACCAACCAGGTCCAGCATGGGGCAATCCCTGGTTTCTTCTCAGAGAGGACATGCCTGCAGTGCTGACAATGCATCAACACCAACGCCAAATACACATACTGATTGTGACTTTAAAAAATATTCTATTTTATACTATTTTGGATTTTTATATATTTTATGTTCTAGTCAGCACTATGCCATCAGCACAGAAATCTTAGTGACAATGACTATAGTTTATTCTTAGAGAGCATAATTTTACAAGTTTGAAAGAAAAACACATCTAGTCATGTCAGAGTAATTATTCTTATCATATACAAATATTTGCACATGTGGAATAAATACCTTTTCAATAATGTCAGTAATATAGATTACAACTCCTGAGGACTAAATCCAGAACTGTGTTAAGATGCAGATAAATCTGCATAGCTATTAGGAAAATAACAGCTTTGAGAGTATGTACATCTATACACAAACTAAATCAATGACTGAGGTAAAAGGCATTTTCTTTTAGGCAATTCACAAGGTAGTGTTTCAGAGTTTTAATGGTATTTTGGTTTAAGCTTTGGAAGAAAGCTTAAGGATGAGTTTGTGTTTTTTCACACCAGTTCACCTGCCATCTCAAGTCGCTGTCTACAAGCTTGGGACTAAAATGGTCTATTGAGTAATTTTATTTGCTTCTCTGGCCCTATATCAGTTCCTACAGTCAGTGGATTTCATTTGATTTTAGGGTTGACTGCCAGTGCTCTATCTTTTTCACCATTCAAGGCAATACTTCAAGAAAAATGTTGAAAAGGTCATTTCCATAGTTTTTCTGCAATCATATTACCCAGAATGATTGAGTCTCAAACAGTGGTTTGGATTTGCTAGTTACAGTTTTCCTTTGACTGTGAGATAGATAATGTGATCAGATAATAATTAATAGCTTAGTTTATCTTCAAAGTATCCCGAAGTTTTTTAATTGCCTATTTGATATCATTTTCTAAAAAGCTAGAAAAAGCCCCTTTTGCAGTATTTGTAATTACAGTGTCGGAATCCTTGGACAGGTTTGATGCTGTAGTAGTGGAGAAAATTATCCTTGAGACAAGAACTGCACAGCATTTCAAGTAATATACAACAGAAACATAAAATAAAAATTATCATTTGGAGTTTTTTTTGGTCAGAAGACACCGGTGCTATAAAAAATTCTTAATTTAATTGCTGCATAAACATAATGTCCTGGAAAGACATTCCTGGAAGCACATCTGGTGTATAATAAAAAATTTAGGGTCATTAGGATTATGACAATTGACATTGCCAGAAGTAAGCCATCCTGGAGAAATAATTCTATAGTCAATCATGCACATTGACTCTTGGTTCTGTAATTTAGAAGAGACAACAGATAGTGTCTGTAGCTTTTCTGCCTAAATACTTATCTTAAGGCTGTAGTTGTCCCCCTAAATGTAACTTGAGTTAGAATTGTCACAAGATCACAAAATATTCTGAGTCGGAAAGGACCCACAAGATCATCAAGTCCAACTTAGTTCAAGTCTCAGGAAAATGGCCCATGTGAGAATCAAACCCAAAACCTTGTCATTATTAGCACCATGTTCTAACCAACTGAGCTAATCCCATCTTTCTCTGGCAGTTTTCTGCCTATCTTTCCTACTGATAGATCAATTAAGGTAATGACATACAAAACAAGAAGGTCAGATGTTTTCTTTGGGCTCTACAGCCAGAAATAGAATACCTAGGAAAATTTCTAAGTTAGTTCAAAAGTTTTATAAACAGTTGGTGAAAATTTGCTCTTTTGATGAAACCTAAGAACTGCTTTTGAGACAACGTTGAAATCATCATGATCTCTGCAAAACTTATCTTAATAAAAAGTTCATATAGGCTTGCAAACACATATTACTTTCTACAGATGGAATTAATTTCCTACATTAAGGATATGATTAGAGCTATCTGTTATCAAACTTGTTTTTTAATAAGACTATGATGATACAATATGTTTTCATCTTTCATTTTTATGGAGTACATATGAAAGGCTGGAATTTTGGAATACATCCTAATAGGTACAAGTATAGATAGATTAATACATCCAGACAGATACAAGATCCAGATAGATAAAAGACTTGTCAACAGAAGAAAAAATACTACCTCTGAATCAGAGGAAATGAAAGATTTTCTCATGTTTTTCCTAATTGTTCATATTTCTTTGTGAAGAACAACTGTAAGAAGTTTTCCTTTTATATATTTGAGGCAAACACTTGATACATGATTGTTACCTTGGGGTTTAATTTACTGCATCTGCCAGATGCATAATTGAAGCCTTGTTAGTTCTCCCAAGCCACCCGAGATAGGACATAGTTTACACATAACCAGTCCACTAAATTTTTATTCTGTAAAATATTTGGATCATTTCTTTGTTCTTTTGTATTTTGAAAATGTTTAGCAAAGTTCAGAGGACACAGTGAAAATAAAGCAATCATGCACAGAAGAAAAAAAATTATGCTTTCATATTTCAGAAGATATTTCTATGAAAAAGTTTTAGTTTGCATTACCAGAGACTTAAGACTAAGCAAAATACACTTATCCTTTTTTAGCAGTCTGTATCTATTCACATCCTTAGGATCCTTTTCTAGGGAAGGCTGCTCATCATTATCTTTCACTGTTCAGAAAAATCCAGTTCTTCTCATGATGCAGAAATATCATGGATATGCTCTGTCCAGAAGCTGAGTCAAATGCAAAGAGGACACAACTGTGATGAGTCATGGTGAAAAGAACAACACAAGTGAGAACTGAGAATAACTGAATCTTTACATGGATCTTGGATCAGTGACAAACATGAAAAGATGGCCTGAAATTGCTGAAAAGGTCTATCACAAGGTTCTGGACTGATCTAATCGGAAACATTTCAATATGAGAACAATTATCCTGTACATATCTTTCTACTGACCACTCAGAATTTATGCCACTAGTAATTTGAAATCTGGAGACCAAATTTATGCAATTCCCTTCAATAATTTCCCCGGTCTATGGAATTGTTCAAGGCTGGGTTGGATGGGGCTTTGAGCAACCTGGTATTGGTGGAAGTTGATGGGCAGTGAGGCAAACATGACCCCATGATGTGTCCTAAGAGTAAAGGTGATGAACAGCTCCTGAGCCGTATGAACAGAGACATGGTCTGTAAACTGAAGGACAGGTTTGTGAACCTTTAAATTAGGAGGCATTTTTCAGACATATTTCAATACTGCATCAAATTTTGACCTCCTGTACAGCAGAGACAAAGGCAAATGGTGGGAAGCTCAGTGGAGGGGCCCAGGGTGGTGAGGGCTGGAGCATTTTCCCCAGGGGGAGATACTGTCGGAGCAGGGCTGAGTTAGACTGGAGATGGAGGCCTTCCAGTGCACCACAGACTCACAGCACCTACAAGAGTTCATCAAGGACATTGAGGTGCTGGTGACACAGTGAGGCAGGGGAGATCAGTGAAAGACAATGGGTAAAGGAAAGGTTCAGGATAACAGTTGAAAGATTCTGTTTTCACATAGGGACAAAGATGTAGTGCAGTAGATTTTCCTGGAAGACTGTCGTCTCTGTCCTTGGTTGGATTCAAGGCCAGGCTACATCAAGCTGTGAGGATCCCAGAGCTGGCCCTGTTTTGGGCAGGGGATTGGAATGGTGGCCTCCTGAAGTCTCTCATAGCCTGAATTATCTTGTGATATAATTCTAAAAACAGCAATATATACAAGAAAAGGGGCTATATTTTATTCAGCTTGCAGGTTTATAGAACTCATATTGGATTAACACTTTTGTCAAATTTCATAATATAGAGCAAGTAATTTTCCTTCCATGAAAAAGAAGATTAGAAATAAATATTTTGGCTACCAGAGGGCATAATCTTTTTTGCAGTACTATTGCTATTCACTGCACTTACTTACTTGTCATTCAAACTTTTGTAATGAAAAACATTTGTTGAAATCTTTTCTGGCAGTACTTATTATATTCACTAAGCTTCAGAAAATAAAACTCCCTTAACATCAACAGTAAGAAAACTTAAAACACAATGACTTTCAGGTTGATTTGTAGGCACTACAGCTATTTTTAAGACAACAGATTTGTTTGCATTATGTCATTTCCCACCCAGCACAGTGTGTGCTTTCATTACAAATCTATCCATTGGGCTTTGCTGAAACTGTACTCAACCTAAGTAAAAATCTGACCCAAATGAGATCTCTAGAGTGTACTGAGAATTGGGATGAAGGCCCCCAGCTAAAAGGAAAGTGTATAACAATATCCTGACAATAATATTCACCCTAGAATGTGCTAAGAATTTATGTTTATTATGCTTCACTGTGTTATAGCAGAAGACAGAGAATATATCAGAAATGAAGGCAAAACTGGAACAGAGACTAAAAAGCTACTGAAAAGAGAAAACATATGTTCTAACAAACCATTCACTGTGCAATATTAACTGTTAGGTAAAATGCTAAAATGAAAAAGCCCTTGGAGTGTAGTTCCAAGAAATTCAAGAATTGATGGGTACAGCTAAACCAAAATCCTGCTCTGCAGATCAATGTTAATTTTTATTCTGTCAGACAGATTTGTACTTTTATGGTCTGTTGCCCTAAGTTTTCTACTTTTCATTACACAATCTCAATGATTACAATGCATAACTAAAAAACAAATGCAGAAAATCTTGCAGCTCTCAAGTCAAAGTTATAGTAAATTATTACAAATGTCTACAAAGACTACAGTCATTAATTAAGGTTGGCACCAAGAACCTTTGGCATTGCCAAACAAATAAACCATAAAGAACTGAAGTATTTACACATGCAAGTGTCTTGCATTCATTACAGTTAATTAGATGTATAAATTAATGCAGGACCATTGGATTGGTAATATGATTTCTTGGAAGCCTTTAGAAAGCACACTAAGTTCTACTCCACAACACTTATATTAAATACTTCTATAAAAACACCAAACAACAAACCACAAACAAAAACTCCTCTCCAGAACTGGGATATAGTAAAGTATTTTGGCTGCAGCCACTCAGAAAGGATGGCTTCTATTGAAAAAAGAGTGAAATAAAAGAGGAAAAACTGAATGATTTTGATGATCAGATGGCTTGAGCTCCTCTCCTATGAAGACAGACTGGGAAAGGTGGGATTGTTCAACCTGGAGAAAAGAAGATTCTAGGGAGCCTTCCAGTACCTAAAGGAAGTCTGCAAGAGAGCTGAAGTGGGACTTTTTACAAAGACATTTAGTGACATGACAAGGGGTAATGGCTTTAAATTGTAAGCTAGTTTTGATTACATATTAAGAAGAAATTCTTTCCTGAGGGTGATGAGACTCTGGAACAGGTTGCCCAGAGAAGCTGTGGATACTCTGTCCCTTGGAATTTTCAAAGGTTGGATAGGACTTTGAGCAACCTGGTCTAGTAGAAAGTCTCCAAGTCCATGGCAGGGGGTTGGAATGAGATAACCTTTACAGTTCCTTCTAATAGAAACCATTTGAGAGCACACAAACATGCAAACTGAAAATCAGTAACACAAAATGGAAAATAGCAAGCAGAATTTTCTTTCTTGTTGGGAGCAATTGAATGAAAAAAACCTAAATAGTTGTAGTAGTTGATCAATAGAGGACTATGTATTCCCATGACAATGCAAGTCAACAAAAGGCTGTGTTGAAGAGCTGACAGAGACATCCAGTAATAAAAGGGAAGCATGCATACTACTGACAGGATATCAGAAATAGAATGCATACAATTCAATTCATATTTATGAAAAAAATAGATGGAGAATACAAAAGGAAGGATTATTTGAATTACAAAAGGGATGAAAACTAATTTAGAACATGGAATTAAAAGTACATTGTTTATTCAGCCTACAAATACAAAAGCCAAAAGGGGTATGAGTAATGTTTGTAATTTCTTAATGACTGGAAGATTAGAGAAGAAAGAAAACCAGATCAAAA
>VWZN01004521.1:279259-294123 GCA_013396955.1 Regulus satrapa | reverse complement strand
ATATATAAATATGAGCATAAAATAAATCTTATTTTGCTACTTGCTGAATCAGGTTTTGATACACTTATTAAACAATACAATAAAACAGATACAAATACAATAAAGCCTTGCTGAAGAAGGGGAATGCTGTATTTTACATTCAAGTGAAATTTTATTACCAGAACCTGATTTGTGCAGTCGTGGTGGTGGTGGTGCTTTCCCTAATATGAAAATGTTACTCTGGTTGTTTCTTTTGATGGTGGCAGACATGGCTAATTTTTGCTTTTAAAGATCATATATGACAGCTGTTAGTGTAACCATTCTCTCTTGATTATTTTCTCTAGTCCACTTCTCTTTAAAGTAAAAATTAAAGTCAATGTAACATCAAGTTAATTTTTTATGTCATTAAAACCAAATAACTAATGTGTTTCTGGCACTTAAAACTTCACATGCACATAGAATGGAGAACACATGAAAATTAATGTCTTGGTAGTGCCCTGTCTTGGTGTGAAAGAATGGGTTTCACAAGACTCTAAGGTAAACTATCCCAGCAGATGGACATTCCTTTGGGGTCATTTGATTTCTTCAGGTCCACAATTCATACTTGATACTTATAGGAAGGTCTTATCAGCTCTCTGTCTGAAGTAGTTTTGTTTTATTCCTTGTACTCCAATAGCCTTAATTTCTACTCTAAGTGTGTGTTACCAATACCCTCCAGCTGATGTTAAATATTACTGTTACATTTTGCTTAGGCAGCACAGTAACCTTTACCTTGATAAATGTCTCCCCTGGTAACCTCTGGAAAATACTGGTTTATGATCTCAATTTGCAAGATACAGGGAGTGTTGGTACTTTGCAGAATGGCCCTTTGCTGTGCTACTGCTTGCCAAGAGGGATACTTATCATTCTTCTGCAGAAGTTCTGCATAGGAAGATGTGTCCCAGGGATATATGCTGGTGACCACATCTCAGATGTATTCTGTGATAACTGAAAGCCACTGAAGACACTCTCTCAGGGTTGGAATACTGTGGCCCTCGGGTGTTGTTGGATTTTTTTTTTTGCATTGCCTTACAGGACTCTACAGCTCAAAACTATCACAAGTGTTTCTGAGGATTCATCAGCTCAAGCCGCAGAGGTGTTCTGCTCTGTCTGTAAATGGCTTGAGTTCAGCCTGGTGCACATGCCTGTGCTGCAGGGCCACAGTTGTTTATGTGTGCAGATTATTGATGTGAAGGTGGATGATCAAGTTGGATGTGGTCGCTCAAAACCTGCTGCACAGGAAAAGTGGCACAGAGGGTTGTGGAGTATGTGCATGCCCCCACCTACGCAGTGCAGTCTTTTCTTTCAAAACCCATGCTAGTGTTGGTGAGTGCATGTAATGAAAGAAAAAAGTACTTTGGAATGAGTTGGCAGCAGATAGGTCATTTTGTCCCAAATACTCACTCCACATTTAATCAAATCATAACAGGATATTTAATGCTGGAGTTTTTTAGGGCCTTATCTCTCTTGTTGCAACTTACGGTTCATTTCTCAACTGTCTGTTTGGGTTTTTTTCTATTCTGAGAAGAAAGCTGTTCCTTGGAGATGATGTTTTTTAAAAAAAGACAACCACACAAATGTAAAAATTCTTTTCTTTTTCTGTAGTCTTTTACTCCATTTTGCCCAAAATTTGGAGGCAATGCCTCTTACGTCTCTGCTGCCATCTGTGTGCATACAGGAGGCAACTAATAACAAAAATACTTCTATAAAGATAGTAGAAAGTAACACCCTACTCCAGGGTGTGCCGCGCTGTAACACATCCGGGATGTTGAAAATATTCCTGTGAACTCACACCTCCCTACCACCACTGAGTGAAGGTGTGCAATTACTAATAAACAGTAATCGCTGTTGTCCTGCTCTGGTTGCTTACCTAAGTGTGCTGATAGCTTTCTTCATGTCTTTTAAATGAGGAAATATAAAACCTTGTCATGTGAACCTTCCCCAGGTGGGGTGTTGGATGGGAATGAGTCAGAAGGCCTTTCTCTGGTGTTGGACCTGGTGTACAACAAACACCCCACTGAAACCTGTTTCTACTGGTTTGGTTTGTTAATCATGGAGCAGTGCCTGATGGGCCTTCTCCTCTTTGTGTCCTGCTAACACTGCAGGTCTTCTCAGGAGTGAACTTGCCTTGGCAACAAGAGAGCAGGACAGCTCCCTGAGATTCAGCAACATGCAGCTGCAGGAGGTTCTCTCTCAGGTCCAAATGCTGCCTCCAAGGCACAGTTTGGCCATTCCTGTAGACCTATTGCTGTCCACTCCGGAAGGGACATCCCTTGGACCATGAGGGAGGAGAGCGTGGTGTGAGTTAGGCATCTCCCAGTTGTCTTGAGATGATGCCAGTGAGAGCAGCTGCTGTTCCTTATTAGCCACCCTGAACCTGCTGCATCCTGATTTGGAAGATCTGGAAGAGCTCAGATTTTTTCTTCAGTGATGCTGAGCACTCTTAAATTTTTATAATATGTTGGGTTTTCTGTAAGTTTGCTGTAGAGCTCTCTCCCTGGCCCTAGGGAGAAGAGCAAACATTGGACTGGCATACATCCTTTGCTCGTCAGCATTATGGTATCTGCTGCCAGCTTGTGTTACTTTAGGGACAGAGCCTGCTTAAGTTCAATTCAGACTCTCCACTCCCTCAGATGCAATTTAATGCTGTCTGCTAATCAAGGAAGGTGGTGCTGAACAAAGAGGGCTTTGTCTGGTGGTTTGCCTCCCTGGGAAGAGCGGGTGGTGCCAGGGAAAGCTATGCCTGTTCTCCTGAGTGACTTGAGCAGCACAGCTCTGATGGGGTAATTTTAAGTTCAAAGAGGTGGGTGAGATCTAAGGCAGGGAGGGACACTGCCTTAGAGAGAGAACTGAGTAAAAGAACTTAGGTGACTCCTTTCCAGCCAACAGGCACACCACTCCCTGATACGAAATGTTTTGCACTTTAATTTGTGTTTTGCTTTGAACTTAACCTGGCATTGAGCTATCACATAGTTCTCCTGAGGCTTTTGTGCTCTGCAGCTGAATATCACTTTCTAGAGAGCAGAGCCCAAATGCAGTGCTCCTGAGAGAGGCAGGCTGCCATGTGTACGTGGGCTGATAAATGATTAATGAATGGATATCCTCAGAAGAAAACCAAGAAAACAACCTACCCACACATTTACCTCCCCCCGCTACTTTTGCTTTGTTTTGTTTTGTTTTTTGGGTTTTGTTTGTTTGTTTGTTTGTTTTTTTGGTATTTTTCTTGAAAAGGGTTGTACATCTGAAGAGCAATCAGAGGTTTGAAAACTTTTCACAAGTGCTTCTAATAAAAGAAAGCATTCCCACCAGCATATAGCCTTCATGCTTTTAAAGGAGAGATACGATTTCTGTAGTTCTGAATACTTGACTTGTGAAGTTTCCTGAGAATACCAATCTTTCTCTCCCTGTAAACATGTAGAAAAAAGTGGATTTGATATTCATTTAAAAGTCTGATTGTGAAGTAGTGCCTGAATATTGCAGAGAGAGAGGGCATTCCTTTCATTTAAAATTTGTGCCTCCTCAATTCTGAGATCAGTAATGTCTGTAACACTTGTAATTGCCCATATAGTATCATTACATGCTTTTTTGGAAATGTTAATGCTTTAAAATATTTTTATTGGCTTGATTTTAGTTTGTTGCTACCTCATTTTCTCCACAAAGACTTGGTGGTTTTTTTTATTCTAGGAAATCACAGCTTTGTAGTCTGGAAATTCTTCGTTTTCCTGACTTCTCAAACCTCTCACCTTGAAAAACTAGATGAATTCTTATATATAAGCAAATATCCATATTCCTCTTCTTTTTTTTCCTGGGAGAGTTACCTTCAAGTTGTCAGACTTTCCCATGGTCTTGTCTGTGATTTCACTTTCTGTGCCCATTTAAATTTTGGCAAACATGTCTTCATTGATCTACAGTTCAATATCAAATTGCAGAATCAAAATGCAGTCAGTGAGATTGCTGGCAAAAATTGCTTATTTCTTTTGCATCCCTGGGTGCACTTGTTCTTCATGTTCTTTCATCTTGCTCTATACGCTCCCAGCCAGTCTGGTGAAGCAGCAGCTTTTTACCTAATTTTAATTAAAGATTCCACTTTTGTCAGATCACCTGTGTTGGAGAATCTTGTCTACTTTGCATTTTGTTTCATAAGTGCTAAGGAAAGTAGACATATGTCTTCCCTTCCCTCCCGTTCTTCTAGAGTTGTGTGCTGACAGCTTCCCCAGAATGGAAGCTATGGATCAGCAATACCTTTTCAGTGTGGAGAGGTGATTCAAATTTATTGTCAAGTGAAGAATCTTTCAGATTTGGCTTTGTCTCTCTTGACCCAGCCAGACTTTTATGAAATGTCTAGTTTCCCTAAAGTTACCATCATCATAAGTTAAAATCAGCAGACTGTGAAACAGTTCCTTTCTTTGTGTATATACAACTTTGTCTGTGAGAGAATTCTCGTATTCCCTACAGAACTTGTAGAATTTACTTGGGGCTCAGTTTGGTGGGTGGATATATCAAAATTTGTATCCAGCCTTTTAATGATACCACATTCGTCACTTTTAGTTCAAATTTACCTTTCAGATATTTCAGATGGGCCAGACAGCAAAACTGGAACTGCCGTAATAGTCTGCAGCCCTCAAAGACTGTTGCTCTTTGATGTAATGAGAAAAGTAGGATTAGTTCACAGGGTAGTAATGTTTCAAGCAATGGATGAAAAGTCTGTGTCCCAGAAGTTCATGGGAAAAAAAAGTACATTTTTCTCTCTTGCTTTCTAATCTGGAGTAAGTATCTATAGTTTGTAGACACCAGTTCTACTCTAAAGTATGCTTGGTTTCATGGCATTCGCTTGTTGCCTTAAAGGAACCAAAAGCTTGTGATGACAGGGATGCTTTTCAATCCTGTTACAGTGAGGTACTAGGTGGGAAGAGGTGTATGCTTTTAGATACAGCTGCCTTACTCTCTTATACCTTAACTTCAGAACAAGTACAATCTTATCCTTGTTATAAAAAGAAAAACCCTAAGATTTGCCTCAGCATTGAACTTTGTGTTTTATTTGTGAGAAGGGAAGTAGGAAGAGAGCAGCTTTTGCAACTGATGAGTTCTAATATCACAAGTTCCTCTCAGACTTGCACAGTTCTTGGCTGTAACTCAAAAGTCTGCAAACTTGAAACTTGCTGAAATTCAGCTGTGACCTTACAAGCATTCACTGTAAGGTGGTTGGTGGGGTTTTTTTGTTTCATTTTGTTTGCTTGTTTCAAATCTCTATGGGCAGCAAAAAAAGCCAATTGGAGTTGCATCAATTAGAAAAAAAGTTATAGAGTCTCGTACAAAATAAATTAACTGGGGAGGATGACTTTTTGAAAGATTGCAATTGAGGGAAGGGTAGAATAGCAGCCAGGAAACTGGTTCCCAGAAGGCTGGGACATGGCCTGAATCACACAGGATTTGCTTGGCATTGCCTGAATTAATTTGCCTTAGTTCTCAGCTGGCACAATGGAGTGCTGGGCTCATTTTCATGATGCTGGAAAGACTTAAGTGCTTGGGAGAGGGTCTTAGAAGCTGCCCGACTTAACCACTGGGAAGCTGAGAGAAAAAGGCTGATTCCCATTGGGAATCTGAGCTGTATTCAGTGCTGCATTCGAGGTTCTGGTCTGATCACACATTTCTATAGGTTTGAAGCTACCCTAAGCACTAGCTACAAGGAAATGGGAAATGTGGCTCCTGAGTTCCCAAGAGACAACTGTTCTCCTCTTTCATGGAGTCTGACTTCAGAATTCAAAAGGGAGGAGTTGCATGAACCCTGCAGCCTACCCATCTGGTCCCCCACGAGCAAGGTTGGGGCAGGGAAACAGTGCCTGTTTCTAGGCACTGAGCAAGGCATAAATAAAGTGAGAAGCTTCTTCACCCTTTGCTTACCCTGACAGGCCTGTAGAAAACCATACAGTTAAAGGTCTTTAAGGATAGTTGAGAAGGTCAAAAAGGGCTTCTTAGTCTATATTCTGTATTTGCAATCTGGAACTTCACACCAGTTTTCCTAAGGTAGGAATTTTGTAGTTTTAACACCATCCATCTAACTTTGAAGTTATCCCTTAATGAGGTAAAAAAATGAGAAGGGAGTTGTAAAGGCTATATTTAACCAATTAAAAAATTCTATTTCCCTTCTGTGCAAACTTGGGGGAAGAATTTTTTATTGAATTCTGAGAAATGGCATATTTTGAGTTGATGGTTCATATGGGCAATGGTGCCTTTTGTTAATCTCCTACATAGCACTGCATGAATTTTCATACAGAGTACCAGGTGAAGAAGAAAGCAAGTACATGTGACTGCTAGGAATGAAGCAGTCACCAATGCAGCTATCCCATGACTCTTAACCTGGATCACAGTTCATGCTAGTAGTAGATGAAGACTCTTACAAAGAAGTGCAGCACTTAATGCTTGGGGAATTTGGATATGGGTTACTGCACACTTCATTTGGTTGGTTCTTCTGCATTTGGTCTCACTTTGTTTCAAGTTTATCCCCACTTTTTCCTTTGCTGATATTATAACTTGTTACATGGGCTAAATCTGCATGGGAATTTGTGAGGGAAGAAGAAATTGCCATGAGCTTTCTATAATTAGTCTATGAAAGCTCTTTCAGACAGACTGTCCCTTTTCCTTCTGGGGGCTGGAGGGGGAACTGTTACAACTGAGCTAACATGGCAAATAAGCAAGGCCAAAATTATTGATGTCTTTCCCTTCTGTAAATACAGAATCCAGCTGGCAGGAATGCAGAGCAGGAATTTCAATAGGTCATGTGTGTTTAGGGAGGGAGCTGCAGAGAAATCTTGTCTCACAGGATGACGTCATCCTGTGAATTTTTGGATGCCCAAACAGATGTTTTTGGGTTTTTTTGTTTTTTGTTTTTTTGTTTTTTGTTTTTTTTTCCTGTTGGAGCCTGTATTTGCTGCTGAAAACAACTGATAGGAAGTGTGGTAGGAATTCTTCGGTCAGCATCCTCCCTATGGAAACCGGCACATTTCACGTCTGGAAACGAGAGCTGGTCACGTCAGTGCTGCCAATTAAAGCAGCTGACATCACTGATGTCCTAAGCTTTGAGTGAACCACTGTGCCAATTGGTGCCAGTAGGAAAATAAAACCGTGCTATTTAAGTCATGTATAACTGTTTATATGGAGAATGTAATTTGTGTGTTTAATTTAGCCTGTGATCCAAGGCAGTGATTCTGCTGTGTCAGGGAAAGGCGCTTCTGTGAGCTTTGAAAGTTAAGGAAGTGGAAAAACTGGCATTTTCCTCTGTTGTGGGCTGTTGTGCAGAGATTTTCTGTTCTCGCTTGGTAGAGATGAACTTGTTTCAGTGCCAGGGAGGGGGGGAAGAAGCTATTAAAGCTAATAGCAAAGGTGACCATTATTACCTGCATAGGAGAAACATGGGTATTTAACTTCTTGCTCTGAATGACCTGTGCAACAGTGAGAAACTGAAAGCCTGTACTTACTTTCTTGCAGCTTTAGCCATGATGCTAAACAGCCATGAAGCTCTGTTTTCCATTCATCCCCTTTAGTGCAGGTGAGCCTCAACTCTTCTGTTGAACCCAAGTGTGCAGTTTGACTCCAAAGCTTGGTGGAGCAGGGGCAAGGAAGGAAATCCATTGTATGCTGTAAGAGGGCTTTCATAAATGTCCTCAAACTAGGAACGCCAGGCTGCTGAGCCACCTGTCACAAAAATCTTCTACACTGACCTGCTGCTGTCATCTTGGATGGTGGTTAGCCTGTGTAGAGTAAGAATGACCTTTTAAATCAGTGTGTTAAGGTTATGTTTTTCAGGGGAGGCACCTTGACATCACGCTCTTTAAATATTTGTCACCAGTTCAACCTTTCTGATTCATCTCACATGAATTCTATATTGCACTGGACTAGGAATAGCCAGCCAAGGCTGGCTGGCTGCATTTGAGTGGCTGAAATAATTCAAACCGGCTGCATCTGTTCATTGTTTCCTTGTTTCATGGCACTCACCTGGTCCTTCTTTTCCTGTGTGTGGACCAGCTCATCATGTGAAAGGTCCCATTTTTGTTAGGATGGCTGCACATGTGCTCAAAAAGGAAGAGGGATGTGTGAGTAGGATGCAAGATCCTACCTGAAGGTCTTTATCAAATTTATGGAAAGTGCATTCATTGTGTTCTGCCAGAATAAGTGGTTTGTGTATTTTATTTAATCTTTTAAACAATTTAGAACCTTTTGAACACAGACAAATGTGAGGTGTGTGTCTGTGGAGGAGAGTGTTCAGCAAAAAGTACTGACGGAAAGCTGTCTGATGAAATGCTGCATGGGCCTCTGCATTTCCAGACTCAAAAAAGTAAAGTCTATGTAGGCCAAGTGGGATCAAGTGAAGCTTGATGGGAAAAGCAAAACGGGTGAGATGGATGATTTGAATAATTCAGTTCATTAGCTACTATGTCTCTGCTAAATTAATTACTAGGGCTCAAAGTATGTGGGAGAATTAAGGCATTTGCTACACAAATGGCATTGCCTAAAAAAAGAAGAAAAACGAAATAGTGCTGCATTAGATTCGTGGATCTGAGTAGAGATTCTTACCAATGGGGCTTAGAAACGCAGAACCAACTGCTGGGAAGGATGTGTCTGTTCCCTCAGAGTCAGTGTAGCATGTCCTGGGGCATGGGATGAGAAATACTCTGGGTAGGAATGAAGTTGCTTCATGATACTAAATCAGCCTTAGGCTTTGCTAGACACTGTGGGACTTTGGATGGGGGAAATGGTCAGTACTTGTAACTGCTCATGGTATCAGACTTCTTTCTATGCAGTGCTGTTGCACCATCCAAGAGGAGCGTTGCTATAGAAACATAACATGTGAATTTAGACAAACTTTCTAAATAAAATCAACAGAAAACCTGAATTTGAGTTCAGACTGATAGTGTCTTAAAACAGCATTTAAATATATGAGAGAGTGACATTTATAATAAGACCTGGTATGCATACGTTCCTATCTCAAAAACTGCTTTATCTGAGTCTAAGAAAAGGCTGAGATGGACTCAAATCCTAAGTAAGGGTTGGGGTGGGTTGATTGTTCTCCTTTTTTTTCCAATTTGATTGCTGCTGACTGGCCACTGTCCCACTTGAGGAAGTCTGTGGCTGCCTGTGGGTTACCTGCTTGTCTAGTGGTGTGTCAGTACACACACTGTCAAAGACACACAAAGGTGTCAAAGGATCTGATGGATCTAGCGAATCCAAAGGTCTGCAAGAGCTGTTCTAGGTAGATGGCTGGGACCAGACGTGCTTGCTGCTGACTTTGTCATCCTGCTGGCTGTGTGAGTGTTAGGGCAGTAGTCGGGAGGGAGAGGAGTGAGGGGGAAGTAGGGGACAGCAGCAGCATGGGTGGTGGTGGATGGCAGCAGAAGGAAGAGATGGAGGGACAAGGGCTCCCCACTGGGAGGTCAGGAAACACCAGCCTTGCAAGGATAAGGCATTCTGCTGGTCCTGCTTTGGGATCAGGGCTCCCCTGTCAAACTGGTAACTTGCTCTGAGCACCAAGTGACTCTCAATACTCTGCTTAGGAAAATTTCTGGTGCCATTTTAGAAAAAAGTTGCTTTGCTAATCTGCATTTCTGGTTAAAATTCTAATGACTATAATTAGTCTGTCTAGAAGAAGGAGACATATGGCAAGCAAATGGCCTTTTTTAATGAGCCTCCCACTCAGCAGTTGGCTGCTCATCCAGTTTGTGTGTGGCACAGTCTTAGAGCAGCATCTTCTTGCCAGATTACAAAAAAAAAAAAAAATCCTGAAACTTTTTGGTGAGTTTCAGGAATGGGGGTGGGAAGCATCATAGTGTAAGTAATAGAGAAAGACAAAACTTTACTGTAGCTTCTACAACAGTTTGTTACCAAAGCTATAAGAAAATATTCCAGAACCTGGTTTAGAAAACTGGAAAGCACACAGTTCTTTACCTCTCGGGGTGGCTGGGTACCAGATATACTTTTTAAGAGCATGTGAAATTTTTAATGATAAATAAAACAAAGTAACACAATGTCTGACTTCTGAAAGTCACAGTAGTCTGAAAGGCTGTAGTAAATTATTGCAGCTGGTCTATAAAATCCCATTAAAAATAATTTCAGTAAATACTTGTTGGAAAATAATGTATTGGTAGCCAGTAGTGGGTCTGGAGGATTGATGAGACCATTGTTTCTAAACCATGGGTGCCACCAGTATGGGAGCATAAAATTTATGATGATCAGTCTCTGTTGTTAGTAATAGCTGTGTGACTAATCCAAGAGAAATCCATTGCCAAGGTATAGCTGTGTAAGGATTCAAGCAAGTAAAAATTTATTTATGCCCAACTTCATCATTTAGCCTTATGACTTCAGATGAACTTGTGGCAAGGTCAGGTTATCCTTCAACACTTCACCTTGCCTGCTGAAGAATATTCTGTGCTGTGGCAATGACTTTTAATATTGGCTCTGACGTTAGTGTTTGTTCTCATGTTGGAATTAGTTTGTGTATAGCAAAGGGAGAATACCTCATGCTCCATCATCTTGCTGCTAACCCCTTCTGAAGTTCTGCCTCACTTCTTGTGCAAGTAGTGCTGCTTTTCCTTCTTGCTGTGATTTCCAATACATTTCCCAGCCACTCAGTGGTTGCTTTGAAAGTGTGAAGTACTTTGCTACCCTCCGTGTGCATTTGTGGCTACCCAGCCCTCAGCTGAAGAGTGAGGGCTGCTTGTGCAGTCCTTTATCTTGAGCACTGCCACTACATGGTGGGTTTGTTGGTTCCTCTCTAGGAAAGAGGCCGGTTAAGTACTTCTACAAGAAAAAAGAGAGATGTGTTTCAGACCTATTCCAGTAGGACTGCCTAAAAAAGAATGGGAGGTACTGGAGTTCACTGGGGTGATAGCAGCAGCAGTGTGCACCTAACCCTTCACCTGGTGCTATTTTACTTTGTCTTTAGTTGCCGTGACTAAAATCCTTGTGTTTCTTTCAGAAGAGAAAAGGAATTTATCAGCAGCAATGACTGTGTTCATCTGGCTCTTTTGAGCCGATGTATATACGAATATGAACTCATAATTGCAACTTAAAATAACTCTTCCCAGTCCATCCCTTGGCTGCACAGTTGTTATCTAAGCAGCCTGGAAACAGAGCTGTGCTGCTGGCCTGAGGCACTGCCAGGTCTGACAGACTGGCTCGAAATCTGGGGACGAGCTTTTCAGCTGGCCAGCACAGTCTGGGTGTTGGAGGTCTTTTTGCAGACTGTTAATCTTCAGTCTTGCAGGCTTTCTTCCAACTGTGTGTGTCTAGCAGGGACTCTTGGGAAGCTCTCCCTCCGCAGGCCTTGCCTGGACACATGCCAGCTGAGTGCGAACACACAAACCTTTCCTCTGTCACATTGCTGGTGACCAATTATAGCAGCACAATACGAACAGGGGGAGAGCAGAGGCATCTGACCCTCTGTATTTGCCAAGTCATATTATCATAGAAGGTGTGAATAATAGCCTCTCTCTCTCTCTGTCTTCATTTATATATATACCCCCCAATATCAAATCTCACTTTGATTTGATTTCCAAAGTATCTGTATACCCGAAGGCAGACTACTCCCAGATACTTCTTTGTGTATAAACAGTAAAAACTTCATTTGGTGTGAGTGGGTTGAACTTTCCAGGGGGAGAAAATATAAATCTATTTTAAGGAAGGTATGCTTTTTAAGGCAAATAACTAAAAAAGCAATATGGCAAAATCGCCTACCTAATTTTACCAATGTGGCTGAGCTAAACTCTGTTCTTTGCTATTGGGATGCTCGTGGGTGATTTAATTTTATTTTAAAGCTAGGTTTTCCATTGTAAAGCATAAAGGGCGTGCACACTCCTATAGCATGGTGAATTAAATAACATCCATGAGGAGTTGGTAAGTCTTGCTGCCTGTATAGTAAGTAGCTGACATTTTCATATCTGAGAGTAAACTCATTAGGTATCTAGTTTATTTCCATTGTCTTAAATACATCTGAAAAAGGGTAAAGAAAGCTTAATGCCACTCAAAATCAGGTGCACTTTCCATCTCTGGTTCTCCAAAAAATAGCCAGATGACTTGTTTCTTGTGAAGTTTTCAACAATACTGTAGTACTTTAAAATATTTCAATATTTCATTTAGCCTCAGGTGTCTAATTTCACAAATTTTAAGAGCACAGAATAAAGTTAACTGATGTGTTTGAGGAAGATGGTGGAAGAAGTAAGTGATGCTGTGAAATTCCTCTCTGACATATTGCCACAACTTGTATACATCTGAGTGGGTGTGCAAGGAAGCTGGTGTTTCCATTAGAAAATTCCTGCAAAAGAAGTTTGAAATGCTCGCTTTCCATTTTGGAAAAAGCTCTTAAAGGGAGTGGGGAATGAAGGTTAAGTCCTAGAATTAGAAACTTACTAAGTGTTTAAGGGCTATGAAAATTAAATTCTTCTTCCCTAAGTTTGGAAAACCAAGCTACTATAAAAATGCTTCTGAGGGGATTGCTCTGCCCAAATCTCTAGCAGAGTTACCTGCTGCCTGGCTTAATACAAGGCTCCTTTTTCATGGTAAGAACAATTTCAGCTTTAAATGCCTGTTCTCATAAGCTGCTCTGATGGATAGAGTTGTACTGTGTGTAAACAGATGCCCTCACTTTGAAGGGCCCTGTGTCATAGGAGCCATATGTGATTTATGTGCATATTTCTAGTGCTTGCATTTTGTGTGGTGGTGATGGGTATTGATTGTTTTCCGTAGTTGCTGGTCCGGTCATAGTGATGCTTAGATGCATTTATAAAATAAAGTGGAGGAGGAAATAAGTATTACTGCCTGGGGCCTCCCCTTGAGCTTCAGCAAGCCCTGGTCTTCCAAATCTGAATCAAAAGTTTCAGCTGCTGCATTTTGAAAGGCAGCACTTGAGTAATACTTGATCTTCTTGATAATTTAGTTGGATCAGTTTTAAAACATACTCTCTTTTTGTAAAGGCTTATTTGTTTATAAAGCTCAAAACCTTGTTTGGATAGCTGTTTGGAAAACTAAAATGGGGGACCTGGTTGGTAAGCATTTGCCCAAGGCTTCAGTATCATTTACTTCAAAAGAAGTCAACAATAGAAACAATTTAGGCTGGTTTTGGCAGATGGGGCTTTTTGTTTCTTGCTTTCCTCAGTTGGAGGGATGATCTTGGGAATAGAGACTGAATACTTTGACGAGCATTGTTATAAATATTAGTCTCCCTTGCAGGAATTCTCTGTACTAAACAAATAAACAAAACTGTTTTAAAAGTTTGTTCTTACATGTGAGGAACCATTAAAATGAATACAGACACCCTCTTACCTGTGTCCTCAGACAGCTTCTCTGAAACAGATTTTAAAAGAACTTTGTGTGTTGTCCTTTTACATTTACTCTCTGCTTGTGGTACACAGCCACAAGTCCATGTTGTTGCATGCTACAGCATGTCGTATCATGGCTTCTTAGGCCAGATGAGTTTCACAAGTTAATTATGCTTAAAATTAACAAATGCTGTAACTCCGAAATTTGTCTTGAGTGATTGATTTTGTTGTTCCAGGGCTTAGTAACCCTCATCTGGTAATTCTTCACCAAGTGTTGTCTTCATTTGAAATGCTCATCAAGTTGTTCCCCTTGGTAATTCCTCACTGGAGGAAAATTTTTTCTTTCTCTGCCATAAGAAGGAGGTGGCTATGACACATGGGTGATGTCAGAACTTTTGGGTAATGTTTAGAGTAAGTGAAAAAGCAAACAGCATCAGGGAAGGATTGGATGAAACTCTTCACTGGCCTCTCAGGAAAACTTTTGTGGATGTATGTAACATCTTAGTTGAGCCATTGATTTATTTTTTTTATCTTTCTCTTTTTTTGAGACAGTGCTAAAAGTCCCAGTAATTTCAATGGAAGCAGAGCTGGATTACTAATAAGGGCTCTTGAGAAGAGCCTGTTTCTGAGTATTTGGAAATTAGGTTTTTTTATTCTCTCTCTGGTATTCTACTTATACTACTGAGGTTCAAAAAGTGAGAAATGTAAGGAAGCAATGTGGGTGGCTTTTGGTTATTTGAACACAGTGCCCCCTGGATCTATGGGTTCACTTCAGTGAGAGGAGGTGGAGGCTACAGATGGCAAGGTTTCCAAATCTTATTCAAGGACAACTAAGGTTTAAAAACCTTTTGCCTTAAACATCGAAGCTTGATCCAGTGGTTACAAAAGAGCATCCATCTACATACAGAAATAAATGATAGCAAATCAGTTTAATGCCCAGGGATGAATAGAGATAATGCAGACAGGAGGGTGCATATATTTGTTTAGCTGATATAATATGAAATGTAGCTCATATGTAATGGCAACAACAACAAAAATGTGATTCCGAAAGAAATTTAATTTGGTTGTAATAGCAGCAATAAAAAAATATGTTTTTTTAAAAAATGCCTTTACAATTTTGGAGTGTGTAAGTACTATTACCAATTTTAAATGCACAGAATTAGTTACTCTCAACCACCCAATTAAATGGATTTATGTGTGTTGCATTTTGGGAGCACCTTTTAGGTTCCTTACTCTTGGCTGCTGGGGCTCAGAAACACTGAGGAGTGAACTGTATAAATGAGGTTTCCACTGGAAAGAGCAGGTGCAAGATCATATACAAACGATTTGTATTATTTAATGAGAGTACCTCTTCTTGAAGAGTTGGACTGCAGACTCTTTGAACCATATCCAATCAAACATTTAGAAACAGATGCCTTCAACTGTTGTTTCCTCTCTCTCCTTCTAGTGGATAAAATTGCAAATATTAAAATTAGCCGGGTAGTTATCATAATACTGTATGATAACTTTTTAGTTTTAAAAAGAGCAGGGAAAAAAAAA